>CM028345.1:24741488-25070080 GCA_016618105.1 Dendrobium huoshanense
GGTGATGGTGGAGTATTCAGGTGATCACTGGTAATGATGAAAAAACTCAAGTTGATCCTCGAGTGGAAGTTTTTTGGTGGAGGCTCTTTCATAATGCAATCCCTACATTTTATTTTCTCTATCAAAGTAGAATGAAGGATAATTTTGCTTACCCGAGAGGATGCAATGAAAGGGAGGACTGGGATCATATTTCGGCCAACTGTGCAAAATTGCGGGAGGTATTAATCTGCTTAACTCTTGGGGATTTGGGTTTCCTGTTTTTCAAGCATTTTATAAAGTCTGAATGGTTGGATAAAAATGTTAACAAACACATGTTCATTATCAATGTGTATTGCAATTATGTATATCAAAATTGGCGGGCTAGAAACAAAATTGTTCATGGAGGGAAAGCTGATAGCGCTATGTTGATGGCGTTAAACTTTGTAAGTTTTGCATCCATATCTTTGAAAAATGGTAAATGCAAACCGGAAAACTGGGGTTCCAATCAGTCTTATAGACTGTCGGATCGTTGGTGCCCTCCTCTCGATTGGATAAAATTAAATGTGGATGCATCTTTACTGAAATCTTACAAAGCAAGAGTTGGAGTAGTTATCTAAGATAGCAAAGGAAGATTTATTCTGGCGTATGGTCATTCTTGTATTCATTGGGACATTTCACATCTTGAGCTCTTAGCTGTCCAGATTTTGAAAGATATAAAAATGACTTTATGGAAGAGTATAAAGGCCTAATTATTAAAGGAGATAACTACAACATAATCAGCTTTCTTCAATAATTGGGAGGTCAGTGGAAGGATGATCTTGCATTCTTAGAAGATTTCAAATGTGTTACTTTTAGTTGGATTAATAGAGATCGTAAGAAGTTAGCAAACTTATGTGCTAACTATGCTCTTTTTAGCAATTTTAGTTTGTTTGATTTGTCTTCCAATAAGATTCCTCCTTTTATGCAAGTATTAAAAGGAGTCAGATTATGATAGTAGTATGCAATAGTTTTCTTTATTATTAATGCAATCGGTTTGCTTGTTTAAAAAAAAAAAAAACAACCACCACGTTATTCACCAATCTGTACTGCCAAGAAACAAAAAGGGGGAAAAAGTAATAATTTCGTATTGAACCAGTGATTGTGCAAACGATTTACATACACAATTCGCTTGAATTCAAGGAACAGTGTTTTCACAAATTCATCAATCTCAGTGCATTTATATATCAATACGTATAAATGTTATACTTTGCTTCGGTACAAATATCTCCCTCGTTCTGACTTTAACCACTCGACCAAAATAATTATATCCATTATAAATTTGGTAGAGCTAATTTCTCCAAACATTCTCATAAATCTAAATGTTTATAATCATGGACAAATACTAAAGAATAACCAGACATCATAACTAATTATCCTCTTATTCTGTTTACCTGCTCTCGGCTTCCTGAAAGATGCAGCAGACTTTTCTGGCTGAAATTCAAGAAACAAGTCCAGCAAACAATCAGAAATCCTGAATTTTAACGTCTTCGCTGAAAGAATAAAATCTAATTTCTAATTATTGCTTCTTCTCTGTAGATGCAACTGTAAAACCACAAAATATTATTCCTATATGTCACTCCTGGCTGATTTTTGAGTACCAGAGCTTCTTCTGGCAAAGCAAAGCTCTCTTTCTCCACACATATCGGTGTCTTTTGTGGCTCACAACGCCATTTCATTCCTCTTGCAATTGTGGAAATTGCATCTATAAAGTAGTCTGATTCCCTAATAATAACATAACCACTAGGACGAAGTATCCTATCCATTTCAAGAAGCACATACTTCATTTCACACCTAAAAGAAACAGTAGCCAATCTGTCAGTATTTGCACTCCGTTAAGCTCCAGTGAATTTGGAAAACTTTGAACCACTAAATAAATAATACCTAAAAATTCACTCCAGGATACAACAAAGCAGAATCCGAGAGCAAATTAGAAGGTAGAAATTTCGTGAGCAAACATAATATACAACACATAGGGTCGTAAGATAATAGATGCATCAAGTGTTTGAATCTTGTTCACAAAATATGGTTTCAACAGATATATAGATACCGCAATAATTACAACTTTTCGAGTCCTAACAATTAGAACTCTTGGCTTACAATATTACATTAAAATAAAATCAAAATAAGTCAAATTAATTCAAGATTTATTAGGTTCTCGACATGCCCAAATAATGATAAATAAATACTAAAATATGAAAGCCCATTTCTAGAAGCATACAAACATGGCCTAATGAAAGACTAAAAATCAGCCATGTACCATATTGATCATTTACTTGTGTAATATTTATAAAGATTTCAATGTGCAATAAGGCCTTATGTCAAATGATTCCTAACAATGAACTTGTAATGGCGCTTCATAATTCCTCAGCGCCAAGCATATAAAATTCTTTAATCTAGTTAACTATTGCTAGGGTCCCAATTAAATCAATATCAAGAACAGTCTAGGTTTCAGGCTTTATGAGTTTCCTTTCACAACTTGCCTTGCTAGTTGTTGGTTTATGTTGCATTTGCTTCCTTTTTGGCCGTTGCTTCACGTGTTAGTGTGAAACTCCTTAAGTAAAAGAAGCTAAATTCTTAAACATCGAGGCGCCTTTTTGATGTAATTGTCAGAATTTCATTAAGAAACTTCACAATTAAGCGTGCTCATTCCGGAGAAATCCTAGGATAGATTACCTTCTAGAAAGTTATACCAACAAGACAAAACTCTGAGGCCCTTAGCCCAAAGTGAATAATATCTCGATAGGTAAGTGTTTAGATTGTTACAAATTGTATCAGAATAATACACTAGCCGAAAAATGGGAACTAACTATCAAACAAGACAAAGTGCTACGCCATGGGAGCCACCTCTTAAGCCCTATATGGGACAAAGTGCTATGTGGCGAGAGTCACTAATTGAATTTGTAGGGGCCACCTCTAAAATCCTATCCTCCTAGTGAATGATTCTACGATAAATATGCTGACGAGAATATCAGTTACATAAGTGGAAGAGATTATAAAACCCCTTAAGTAAAAGAAGCTAAACTCTTAAACATCGAGACGCCTTTTGGTTTAATTGTTGGAATTTTATTAAGAAACTTCACAATTAAGCGTGCTCATTCCAGAGAATCCGAGGATGAATGACCTTCTAGAAAGTTACACCAACAGGACAAAACCGTGAGGTCTTTAGGCCAAAGAGGAAAATATCTCGATAGCTAAGAGTTTAGGCCGTTAAAGTTAGTCTGTTAGTGATTTTGGTATGCAGTTTTATATCAATGTTTCCATCAAGGCTCATGTTGCTTGTAGATTTCCTTTGCATTATGAGTTTCTAATTCTCCTCATAATATAAAATGACTCCAAGCTTGTACATTAGGATGGCGTGGATTTTAAGATTTTCATGGTTATCAAATACCTTGATGCTTTAAAAAATTAGAATATTAATATTCCAAACAAACACAAAAGACATTCATGAAGTTGTCGCTCTCATCAATCAGATCATGACAAAGCACTCAACTACAAAATAAGATAACCTCCATGCCATTGAATATTTCAATGCAATGATGATCTATTAGGTTAGAACTAGATTAATACAAAGAATCATATATGCTTGTTGGACGATTCTGGGATAAAGATGTTGACGAGAACATAAGTTACTTAAGTGGGGGAGATTATAAAGCCCTTTAAGTAAAAGAAGCTAAACTCTTAAACATCGTGGCGCCTTTAGCTATAATGATTAGAATTTCATTAAGAACTTCACAGTTAAACGTGCTCATCCTGGAGACATCCTAGGAAGGGTGATCTTCTAGGAAGTTACACCAGCAGGACAAAACCATGAGATTATTAGGTTAAAGAAAACAATATCTTGATAGTTAAGAATTTGGGATATTACAGTTATCCTGTTAGTGGTTTTTGTATGCAATTTTCTATTAATGTTGCCATTACCGCTCATGCTGCTTGCAAATTTTATTTACTTTGAGTTTTCAATTCTCCCTTAACCTAAAATGACTCCAAGCTTGTACATTAGGATGGCGTAGATTTTATGATAATGTCATGGATATAGAATTCCATGATGCTTTAAAATTGGAATATTAATACTCTAAATAACCACAAAACACATTCATTAAGCTGTCAAGCAGACCTACTCAAAAGTTAAATATGTCGCTCTCATCAATAAAATCAAGATGAAGCACTCAACAACAAAATAAGATAACCTCCATGCCATTGAATATTTCAATGCAATGACGATCTATTATGTTAGAACTAGATTAATACAAAGATCTCAATCTGAAATATATTGATGATGTTGCACTTCTCAAATAATAGGAAATGAAAAAGGAAGAATGATAATAATGCTAGAAACACTCAACTCTAAAATTTTGACTATGACAACCATACAAATTCAAGATAAGATACTAATTATCATTGAATATTTCTAAAAAGACTAAAAAGCTTTTTTTCAAAAGTAACATGTCGTGGAATCACTAAAAAAAAAAAAGCATATTAAGAAAAATCTTAAAAAGTCCACGAAAAGCTCTAAGGATATGGTGGGAACAAAGAAAACCAATCAATCCAAAGGGCAAGCCAATGTCAATGAAGTAGAAGGGCACAACTCAAAAGAAATGTACAAACTAATAAAATTTCTCAATTCTCTAGAACAACCTTTGGATTCATACTCTCTAGCTCAAATAATATAAATTCTAATCCTTGCACTTCTAATACCTCAAATAGTTTTCTAAAAACTTAGATAATAAATTAAGGAGTCATTGTTCATATGACAAGCCATGTTAATGCTTTTCAAACCTATAAATCTTGTCCCAACAATAGAAATAAAGGTAGTTGTAGCTCCTTAACCATTATTGTAGGTCAAGGGAATAACCATATTTCACTTGCATTTACCCTTAATAATATATTACATACCACTAACTTAGCAATTAATCTACTTTCTATTCATAAATTAATAAAAGTTCATAACTACAAGGTAAAATTTTTATTGCTAATCATTGTATATTTTGCGACCTCACCAAGGAAGACGATTGAACAATCAAGAAAAAAAGATGGGATATACATGCCTGATGATAATAACTATTTAAATTGCTCCTTCATGCATACTTTAAATAAAGACATCATTTGGGATCATCATTATATACTTGAGTACCCCTCTTTCAAAATCTTATAATGTATGTTTCCTTACTTAGAGGAGAAATGGAGAAGAAAAAAATCATGATAGAACCATAGATAGGAAACTATGGTTAGGAAGAAAAAAGTTAAAGCCACACCTGAGCAAAAACGAGAGACGTAGTTAAGTAGATCAAAAGGTATACAAAGCCATCAAAACTAAGTAGGAATGCATTTTTAGTGTGAGAAATAATTAAAGAGTATTAGGATCAACAAACGAGCATGCTTGGTAAAGGAGCAGCAATATGGTTAGTATGATGTGATGAAGATCACATGCAAACAGAATTGAAGATAAAGTGACATATGAACTAGGCTCATCAAGGCTTAAAGAAAAGTGATGAGAATAATGAGTGGATAACGAATAGTAAGGTAGCCAAAATTGGATTTTAAGATGTCGCATTGAACTGAAGTGAAAATGATTGAATTAATGTGAAATTTCTTGTAATATATCCATGCACAGATGTTATGTAGATGAATTTTCCGGCTATGTTCAATTCAAATTCTGAGAAAAATATTTCAAACAAGATTTTAAGCAAGGTGTAATGTCTTGAGAAATTTTTTTGTGTCCAATGGAGACACAAAGCCATTTTAATGTGTCCATGCTTCATAGGATGTGCCTAATAAACTAAAGAAATATTTACATATCCAGAACCAACTTGCCTTTGAAAACAAGACTATAGCTAAAGGAGTAATTATGCTAAAGAAAGTTTTCGGATTGAATCAAGATATGACTGGAAATATATCATTGTCCAATGATTTTAACCAATCACTATCTAAATTTTATGAATTGAATATTAATGAATTACTACTTAATGATGATAATATGTTATTACTTAGATTCATAGACCATGTTTACATAATTTACCATATTATGTAATGAAACTAACTTGAATGTTGAATTTAAAAGAGAGGTAAAAATGTTTCTTAGGAAATTAGTTATTAGGAAGAGTTTGAGTGCATGTGTTGTGCTTGGATTACTAACACCTAAGAAGGAGAAGAGGTGGAGAATGTGTGGATAGTTGGATAATCAATAAAATTGCTATCAAATGGTGAGTCCTCATAATGAGATTAGATGATAAAATGGCCATTATACTTGAGGCTAACATTTTATAAATACTTGATCTAAAGAGTGGTTACCATCAAGTAAGGATAAGAAAAAAGGATGAATGGAGGAATGGTTTTAAAATGAAGGGATTTTTGTATGAATGGTCAGTAATGCATTCCAAATTAACTAATTTCCTAAATATTTTTATGATAATTATGAACTAAGTCCCTTAACATTTTCTAGAAAATAATTTAGTTGTATGCTTGATGAAATTTTGATTTATAACAAAATTTAGGGAGGATTATTTAATGCAGCTTAAGAAAGTCCTAAAAAGTTGAAATTTGAGTAAATTATATATAAATTTAATAAGTGCTGTTTTGTTTCACCAGCTATCACATTTTTAGAATTCGTAACATTTTTGGATGGGCGAGCTATCTATTAATCTTCATAAGATAAGAGATTGTAGATTAGCTAACACCTGTCAATATTCATACATCTTGTTGAGACTTAATATTACCTATGGTTAAGTTTGCATTGATTCCTCTTTTAATAGACAAATAAGCATGAGTTCATATAAATTATCACATGTCACAAACCTAGAAACCTATAAATGTTGTTGAACTTTTGATTGAATATAAACCTAGTGAATTTGATAGTCATTTGCATGAAAAAATTCAGAATAAGGTAGCTATTAATTATTGCAAATATGCAAAGCTTTTACTACTATGAAAAAGAGATTTATGAAATTCAAAGCAGGTTACAAGGTAATTGCATGTGTAAATCTTGAATGGCTTTTTATTTTTTATAGGGAGCTACAAGAAATTAACTTCAAGAAAGATGATGTTACATAAAGCTTTTATAATGCATTGGACAAAGTCTTACAAATTAAAATTCTTGAGAAGCACTAGTATCAGCATGATCTTCAATTTATTTAATTTGACATTGTATCATAAACCAACAGTCAGCCCCATGGTTTCTCTCTTTTAATCCCTCAACAAATTCGCATGTAGCATCTTACCATAGAAGTCTAAATAGCTTATCCTAAGCAATTATATATGATGAGATTGTCAACTTCTAATGGTAGATATCAAAATTATCTTATACACTGGTATGATAAACAAAAATATGATTACTCATGATTAGTTTGCAATAAACACAACAATTACATGCCCAAACTTGACAAATTAACCGAAGCCAAATTTTTCTAAGTTGGGCACATTTGCTGGGAAGCTAAACTGTGCACTTGTCAAGTAAAAATTTCCAAGTTTGGTCCCTTTTCGGCTATTGTTTCAAGTGTTATTAGTATTTTTTTGTAATATTTTTATATATTATTACTGCTAATGCTACTTAAAAATTTCATTTGCCTCCTGTGATTTTCCTTCTATGTCGCATTCTTCAACACATGCTACAGTCCTGGGAAAATATAGGTTAGAGAACAGTTCACATTCATTTCCTTATAAACTGTTGACGAATATTTTCGCACCGACTCGACCCCGATCGAGCCCGACTAGGCTCGATCGCGCTCGATCGACTCGATCGATCGACGTCGAGACAAAAATCGACTCAAATTAAACTCCAATTTAATTAAATTAAATCAATTTAATTAAATTAAAATTAAATCAATCAATTCAAACGCCGTCGAGCCCAATTCGACGCAGTTCGACACATTTCGGCATCGATCGGAGTTCAATTTCGCAAAATTGACTCAATCGAACAAAATCGGACACAAATCGACTCAAATCGATTCGGGTCGAGCCCAATTCAGAGCTTATTTCAGCCCCAATTGGCTGATTTGGGCTCAATCAACTCCCCAAATCAGAATTTTGAACCTAGGGCTGAGATTTTCTCTCAAATCTCACCCAAAATTTGGGTTCAATGTACTCAAGTACATTCTCCTCGTTTCAAGTAACGAGAGAGCCTCATAGGCTCATTTGGGCGGCTCCTTTGGGATGTCCGTCCGAAGCCACAGCAGAACAAAGCAATGGAGAGCTCCTTCGGCTCCCCCGTGGCTTTTGGTTCTTCCGTCCCGATACACAGAGCGAGAGAGCGAGAGAACGAGAGAGGCGAAACCCCCTCTCACGCGCGATTCTGCCAGGCGAAACGAGAGCCCCTCGCGTGCGACTCTCCCGCGCGAAGCCGAGCCCCCTCCGTCGCCCTTCTTCCCGCGAACCTGAGCCTTGCGTGCGGGAGCCCGTCCAGCCTCCTCTCGCGTGCGACGGCTTTGTCCGAGCCCATCCAGGGTCTCGGCCAGACCTGTCAGGAGTTCCGGCTCCTTCTTTCACCGAATCTGTGCGAGCCAACCACTTCGACTTCGTCTGGAAGGCTTTGCAATTGCTGCGAAGACTTCTTCCCCTCCTTCTTTCGACTCCGGCGACCTCGAGGCAGCAAAAGAAGGTTCCTAAATCTCCCAAACAGCGATTTGGGGCCTTCAAAACGCCTTGGACAGCAGCAGCGAGTTCCGGAGTGTCTCGGACAGCGACTTGGAGCTTGGAGCGGAGCTCGGATTGAAGCTTGGAGCGTCTTTGGAGCTTGGACAGCAGATTAAAGCTTGGATTGGAGCTTGGACAAAGCTTGGAACTTGGATAGGAGCGCTTGGACAACCCGGGGAAGGTATACCACTAAAACTTAGGCGAAACCTTAAGGCTCCCAAGGCCAATTGCAATGTGGTTGACGATCCAAAGCCTTAGGTCCTTAGAAACTTTAATTTTTGGTCCCCCAAAACCCTTGTGTTGGCTGTCCACTTCGCAAAGGCTATGGAAATTGGTCGATTTCCATTAGTTGACTCTTACGTAAGGGTCCGAAGAGGATTTTGATGCGTATAAAGATGTTGGGTTGGTATCCAACACCTTTTAAATTGTATGTCTTTGCATTCATGCAACCCTTACACTACCTATGCTTGAGCTATAGGTTAGATCATTATATTTGACCTAGAAATCAAATGTTAGGATGTACACTTCTCTTTATAGTGTTGCATGCTAGGTTAGGCTCCTTAGGTCGACGCGCTACGGCAAAATTGACATATGTTTATGGTATGTATGTTTGCTAAAGTTCAATGTTTAATAAATTTGGTGGAAACTTGTGGTGGAGTTTTGATACAAATCGTCGTGAGATTTATTACAAGTCTCCAAAGACTTATGTTGTAAACCTCACGACATTCATAACCAACTAAATTCATGACAAGCCATTCCATCAAGTTTATTTTGCTTAGAATGATGATTGCCACTTGTTTAGAACAACCCTAATCCCTAGAAGTTTGGAAGGAGAGTAAAATGGGTTCATTTAATTCTAAACAATTTTGGGGTCTCATGGGCCTTCACAAGCCCATGAGTGCCCATGCCTAGAATTATCTAATCCCATTTTTGAAACTTCCAAATTGAGGGTTTATGATGAAATTATTGGAATGCATTTATATGCTAAGGGTTGTTTGCTTGCTCTTCTTTTATATCCAAAATCTACAAATTTATAAGCATGCTTATTTAATTTCCAAATGCTTCTTGAAGCAAGGGTGGTGTATTCCATGACAATCAAATGTTTATGGATCATACTCCACCAAGCATTGAAATTACCTAAGCATGATTAGTCAAATTTGTAAATTAAGGGACTCAAGTGCAATGATAGTTGAACTTAGCATATATTCATCCCCTTAAACATACAAACTACATTCACGTTTCTAGGTTTCTTAGATGATGTCAAATCCAATCGTAGACTCCTTAGAAATCGTAGGAAATCGATCTTCCCCTCCAAATGAATTCAAACATTCATTCAAACTATAGAGGACTCTCTTTTCATATGTGATGAGTTGGAACCTCCCAAAATTCCATAATATACAACATGAAAATCTTGGACCTTAGAACCCAATTCTAGGTTCATACACCCCTTTACTCAAACTAAATTGAGTGAGTTAAGAAATCCATTTGAACACCAAATGTTCAAGGGATCTTTCCCAATCTTGCGACCTCTAGGTCGCATCTTTTTTTTGTCTTTCTACAATCCAAAAGTTGTAGGAGACCAACCCATTCTCTTAAGACTCAAAATTAGGAGAATGTTCGCCTCTCTTTGTTCTTTTTAAACGCCACATGTTTAAAGGAACTTCTCCAAACTTAGGACTAAGTTTACTTCTTTCATTTGTTAAGACGCAAAGTAACAAATGAACATTTCTCCCTTCATAAATGATGATTTGGAATTCTCTAAAATTCCCACCTATCATTATATGAAAATCTTGTAGCTTAGAGCCAAAAAAAAATCTAAGCTACCTCTTTCTTTCATTTTGAGACACAAAAGTCAATGAAAGAATTCCCTTTTAGGCTTAGAATTCTAAACCTAGCCTATTTCATTTGCCTAACCTATATAGGTAGATGACCCCTTAATTTGTAGTCCAAAAACTACAAATTACATCTCTTATGCGATGTTATTTGGAGCACTCCAAGCTTCAAATATCTCATTGCATGTCTCCTAGTCTATCTTAAGAGCTATCATCCACTTCCGTTATGTGTTGCATTATGGATTTCCCAAAAAAAAAAAAAAAAAAAAATCCTTAATGCATCATGTTATAAGTTTTAGAAATTTGGAGCCAAAATCCAAGTTTTCTTACATCTCTTGTTGGAACCCCAAAACCGACAAGTATCCCCTCATGTGAGGTGAATTGAAGCCCCTCAAGTCTTCAAGTGTACCCACATAAATCTTTGTAGTTTGGAACCAAACTCTAAACTATTAACTCATTTGTTGGAACACAAGAAACCAACATATCTTTTCTCATGCAAGATATTTTAAGGTTCCTCAAACCTTTAAACATATCATTGTATAAATCCTTTAACTCTAGGATCAATCCTAAGTTATTTCCTCTTCTTTGTTTGTTGAAGTGCAAAATTAACAAACAAATGCCACTTCTCCCTCCATGTCTAATAGTTTGAAGCTTTTCTTAAACTTCTACTAACTATCACATGGGGTTGTTGAACTTAGAACCAAACTCTAGGTTCTTCCTCTCAATTGTTTGAACCTAAGTTTAAACAATTGAACATCCCGCTTAGGCTTAGGACCTAAATCCTATCCTTTCTTCCCCATTCGCTTAACCCAAAGTCAAGTGAATGATCACCCCTCTTTGAATAACAAATATTCAAAGCTCTTCTGTGAATTTTGTAACTTTCTAAAAGTTACATCTTTCTCCTTCAACCTCAAAGTTGTAGGAAGCTTCTCAAGTAATCTATTTGTTGGAGCACAAACCAACGAATAATCCTTTGAATATAGGATTCAAATCCTAATCTTCCTCATTTGCTTAGTCACTAATTAAGCAAATGAAAGCTCCTCCTTGGACACCCAATGTCCAAGAAATCCCCTCAACATGCAAATCCAAAATTTGCTTGTTGTTTCTCTTTTCTACAACCCAAAAAGTTGTAGGAAAACCCTCATATTCTCCTAAAATCTAAAACTAGGAGAATGTGCACGTCTTTTTGAACATCAGTTGTTCAAAGGACGTTCTTGAACTTGCAACCCATAAGTTGCATTTTCTTCCCTCTTTCCTACAATTTAAAATTGTAGGAAAGTATTCAAAATCTGTCTTCATGCTCTCAAACCCAAGTTGGGAGGACGAATCCCTCTTTGAACACCAAGGGTTCAAGGTTATTCATGAGTTGCAACCTCTAAGTTGCACATTCCCTTCTTCTACCAAACAAAAGTGTAGAAAACCTCCACTATTCACTTGGTCTAATTTAAGCAAATGTGTCATACTCTTTTGAACACCAAATGTTCAAAAGGGATTTCTTTAATTCGCAACCTACAAGTTGCACCTCATATTTCATTTTCCTACAAGTTGTAGGGAAACCTCGCATCCTCTCCTTCCTACAATCCAAAAAATTGTAGGAAACTATTTCATTCTCTTAATCCAAATTTTGAGAATGCACCCTTCTTCTTTGGATACCAAATGTTCAAAGAATCCTCTTGGAGTTGTAACTTCCAAGTTGTATCCCATCCCCTTTTCTCCTCCAACCCAAAATTGGAGGGATAAACCTTTCTTTTCTTTGGACACCACATGTCCAAAGGAATTCCTCTAATTTGCAATCTCTAGATTGCACATTGGACTACTTCCTTTTCTACAAATCTAAATTGTAGGAAACCATCAAAATTCTCTTCATTTCTCTTAACCCAAATTAAGGAAATGAAACTCCACCTCCTTGAATACAAAAAAAAAATTCAAGGAACCACCTTCTTGATTTGTAACCTTAAAGTTACAAATCCTCTTTCACTCCTATAGACTCTAAAAGTTTTAAGGAATTCCTTACCTTAGCTCAAAGCCATAGGTTCTTTTACTTTCCCTACAACTCAAAAGTTGTATGAAACCCACTTTCACTAAACCTATATTGAGTGATCCAATTTTGTCCCAAATTATCTTACTTGTTGAACCAAAAACAACAAGTAAATTCACCCCAAGCTTAGGATTCAAGTCCTATTTCTCTTTGCCCTTCCAAACTCAAGTTGGAAGGGGGCAATTCTCTCTTTGGACATCAAAATGTCCGAAGACCTTCATGAATTTGCAACCCAAAAGTTGCATTTTCTCCAATTCTCCTCCAACTCTAAAGTTGTAGGAGATTTCTCCTCTCTTTGGCTCCAAAAGCTAAAAGAGAACTCTCCAACATTTAGCTCAAAAGCTAAATGTCGGATTCCTACCTCTTCTTCTTAGCTCCAAAAGTTAAGGAGAATTTTCCTCAACAAGTGGCTCAAAAGCCACATGTTGGACACTCCTTTCTTAGACCCAAACTCTAGAAGGACTTTTAGTGTGACATACCACACAAGCCTCACACATTTAAATGCACATCCCCTTAGGCATGTTAGGATTAGGATTTTTCTTTGTGTGCGCATGTGATTGATGTTGTGGATTGATTGCCTTTGGATTGTCTGCGTGTGGGCACTTGCCATTAAGTGGTTAGTATAGAAATATAAATGCTTTTCTGTGCAGGTGGCCATATCTATAAGGGGGGGCGCTCATAAATAATAATAAAAAATGCTTGCATGACAGGTACAGCTTAAACCCCCCCCCCCCCCCCAAAGATGTGGCCAATAGGGTAGAAGCAAGGGGCTTAGTACTTAGCACTCTGAGTGCTAGGCCAATTTTGGGATGTTCATATTTTTGCTATATAAACTGCCTCCTAACTCTGTTTTGCAGATTTGAGTCTTTTTTTTTTATATGTATTTGGTAGAAATAGGATGTAAAACTTGTGGGGTTTGGATCAGAAAGCAAGGAAGATCAAGGAAGAAAACGTCTTTTTGGAGATAAAGCTTGAAGATCCCCACAAGTAGAGTCTGTAATTAATTCAACTGGGTTGTATAATGGCAGGCAACTCAGCTGCCAAATTTGGTTGTAATAAATTGGACTTTATTTACATTTCTGCATTTTATTTATAAATAAAAGCATGTGTTGAAGTGTTTATTGGGTGTGCAATAGAAATGCATGTCTTTCCTAGGTTTCTTCCCTTTGTTTTTGTGGGCGTGGCTTGGACTTTTGATACGGTAGGCTCTTAGGACAAAACTAAATTTTCTACCCATTTAAAATGTAAGCAAACTAAAAATGAAATTAGGCTTCATGATTTTCTAACAAAAAGAAACTTGCATGGCTCCCTTCAAGGAGCTAAGTTTTCTAAAAAAATTAAAACAATCATGCATGGACAAAAATATGTTGCATATAGAAAGCCCTCACTTAAGGATTAGATAACAAAAGTCTTTTTCTTTGTGAGTCAGCATTTGCATACCATACATACTTAGGCATCTTGGCCTCAAAGCCAAGTTGTAAGACCTACCTTCTAAATAAAAACAACCTTACCACTCTACATTTGCATTGAGACTAAACAACATGGTTTTAAAAGCGATTAGGGGGAGTTTAGCTGGTAGTCCCTTCCAGGCGGGACAATAAATCCAGAGGTCGGGCGGGCTATGCCTCTTGTGAGGCGTAGTTTGTAAGCCCCTTGTGCACTTGTTAGATTTAGGTTCGAGGCACTACCTATCGGTAGTCCTCACCTTAGTCTTAGGGTCCGAGGCAAGGGTTGATTCTAAATCACCCTATAAGCCCTCATCTTTCGGGCAGTTCCTCCAACAAGTGTTTGTTGGGATGTAAGCCCCAATCTTCTAATAAAATATCAACTTAAACCAAATTTAGATTCAAAAATGTAAAGCCTAACATAGGATAGTCCGAGCACCTCTGAGTTTCCCTCAGAATCAAGTGCTCCTACTTCATCTCCTTTGGCTCTCATTTCAAAATCTATATCTGAGTTGATCCACTCCTTGAAATTCCTAAGGGTCAAAACCTTTTGCTAAGACTTTCATGGATTTTAAAACAACAAAGATCAAACTTTAGCCAACATTTAAATGACTTCAAAATAAAGCAAAACCACTAGTTTAATCAAAAGTTTTCCCAAATTAAACTTGGGATGTAATTAACCATAGGGGCTTGCCCCTATGGGATGTCTGTACCCCAGAAATAAATAAACCCCACTCAACCAAACATTGAGTGGGGGAATCTCTGTTAAATAATTGTAAATTTTATTATTGAGCCCATAAGAAAATGGTATTTTTACCCTCCGGGGTAATATATCGTATTCTTATGCCGTGCCCGATTATAAAATATGCAATCCGTTTGAGGATACAAAAAATTCTCCAACATAAACAACGCTTATACATTAAATGCTACTTAAGGAGTTAATATTTGTGATCTTCCAAACATGCGAAGGAAACTTCTAGTGTAAACCCCTTACCTCCTCTTTTGGGTTTCATTACGATTACATAGGATGAACGTTAAGGAAAGCAAAAGTTGATTCCTACTCTTTGATGCGGAGAGAATTGAAAATTATAATATTTTATAGGAACCAAGAGGATTCTATGAAATTTCTTAATATTGGATCATTTTGTGGGCTATATGAAAGACCCTTAAGGAATATAAAATTCATTGAACATTGAATTGTATAATAAATTTTTGTTTTCCTCAATCTTCGTTTTTTGATATTGGATTTTGATCCTTTGAGCATTGCTCAAATCTTTATGACTACTAAAAAGGGGGAATGAGTCTTATTGTATCTACATAAGGCATGGACCTTCAAATATGTGATTTCTATCGTTTTTTTTATTAGCTTATTTGATGAAGTGTGTCTATATTACTTAAGTTTTATTAAATGTAAAATTTGTCAAAAAAAAATTTTTTTAAATCTTGATAATTGTGCTGTAAGTTTTTACTTTCTCTCAGCCTTCGTGAGCCTATTTTAGATTTTGGAAACTATTACATTTTTTTTTGGATTATTATAAGCATATTTGTTATTTTGATATTAAAGATGACTAATGTACACTAAAGTTGAGAAGTTTATATATTTCTCTATCTACGGTTTCTTATAAATGTTACTTGCAGGATTTAATACTTGTTGCCTTCCTAACATGATACAGGGAACTTCTCGTACAAGCCATCATCACCTTGTTTGGGTTTTTTAAGGCTAAATGGAATGGATATTAAGTTAAACAGAAACTGACTCCTATTTTTTGACCCAATGAGAATTGGAACTTGTTTTTAATTTGAACTTAAGATGATTCCAACAATTTTCTTAGCATTGGGTCATTCGTGGGCTATTTATGGCACGTCAAATTTAATGAATATTGAATAGTGTAACTAAAATTTTAATTATCCTCATTTTTTATTATGTGCTATTATAAGTAGATTTTTTGAAAGCTTCATAAGTTTTGATGACTACTTTCAACAACAAGTCTTTTGCATCTGCGTAAAATTGAGGTATTCAATTGGGTGATTTCTATCCTTTTTCTGGCTACTAACTTATTAGTGACTAGGTTGTGTGAGTTATTTAATTTTGTCAAGTATGATATGTGCCTAATTATTTTTGTATTTGATCATTGTTCAAATTTTATATGCTTTCAGTGTGATGGTAAAATAGATGGGAATATTTATTAGTAGAATTCAAGTTGGATGCTTTAAGTGGAGGAATGCATCAGATTTGTTGTGTGATAGAAAAGTCACCCTCCCTCAAACTTAAGGGAAAATTATATAAGGTGGTTAGACCTGCAATGTTGTATGGTGCAAAATATTGTCCATTGAAAGAGAAGCATAATATTCAGTTAAGTGTTGTAGAGATGAGGATACTAAGGTGGATGAGTGGCTTTACTCTTAGATATAGGATGCAAAATGAGCATATACATGAAAAGGTTGGAGTAGCTAGCTCAAGTGGAAGATAATTAAAGATTAGAGATAGTCTCCTTAGATGGTTTGGTCACATAAAATGGCGGCCTTCCGATGACCCGGTTAATCCGGTTAGGAAAGTAGACGTATTAGATTTGACTTATGTTAAGAAAGATAGAGATAGACCTAAAAAGATTTGGTTAGAAAATATTAGAAATAACCTTTCTTCATTATATTTAAATGAGAATTTAACTCTTAACAAGATACAATGGAGAAAAAGGATTCATGCAATCGACCCCACATAGTGGGATAAAGGCTTAATGTTGTTGAAATTTTATATGCTCTCAATCTTCTTGTAATGATTTCAGATTTTGGTGACAATTATATTTTTTTGGGGAATGAAATAATCATGCCTGTTGTTTTGGGATAAGAGTGACCAATGTTGAGGCAATTTGCGGATTGTGATTTTTGTGTGTTTCAGCATGCATCTCACACTAGGTTGTATTAGTAAACTCTAGATCTTTAAACATCCTACATTAATAATCACCTTAGCATTTGAAATGTCACTTTATAAAAACAAGGCCACACTTCTGAATGAAACCACGGATAGTGTCCACCCAAACCTACCAATGTTGTTTCCAAAATAACAATAAAAGATTGAACTTCTCGGATTCTCTCAGAAAATGATGAGGACATCCATAGGAGATTTCGACATGTCTACCATCGGAGGGGTCGTCGAGCGACGGCCATGATTCATAGTCTTTATTTCTGATGTTTTATTTTATTCATGTTATTTATATTTTATGTTTTTCCATTTGTACCCCTATGAGGAAGTTATTGCATGTTGTAGCCCAAGGGCAATTTCATCTTAATGGTTTTATTTTCGGAAGGCCTATATATAGAGGCTTAGTCATTGTAGTTGGTTGATTATTTATGAATGAAAATTTTGTTTATGATCTCTTAGTGAGTTCTTGAGTGAAATCCCAAGATCTCTTAGTGAGTTCTTGAGGAAGAGAGTTTTGCTTGGTTCCCTCATCTCTCTTTTTTTTTTCTTCTCCCCACCTCCCTTCTCAAGCTCCTCCCAAATTCCACCACACCTTCTCCCCTTTCTCCTCTCATGGTTTTCCCACCTCACCCCATCCCGCCGCTCCAAACCAACCCCCAGCAGCCTCCCAGCTCCCCGCCGGCCAGCAGCCAGCCAGCCAGCCGGCCAGCAGCTAGCCGGCCACCCGCTAGCCCCATCCCGCCGCCCCCATCCCGCCGCCCTGAATTTCCCCTTTTCTGCCGCCGGCTCCCCCCTCCTCTAGATCTTCCTATTCGAATTTCAAATTCTCCTCTCTTAATTGCTTTCCTAATTACGCTTTATAAATTTTGGAAAGTTAATTAAAGGAGTTACACCTATTTGAAATTCAAATTATTTTTCCCTCGCATTCTCATTTAAAATTAGGAGTTACTTAAAATTCAATCAATTCTGAAATTAATTCAGATTTGATTAGATTTAATTAACTCCATTTGGTCCCCACTTGCTTAATACACAAGCCCTCTCACCTCTATATGGCCGGCCACCCCATTTCCTCTCTCTCCCATTAATTCTCCTTTAATACACCATTAACCCTTTCCCTCCTAACCTAATTTCAAATTTGAAAATCTAAATTTAAAATTAAGACCTTCAGATTTTGGAAATCTGAAATTAAATTCAGATTTAAGCCTCTCCACCTCACCCCACTCCCTCCCCCATCCTCTTAGCTCACGGCCCAACCCCCACCCTCTCAAGCCGCCACCCCCACCTCCCCTCTCCTCTCGTTTTCCATCCTCCCTCAAAATTCAACTATAAATGGCGGATCCGGAAATTGATCACGGATTCGTAGAGGATTCCAACGGGAGAACCGACATTTTATGATCGCCTTTCTTTTATCCCTATCCGGGTTGGGATACAACTGTAGCTGGATATATCAACCACATTTCGTACCAATTGGCGCTATCAATTGAAGAGCATATACCATCCGGCCGTTGGATGATCACAAGCCACCGGCCATCTCCTTCGCCACCGGTTCCCGCTCCATCACTACCGATCGTCTGCGCATTCTACCTAGTGGTGATTTCCATCATTAGGTCGTTCTTCTTTTCCCGCCAACCTTAGAAGTAGACGAGTGAATGTGGGCTTCAAGGTGAATCGATCGCTTTGTTAACCAGTGGATTCTAATTGAACTAATCTATGCATTACTTTATTTTGAATTGTTGTTGTTAAAGATCCCATAACTTAAGTTGTGATTGATTTCCTATTCATAGTTTACTTCTTAAGGATTTCGTTGAATTTCATTTGGGTGAAGTATTAAGATTAAAACTTTATCATTACTTAACGAGTTTATTTTTATTAATCTTATAAAACAATTCCTGGTTTCACATCAGAAAACATGATGGTCTTTGGGCTTGCTAGAAATCCCAATAACACTTTATGTCAGTCCCCTCGTGAAAACTAATAGAAATGCAGCATGTCAAAGAATGTCTAATTGCAACATTATGTAAGTAGGCCAAAACTATTTCGACGTATCACAAATATTTATCTACAAGCTGTGATGCAGATAAAGCGAAATAAATGAGAATTATCTCTCACCTATGGCTTTCAGCAGTAAATAAGCCATCGAGATGCAAAAGATCATATGTTCGAGGGTATGTTGAGAAAGGCTCACACCTGCAATAAGACAGTAAGGAAAATTTCCAATAATTAGATTCCTATAAAGCAAGTTAAAGGAAATTGAAATGCATCCATATCCATGAAGCATTTCAAACGTAGAATTTCGTATTGTAGCAAGTACAATTTTTAGTAGAGTATGGATTTTTCTTTTTCAGTATACTTAGTGATTGCCTTTGGTGCTTTCTCAGCATCCACATTACAAAGCTACAAATCCCGCAGTTTAAGAATGCATTCCCGTATACGTCTATTTAAGAAAAGAATTTGCCCAAGGAAAACTGGAAAATGTATAGGATGAATCCTAAGTGCTTAAGATTCACTCACCAGTCATGGTATGTACCAATCAATCCCCTGTCGTAGATAACACCAAGGGAATTTGTACCATAGGATGACACAACATTCATTACCCATAAAGGTGACTTAATGAGCGCAGCAGCAAATCCTCCAAAAAGTGTATTCATATCCATAACATTTCTAACTTTATCACTACCAAGAGCTGGAAGCAAATTTTGGTAGTGCTTCATTCTAACCTTCCATTTTGATTGATCGTGCTTAAATATATTATTTCCACCTGATACCAAGGAAACACGATCAGTAGCCACATCTAAACGCTCGGGCCATTTTGGAGTAGTTTTCAGGTTCAATTTCTTCAAATCTGGATTTGTGATAGTTATGCAGGGCCGGAGTGGAATGTACCACGCTGAATCAGGATCCCTACTGTCATCACATTTAGGAGGATAGGAAGATGGAGTTAGATTGTTGTAGCAGCTATCATCTGTAGACTTTTTCCAGACAGCAATATCATCCTTCATATTATACAATTTGAAGCACATGCTTGTCAGTAACTTTTTTAAACTATCAAAATCTGCTTTCTGCTCCTCTACTGTTGTGTTCCATCCTCGCCATCGATTCTCATAATTAACAGGTGGACCGGAGAGCACCCAGAATCCCCCAGGCCTGAGAATTCTGTGTATTTCTAAAAGATAAAGCCCATCTGCAACGAAAATTGTCACGTTTAAAATATTGAATAAATGAAAAAAGCTGCTTTCAAAACAATTATATTATTTTTTTCTTGAAAAAGATTATCTCCTTTGCCAAATAAAATTACAATCCTTCCCCTCTACAAATTTTAAAGTAAAAAAAAAAAAACATATAATGCTAATATTGTCTAGCATGTTATTCCCTAGCATGCTTATATATACTACTTAAGATGCCTATTACCACATGATAAAAAATATATCTAAGTAACAAAATGCCCCTGACTACAAAAATAATTGGGAAGGATGAGAACAACAGAAAAAAATAATAAAGAAGCCCAATAGAATATGAAATGATATGACTCTGCATGAAATTAATATTTCTAACTAAATGCAAGCATCTATTAACAGAACATAAATGATACTAAACACTTTTTGAAGTACTTAAACAATTGAGAAGAATGAAAACATTAAGTTTGTAAATAAAAAAAACATCAAAAGACATGGCAAACTCTCAATTCAAAACATATGATTGATCATTAGGTTCAGATTATGATTAACAAAATTATTTGAAAAAATATTTCTTTCTATAATTCCAAAAAAATCATTAAGAAAACAAGAAGGCATAAGATTATACTTGATTGATAACAACAAAACTCACTTCCCAACATCTAAAATAGCCAGCAGATGGTCAACTTCAACTTAGTAGAAAAATGCATCAAGAATTTACCAAATTCTGTCCATGGGATGAGACATCTGGAGCAGTGAGCCATATCAAAAGAATTTGACGGAAAAGGGAGTCGTTGAGTAGATATAATCCCTAAAATAGCTGGAATGCCTCGTTCAAGGGCAAATTGCACTTGAGCTTCATGATTGTCTCTGGGCGCAAGCGAAAGGGTCAAAATTCCTCGGTCCAATAAATCACCGCTCCAACTTGCAACCTACAAAAAGTAAATAATCGGATTGTGAATGCGGTAATAGAAAAAGTCAAATCTAACTCAATATTTCAACTTCCCCGTCAGCTGCTTGACAAATTGTGCCATGGTTAGAAGACATGCGCAATCTAAATGGCATTAAAAAAATTAAATAAAGCATCATGTAAGTTTCAGCAAGATTTCACCTATATGGGAATATAACAAATATACTTCCATGTATAAGAATAATTCTCAAGAACCACTCCAAGTGTTGCCCTACAAGCCTTTCCCAATTTCTCCACACAGCATTTGGTTTTTCATGTTAATTGACGTGATGAAAAAGCCTTCGTTTGAATTGTTGAGATGTGAAGCTTTTTAGATTCATCAACTGCATTATTGTGAGGTGTCATCTAAAAAAACAAATTCGCGCAACAAACAAGATTAAGGGGCTGTTTGATAGCATCTAGGATTTCATTTAAGTAGGATTTCGTAAATACTCTAAATCCGAATTTATGAAATCTTGGGGGGGGGGGGGGGGGTTAAATCCTGAAAACTATTTGGTAAAATTTATGATAAATCATGTGTGACTCATTACTATTCAATTCAGAATTTAAAGTGGTTAAGAGATTTGACATTCATTTCTTAGATAATTGAAGTACAACAACAAAAGTTCAAATAAAATACAACAAAGTTTTGATAAAAATATAACAATAACATAGATTTAAGATTAGTTTACTCATTTTAAATAATCAGCTATTTAATTAATATTAATAGTTTTTAAAATTATCTAAATTTGTAATAAAGTTATTGCAAAATAGTTGTAAAACCTTAAGTCCCCAAAATAGAAAATTCAACAAATGGATTATTTATTAATTAATAATTTATTAAGTTAATTAACTCTTCATTTATGTTTAGATAAATTAAATAAAAATAATATTAGTTATAGCTAATTAAATATTTTATCAAAGTGAAATAAAATTATAATTAGCATAATCTAATATCTTTATTAATTATTAATTAGTTAATTAGTTAATTAATTAAATATAATGATTTTTATTAAATAAGTTGTAAATAATAATTATTTACATGAATTAATGTCTAATTAATTAATGAATATTAATTATTAAGATTAGTTTAATCTTTTTAAAAAAAATTTCTACGATTTGCTCCTTTCTTGTTACATAGCCTACGCCTTACAGTTTGCTTTTTTCGTTGTTGTTCTTCTTTGGCTCCTTCGTTGCTGTTTGACTTTGCTCCTCGAAGACGTTCCCTTCCTGTTGGTTCGAAAGTTACAAAATTTTTATCGGAAGCAACAACGGGAGCTTGCTCGCTGTGAAGGTAACTTTCTCCCTTTCACGCTCTTCTTTGGCCAAATCGCGTAAATCTGTCGAATAAGAGGATTTCAAAAATCCAAGATTTACCACAAAAAGGGGTAATTTTCCTTCTACCGCTACTTTCATTTATCGTAGATTTGGTTTTGCATTTTAGGCCGTTTGGCTGGATTTCGCTCAAATCTGCCTCAAATCCGGCATAAATCCTGCTATCAAACAACCCCTAAAATTCAGAAGCACCAAGATTAAATCTGAGAAAACCTGAGTCAAAGTTTTATCAAAATTTATTATTGAAATTATGCCACATAGTCTAAACTGTTTTGTTAAATACTCACTATTTATTCCTAAAAAATCGCATTTGAGTCATCGCTTGCAACATTTATTATCTATATTCCTCTGATGTATGGCTAGTTGGCGTAGACGATGAGAAGAATGTTAGTGTGCTCCCAGAGGGGGATGAGGAGAGACTGTAGGTGGCCAATGTAGTGACTCTGCTCCCACACTTGTAGTTGCCCGACTGAAAGTTCGATGCCCAAAAAAGCCTCCCTAGAGGTCCGCTTCCTTCACCTGGGCTTCATCACTTGAAGTATCTCAAGATACAGTGACCTAGACGCTAAAGGAAAACCGAGAAACCAAAGAGAAACAAAAATAGATCTAGTTGCCTTTATTCAAGTTCAGGACAAGATATATATACAGAAGCAATAGGCCACAGGCCCGCCACTTATTTGGCCACCACTTATTTGGCAAAACAAGAAATGTTTAACATATAACATATCTAAGAGCTCCTGCGTCATTCTACTGGGATAAGGACGAACTCCTCTAAATCATAATGGGGAGTTAAATCAAACGCATTGAATACAGCTGAAACATTATAGTCAAAGGGGAGATCTATTTGGTAAGCATTGTCGTTGATTTTTTTGACAACCTTAAAAGGGCCATCCGCCTTTGGTTTAAGCTTCCCACAAGCTTCTGGGGGAAATCGCTCCTTCCTTAGTTTTATCCATACGAGATCGCCCACTTGGAAGTGAACAGATCTTCGGCGCTTATTAGCTTAGGTTTGATATTTGGCATTCTGCTTTGCGACCTTGGCTTGCACTTGTTGGTGTAGTTTCCTAATTTCCTTATAGCATTGCTCTTCTTCTTTATTGTAGGTAGGAGCAGATGAGACTGGAACCAAATCACAAGGTGTTAGGGGATTGTTACCATAAACAATTTTGAAGGGGCTATACCTGGTAGACTGGTTTGTGGATCGGTTGAAAGCAAATTCAACTCTTCTTCTTTATTGTAGGTAGGAGCTGATGAGACTGGAACCAAATCACAAGGTGTTAAGGGATTGTTACCATAAACAATTTCGAAGGGGCTATACCTGGTAGACTGGTTTGTGGATCGGTTGAAAGCAAATTCAATTTATGGTAGGATCAGATGCCATTGCTTAATATGCTTCCCAACAAAACATGGAAGAAAGTTGCCCAGACTTCGATTGATTGTTTTTGTTTGTCCATCTGTTTGCAGGTGAGCTACGGAACTAAATTGGAGGTGAGTTCCTTGCTTTCCCCATAAGGTTTTCCAGAAGTGACTAAGGAACTTGGCGTCCCTATAGGACACGATCATCTTTGGGATGCCATGGAGTCTTACAATTTCTTTAAAATAGAGGTCGCCAATATGAGTAGCATCTAGTGTTTTACTACATGCTACAAAATGGGCCATCTTTGAGAATTTATCAATGATAACCATGATAGAATCTTTATTTTGTTGAGTTCGTGGCAATCCCAAAATGAAATCCATGCTAACATCCTCCCATGGACCAAGCGGAACAGGTAGCGGTAAGTACAATCCTGCATTAATGACCGGTTTGGTCATCTTACAGATTCGGTAGCTCCTTACATAGAAATGTACGTCCTTATGCATGGCTGGCCAGTAAAATTTATCTTCGAGAAGTGCTAATGTTTTATCGCGTCCAAAGTGACCAGATAGTCTTCCATCATGACATTCAAAAATAAGAGCCAGCTGTATAGAGCAATTTGGAATACAAATGCAAGAACGGCGGAATAGGAATCCATCTTGAATATGGAACAACTGATGGCCACTATTTTGACATAATTTCCAATCCATTTGGAAATCACGATCAGTAGAATAAAGCTCCTTTATACTGTCAAATCTAACCATATTTGAGTGTAGCATTAGCAGAAGAGTAGTTCTCCTACTCAGGGATCGATGACTTGATTAAGTTTTTTGGACTTCTGCTTGAGTAGGAATTGAAATGCTGCAATATACTTAAACTAGGTAGCATGGTGCCCTCTTAACTTCTTCTAGCTATCTAAAACCTTTAGAGCAGCATTGTTAGTAAACAAAATAAATTCTTTACATAACAAATAATGGCTCCAATGATGTAAGGCGTGAATGATGGCATAGAACTCCTTATTGTAGGTGGAGTATTTCCGCCTAGTCTCATTTAGTTTTTTATTGAAGTAGGCTATAGGTTTTCCTTCTTGACTCAGAACAGCACCTATTCCCACATTGGAGGCATCACAATCTACCTGAAACACCTTGGTGAAGTCGGGAAGCCGTAAGACCGGAACATATGACATTTTCTTTTTTATGTTCATCAAAACTAGACTGTGCTTCTGATAGGAAACACTTGGATTTCCAAGTGTTTCACACCAAAACCAAGAGGATCCAAAGGAAAACTGCTGTCCACAGCAGAAAAACAGCCAAATGCAAGAAAATCTGAGAGGGAACGTAGGAGAAAAACGTAGGAAAAACAATGCAAACACTTTTATTTCGATAACGGATGAAAAGCACTTGCAAGATACAACTTTCCTTCAATTCGAGAGGAAGGAAAAACTCTCCAAATCTCTAGCCGTAGCCTAGAGCCCAAGAACACAAAACCCTAGATCTCAAATTTGATTCCAACTCAAGATCCGGAGCTAATCCCCCCAAAACTCCTAATTAAACAAATTCCTCATAAAGGACAATCAAACACTTCCTAAAACAGCCTCCCAAATTCAAAAATTCCCTCCTAATTGCAATTACCACCCACTGGGCCCACTAGGGAATCCCCCCCCCCCTTTTTTTTTTGTTTCGGCGTGAGTAGCACAGGACCGGTCCTGGCTGGACCGGTCCAGCCGGCCCCTCCTGGGCCGACAGCATATCAATACTTCCCTCCCAAAAACTCACCTTGTCCTCAAGGTGAAAAGAAGGGAATTGCTCTTTCATTCTCTCCATTGGCTCCCACGTCGCATCGAAATCTGGAAGGCCTTTCCACTTAATCAACACTTCTTTGTTGCCATCCTTATCTGATCTTACGCCTGTAAGCTCCAGAGGCTCTAATATCACTTCCAACTCTTCCGTCAGTGTCACCGGTAAATCCGTGCTAACTGCCTGTTCCCCAATAGCTCTCCTCAACTGTGATACATGAAAAACTGGATGTATGGTAGCTGATGGGGGTAACTTCAGTCGGTACGCCACTGCACCAATCCTTTTCATCACCTCATAAGTCCCAAAGTACCTGGGTGCTAATTTCTGATTCCTTCTTCTTGCCACTGTCCGCTGTCGGTAGGGTCGTAGTTTTAAGAATACCTTCTCCCCTACCTCAAACTGCATGTCTCGCCTGTGTGAATCTGCCTGCTTTTTCATAATCTGTTGGGCTCTCATCAAATGTTTCTTTAAATCTTCCAGTACCTTGTCTCTTTCTTCCAAATATTGCTCCACTGACGACACGGGAGTACTGCCTTTCCCACAATGCACTAGGTGTGGAGGGTCCCTTCCATACAGCACTTTGAATGGGGTCATCTGGGAAGCCGAGTGGTACGAGGTATTGTACCAGTATTCAGCCCAAGGCAGCCACTTTGCCCACATCCGCGGGGTCTCCGACACAAAACACCTCAGATAGGTCTCCACACTTCGGTTCACCACCTCCGTCTGCCCGTCTTTCTGTGGATGATAGGCGGTGCTTCTCTTGAGGGTTGTTCCCTGCAATCGGAATAACTCCTTCCAAAACTGACTAAGGAATACCTTGTCTCGATCCGTCACTATCGATTCTGGAACCCCATGCAGTCTGACAACCTCTCTGATAAATGTAGCTGCCACAGACACTGCAGTGTACGGGTGTCGTAAAAGGACGAAGTGTGCATAGTTACTAAGTCTGTACACCACCACCATGATGACAGTGTATCCTTCTAACAGTGGTAATCCGTCGATGAAGTCCATGGACACTTCCTCCCAAACTTTGTTTGGAAGTATCAATGGTTGTAACAGCCCTCCTGGCGCCATGGCCAAGTATTTATTCCTCTGGCACACTTAACACCTTGGCACCAACGCCTCCACATCTTTACGCATCCCCTTCCAATAGAGTTCTGCTGCTAGCCTCATGTATGTCTTCTGAACTCCTGAATGGCCTCCAATTGTACTACCGTGGAACTCCTGCAACAAGTTGGGGATGTGAATGGAGGTTCGAGGCAGAACGAACCTCCCCTGATGCACTAGTCTCTCCCCCTCAAGGCAATATCCCGGATGGCTACTCTCATCCTTCATTAGATCCTCCCTGATCTTTCCCAATTTCTCATCTAACCTGCTTTCTTCCTTGATGGCTCCCCAGTCTACCATCAAGGGTACAGATAGAGCCAACTCCTGGAGTTCCCCCACACATCTGGATAGAGCATCGGCTGCCTTGTTCTCCAACCCCGGCTTATACTGGATCTCAAAGTCATAGCCTAGTAGTTTGGATAACCACCTCTGATGCTCTTCTGTTACCATCCTTTGCTCTAGCAATTACTTCAAGCTCCTTTGATCCGTCCGCACGATAAAGTGCCTTCCCAAGAGATATGGTCGCCACTTTTGAATAGCCAAGACAATGGCCATCAATTCTCTTTCATACACTGACTTCAATCTAGCCCTGGTTGAAAGTACTTGACTGAAGTAAGCTATTGGCCTGTGATTCTGCATCAGCACTGCACCTAACCCATATCCTGATGCATCCGTTTCTACTACAAAGACCTGACCAAAGTCTGGGAGAGCTAGAACAGGAACCATCATCATGGCTTCTTTTAACCTCTCAAACGCCTGAGTGGCTGCCTCTCCCCACAAAAAATTGTCTTTCTTTAGCTGCTCCGTCAGGGGCCATGCAATGGTACCGTACCCCTTCACAAACTTCTTGTAGTATCCCGTCAAACCTAGGAAGCCCCTCAACTCCCTGAGGTTCCTAGGCAGTGGCCATCTCTGCATTGCCTCAATTTTAGTTTAATCCGCTGCCACTCCCTCTTGGGAAACCACATGTCCCAAGTACTCCACACTTGCCTGAGCAAAACTGCACTTCTTCAAGTTGGCTTTCAACTGATGCTCCTGAAGTACTTCCAATACCACCCTTAGGTGTTCCAAGTGCTCCTCCATAGTCCTGCTGTACACCAGGATGTCATCGAAAAAGACCAGGACAAACTTCCTGAGGTGCTGCTTGAAGACCCGATTCATCAGGGATTGAAAGGTTGCAGGAGCGTTAGTCAATCCAAAGGGCATTACCAGAAATTCATAATGTCCCTCATGTGTCCTGAACGCCGTTTTTGGAACATCGGCCTCCTTCATTTTGATCTGGTGGTATCCGGATTTTAGATCTAGCTTAGAGAACATCACTGCACCATGTAACTTGTCCAACATCTCGTCAATCACTGGAATTGGGAACTTGTCTGGTACAGTGCCTTTATTCAAAGCCCTGTAATACACACAAAATCTCCAACTTCCGTCCTTCTTTTTGACCAGGAGGACTGGACTGGAAAAAGGGTTGTTGCTGGGTCTGATAATCTCTGCCTCCAGCATTTCTCGGATCAGCTTTTCAATCTAATCTTTCTGAATCTGTGGGTAGCGGTAAGGACGGACGCTGATCGGAGTCTCACCTTCTTTCAGAGTAATGGCATGCTCCAACTCTCTCTGAGGAGGTAAACCCTGGGGAGGGTGAAAGACCTCGCTGTACTGATGTATGAGCAGCTGTACTGTAGCGGGAACATTGCCTTCCTCTTCCAATCTAACCCCTTCCAAGCGGTGTAACTCTATTAAGTAACCTCTCCCTTCTTCCTGAATGGTTCTGATGAGGGATTTGAGAGAAACCCCTGCCTTGGTCAGTCCGGATTCACCTTGAATTATCCTCTTTTTGCCCCCAACCATCAACTCCATCCTTAGTGTGCCCCAATTGATTTTGGTCTCTCCCAATGTCTGCAGCCATTTCATCCCAAGAATGACATCCGTACTCCCCAACTCCAGGGGAAGGAAGTCTTCCTTTACATGAATCCCTTGAATCTTCAGTACTGCTCCTCGACAGACTCCCCGTCCAATCTCTACCTTCCCGGTGCCCATCATTACCCCGTAACCTCCGGTATCCACTAGCTCCATCCCCAATGCATCAACTATCTGGGTGGAAATGAAATTGTGTGTTTCTCCGCTATCTATCAACACCACAACCTCGCGACCAGAGATCTCTCCTTTCACCTTCATAGTGTGACTAGAGGTGAGTCCCACTACTGAGTTCAGAGATACTTCTGCTACATCCAGATGCAATTTATCATCCTCCTCCACCTCAGGGTCACTCCCACCTCTCTCTTCGTCTTCCTCATCTTCACAAACGAGGAGAACCTGAAGAGATCGGTCCTTGCACCTGTGCCCCGGCATGTACTTCTCATCGCACCTGAAGCACAACCCCTTTGCTCTCTTGTCCTGCATTTCTTTTTCGGTCAGCCTTTTGAAATGTCCACCATTTCCTCCTCCTTTCTTTTCCTTGGTTGCTTCCTTCTGACCCCATGGCGCTACCCCTTTGGAGGGTAATACCGCAGTAGTCATCTTGTACGATCCCCCTGAGTAGTTGCCTCGAGCTCCTCTTTCTGATCTCTTATGATCTTCCACCAATTGTGCCAGCTCCATAGCTTTGCCTAAATTCCTTGGCTCCAACACTCTGACGGCTGTTCGTATCTCCGGTTTGAGCCCTTTCATGAAATTCCCCTCTAGGGCCGATTCGGAGATGTGATCCAGACGGCTGGCCAAGTACTCGAATCTGTCCCGGTAGTCGGCCACGGTCCCCTCCTGAGTCAGAGCAAAGAACAGTTCATAGAAGTCTCGTCCCCCATCGGCTCGGAAACGCTCTAATAAACAGTCCTTGAACTCTCGCCAGTTCCTGATAGGCTCTCTCCTGTCTCGCCACTGATACCATGCCAACGCTTTCCCTTCTAGACACAATCCTGCCGCTGTCAGCTTCTCATCATCTGTCAACCCGTTGACAGCAAAGTAACGCTCCACCTTGTATATCCAGCCATGGCCATCTTCACCCTCAAAGATGGGCATCTTTAACTTCCTTACCTTCGGATCTCTTCCGTTACCCCGGTACTCTCCATAACCTCCCATTCCTCGCAGAGGAGGTGCTCCCCAAGTGTCCCGGTCCTCCCTCCGACATTGGTATCCGAGTCCGTCGTCATAATCCCCTCTTCCTCTTTCAAAGTCAGCACCTCGACGCTGATACTCTTCTCTCCTTTCTCCAAAATCTGCACTACCTTCATATTCCCCCCGTCTGCCTTCAAAATCAACGCCTTGACGCTGAAAATCAGCACCTCGACGCTGAAATTCAGCACCTCGACGGTCATTTCCCATGCTCATCTCCTCTCTAGAAAGTGGCTCTAGAGGTGGCATGTGGTCGTCTCCTTCAAGGATCTCCACATCTTGATTCCTCCTCCCCCTACGCGGGTTCGGATTTCCTCCTACACCGTGGTCTCCGGTAGTCTCTCTTGCCTCCGACGTTGTCGGATTAGTCTTCATCTCCAATAATTTCTTCATCATTTCTTCCATTGCCGTGAACTTTCCCTCCAACCTTTCGTTGTTGGTGGTGATTTGATTTTGAAATTCAAAAAATCTTTCTTCCAAATCGGTTTTCAATTGACCGATCTCGCCTTCCAAGACGTCCACCTTCTTTCCGGCCATCGCTCTTTTAACGGATCTCCAAAAATCTTCTTTCGGACAAGATGAACTCGCTGAAATTTCAAAATTTCAGCCGCCAGTGGTCCCAAATCGATGCTCTGATACCAATTTGATAGGAAACACTTGGATTTCTAAGTGTTTCACACCAAAACCAAGAGGATCCAAAGGAAAACTGCTGTCCACAGCAGAAAAACAGCCAAATGCAAGAAAATCTGAGAGGGAACGTAGGAGAAAAACGTAGGAAAAACAATGCAAACACTTTTATTTCGATAACGGATGAAAAGCACTTGCAAGATACAACTTTCCTTCAATTCGAGAGGAAGGAAAAACTCTCCAAATCTCTAGCCGTAGCCTAGAGCCCAAGAACACAAAACCCTAGATCTCAAACTTGATTCCAACTCAAGATCCGGAGCTAATCCCCCCAAAACTCCTAATTAAACAAATTCCTCATAAAGGACAATCAAACACTTCCTAAAACAGCCCCCCAAATTCAAAAATTCCCTCCTAATTGCAATTACCACCCACTGGGCCCACTAGGGAATCCCCCCCCCCTTTTTTTTTGTTTCGGCGTGAGTAGCACAGGACCGGTCCTGGCTGGACCGGTCCAGCCGGCCCCTCCTGGGCCGACAGCGTATCAGCTTCCTCTGTCCAATTGAAGTTATTAGCTTTAATTAGCTCAGTAAGTGGGGCAGATATAGTGCTAAAGTTGGCAATGAACCGGCGATAAAAAGAAGCCAAACCGTTAAACCGGTGTATATATATGAAAGAACTAGGTGCTGGCCAGCCCACAATGGCCTCAACCTTATCAGGATCCACCTCAATTCAAAGGGAAAAAAGTAGAAATCCCAAAAACTGGATTTTCGAATCCATTAATTGGCATTTATGTGGATGAAAATATAATTTTTGTTCTTTTAATACCAACAAAACTTGTTGTATATGATGTAGGTGAGATTGTATATCCTTTTTTTTTTTTTTTGAAAGATGCAAAACTATTGCGTTAACCCAAAAACTTATTATAACCTACTAAACAATAAAAGCATATTCCTCCTTTAACAAATAGAGAAAGGAAAGAGGAATATTATTCAAACTAATGTCATCCCAAAGAAAACTACTAAAAAGAGCAAAACTAGCACACAAATTCACTAATCTATTACAACTCCTATCAATACAATTGAAAATAACATTATAAAAATCATTATGAAATGAGAGATCATCCTTCCAATGTCCATCCTTTAAAGCATCCGTTTTCCTCAAAGAATCTTGAAGAAATTTGATAATATTGTTATTATCACCTTCAATGATGATCCACTTACATTTAAACATCCAATCTTGCATAACATTCCTAATAGCTTGAATAGCAATGAACACAGGTTTGTCCAAATGCTAGCAAAAATCTCCCTTTGCAATCATGAAATACACCACCAACTTCAGACTTGTATGATGATAATAAAGAAGCATCAACATTCACTTTAATCCAATCACGAGGAGGGTGTCAATGATTCACCAACAGCCTACAAGGTTGATTAACACCCTAGTGGCCCAAGCTCAATCTTCCATCAGAAAAGGAAATCGAAGCATAACTTACTGCTTTAACAAAAATCACCATCGAACTATGTTCATTACTGCCATGTACACACTTATTCCTCTCCTTCCAAGATAAGTAATTCGAAGAACAATACAAATTAACCAAAAAAACCATTATTAAGAATAGAACAATTCAGCCAAGAACAATAATCTTCAAATGCACCAAAAGAAGGAATACCAAAGCCCCATTTATTCAAGAAATTAAATACCTCAAGCAACTTCACACACTTGATAGCCACATGTTCTTGATCCTCTATCTCATTGCATCCTCTTGGACATGAAGTAACATCTTGCATCCTTCTATACGTCAAAAACTGAAGGGTCAGAATAGCCTTGTGGAACATCTGCCACCGAAATACCTCCACCCTTGGGTTCAGTTTTGCCTTCTTGATCCATTTCCAGTAGAAACACTCGATCTACAGCTACATCGAAGCTTCAAAAGCAAAAGCAATAATAGACTTTCCAGAATTTTGATGAATGAGTTCCAACTGATCTTCCGAACAATCCGAATATATCTGAATTCGACTTATCAAAAGAACCAAATCTTCTCCAAAAAAATTCCATAGTTCAGCAAAATCCCAACTTCCATCAACAATGAACTTATCAACTTATGAACCATAAGATCATCGGTTATTTGATTCGCAATAAAAGTTGGCCACTTATTAATACATTTGACCAATACCCAAACATCATTATAAATATTAATAGAATTACCTACTGAAATCTTCCATCTTACAATAGGATTAAGAAATTTGGACCCAACAGAAATGATCTTCCTTGTAGTCGAACCTCCCTTCTTTGAACCATCATCACCGATCTGTGACCCATACTTCGCTTCAAGAATTTTACGCAATAATGAATCTTTCTCCTGTAAAAATTTCCAAGCTAACTTCGATCTCAATGGACCAACTTTGCTTGCACATGAATGAAGCCCACGCCCTCCCTATATAACCGGCATGCACAAAACATTCTAGTTTATGTAATTAAGACCAAATCTGCCCTTCTGCTTATTCCAGTTTATGTAATGAAGACCAAATCTGCCCTTCTGCTTATTCCATATAAAGCTCCTACACAACTTATCAATTTCATCCATAACACCTTTAGGAACAAGGGAATGTGTACAATGAAAAATTGGAAAAGAGAGTATTACAACTTTAATAAGAATAAACTTCCCAGGTAAGGATATGAATTTACTTCCTCAAACATTCATCTTTGTCATATATTTATCAATAATAAACTAAAAATCAGCTCTCACTAACCTCCTCAAAGCAATTTTGACACCATGATAATTGAACTCCTTAATCGGATAAAACCCCATAATCTAGGTAATGGATTTTTTTTTTTTTACTTCTCTTCACATATTTACCAAAAAGAATAGCAGATTTCTTGAAATTGATCCTCTGCCTCGACCAACTGCAAAAGTCCAGCAAAACACCCTTAATTTCTTTCACAATCTTCTTATTGGCTTCAGAAAAAAATAATAATATCATCTGCATAGAACAGATGCGAGATCCTCATCAAAATAAACAATCACAAATTTACTCAAAAATGGTTGGAAGATTTGATTCATGAGGCGCATGAATGCACTTGGTGCGTTAGATAATCAGAAGGGCATTACCAACCATTCATATCATCTCACATTTTGAAAGCAGTCTTCCATTCATCACCTTCTCGCACACGGATCTGATGGTACCCGCTTTTCAAATCTATTTTGGAAAAGATGGAAGCTCCTTGCATTTGATCGAACAAATCATCTATACGCGGGATAGAAAAGTGATAACGTATAATAATATTTTGATTTTTGACTATCAATGCACATTTTGTAGTTACCGTTTTTCTTGGGTACTAACAAGGCGGGAACCCCACATAGGCTGACACTAGATCTAATGAACCCTTTTGCTAGGAATTCTTCTACCTAGCATCTCAATTCAAGGTGCTCGTTAGGTCGGAGCCGATACGGTGGCCGATTGGGTAAGGTAGCCCCCTAGCATTAGGTTTATTGCATGTTGTACGTCTCGTAATGGTGTTTAGCCGGCAGGAAGATCCTTAGCACAAACGTCACTAAATTCTCTGGGGATCTATTGAATCTCAGGTGGAAGTTGGTATTTTGGCATAATAGCTTCTTTCAACACTAATAAGTACCCTCCAGCAGCTTTTTGAATGGCTAGTTGACAATCAGCTTTAGTAATCATGAGTTGGTCTCTAGTTGATTCTTTTGAATTAGTGGCTAACAGTTTTAACACAATGGTTCTCTGCCGTGAGTTAAAGTGTATGTATTAATAGCTCCATTATGAAGAGTATTTCTGTCATATTGCCACTATCGTCCCAATAAGAGATGACAAGCATCTATGGGCAATACGTGACACCACACTTGGTCTTTGAACTTTCCTATAGAAAACTGGATTAGGCAACGTTCAGAAACTTCCACCTCATTGCCTCGAATCCATGATAGTTTATATGGTCGAGGATGAACTTCAGTAGGGAGCTGTAATTTCTCCACCAAGGTACAAGAAGTAATGTTCTCACAACTGCCACCGTCCACAATCATTTGCCACACACGATCTCTTATGGTATACCTTGTTCGGAACAGATTGTGTCGCTGATCAGGTTCTTCCTTTTGACTATCAAGCACTCTTCTAAGAACTAAGAGAGTTCCCTCATCTGCACCAATAATTGTTGGTTCTATCGGAGACCTGGCTTCTTTTTGTTTGAATTCATCTGGCAGAGAATCATCAACAACTATCTCCTCTTCTTCGATTATAATGATCACTCTTCATGTGGGATAACTTGATGCAATATACCTGAACCCTTGGCATTTGAAGCATTTGCAAGCCATGTTTACACCAGTCGGAGTTGAAGGATTCATCCAAGTTTGTCCTGTAGGATTTTCTGGTGGACCAGAGGTTCTTTCTTGAGATGTGGAGGCCACACTCCAATTTGGCTAAAAAGATTTTTTTCCTTCCAGATTTCTATGGTTTTGGATTGTATATGCTTACGGGCTTGTTGTTGTCTCTCAACCTTAATGGCCAAATTGATAACATCTTGAAGTGTCCAATAAGACTAAAGCTGGACCAGATGCGCGATAGAAGGTTGAAGATCATCTAGAAATCTTGCGATTGTATTTCAGTTGGCTCATTAAGATCACATTTTGGTGCAAGTTATTTAAATTCCTCCACATATTCTTCTACAGAGAGTTGATGTTGTTGGAGGCGATGTAGTCTCAAGAATAGATATTGTCGATACTAATCGGTCGGATATTTGCATTGCAATTCTTTTTTTCATTTTCTCCCACCTGATGATCTTACTTCTTCCCCGGGTATGCTTCAAATTTTCCCACTAGAGGGAAGCACTCTTCTTGAATTTAATGACTATCAACTTAACAATTCTCTCCACCAAAATTTCTTTGAAGTCAAGAATTCGGTCGACTGTATGAAACCAATTCAAGAACTCATCAGGAACCATTCTTCCCTCAAATTTTGGAAAATTGATCATGATTCCACAATCAACTCGAACAGAGGGACGGACTTGCATAGGTCTCCTACGAGTATCTTCTTCTCCGATGGAGGTTTTATGGTAAAACAGATTTACCTCTTCTTCTTCTTGACAACTTTCCGTATCTCTTTGATCTTTTCTTGTTAGTTCTTATTGTAATCGTTGAATTTTTTGCTGCAGATCTTCAATCACCATGTCACGGACGGGACGTTGGTGGTTACTTCTTAGTGGCATCTTGACTTCTCTGATACCAAATGACGCCGCTCCCACACTTGGAGCTGTGCAACTGGAAGTTCGGTGCCCATAACAACCTCGTCGGAGGTCCGCTTCCTTCACCTGGGCTTCGCCACTTGAAATATCTCAAGATACAAAGAGCTAGGTTCTAAAGTAAAACAGAGAAACCAAAGAGAAACAAAAATGGGTATAATTCTAGCTGCCTTTATTCAAGTTCAAGACAAGATATATATACACAAGCAATAGGCCACAGGCCCGCCACTTATTTGACTACCACTTATTTGCCTGCCACTTATTTGGAAAAAAAAAAAGAAATATTTAACATATAACATATCTAAGAGCTCCTGCGTCATGTAGAGTCTTAGATCAGTGATAATGCTGGTTAGTGTTGCCAGGTTTTGGTGGCAAGGGCATCAATAGTTGTTGCTATCCCAAATGGTGAGGAGGTTTATCAAAGAAGGTTGGTGGCAGCTGATAGTGGTGACTAAAAAGTATATAATCGTGAGAATAGCGAATATCGACTGGAGTTCAATAGTAGCAATGCATTTTTGGGCAGTTATAGAGGTTGGCCTCAGGTAAGACCAACAAACTTGAACCAAGATGGTCCGGCAACAAGATCATCAATGTTGCAGCGATCCACCATTTGTTGCCGGCTTGAGGTTGAGCAATAAACAATGAACTTTATGTACAACCTGTCTAGGTGTGATCTTGGTTCATAAAGGAAAGCTTAAGGTGATATATGGAATTTATATAATCTTTCTATGAGGGATTTTTAAGGATTCGTTTGCTTTGAGATTGGAGTTGGTTGTAAAGGAGGGGGAATAAGAAGAGTAAGAATAAAAGGAGATAGTGGAAACACTCACGAGATAAAAGAAACTATTTAAGGGCACCCTTGTACTTATCTATGAACAAACAAATCATGCCCCTAGTCGCTATGGGATCTTTTTCTCCTATTTTCTGCACTTTTTTTTTTTGCCTTGTTTGCAATGCATTGCACATACAAGTGCACTTTTCTAAAACAAGAGTACAATGAACAAAATTGTATAATAATGCTTCTAGCTCAATTTTTTAAGTGAATGAAATTAAACAAGCTACCAAAATTCAATCAAGATCAAATGAAGAATGAAACGAAATGCTTAGCTTGAAGAAGACTGTAAATGCTATCACATATTGTTGACATTTCTAAGAAACGTTATGATTGAAAGTCACCCTTTATCAAAGAAGCAAAAATGGGTAATAATCAAAACATGGGGAAGGGAATTGGCAATTCTTAAAGGTAGGATGACAAAACATGTCCATCAGATGGATAGAATTGCTTTTTTGGCTATTTGAGTAGAAAAACAACATCACAAATAAATACTTTCTTACCAAATTAAATAACTTAGCACCATAATCAGTGTTGCTGCTGAAATTAAATAAAAATTTAGATTAAATGAATCATTTGTATAATGGCATAATGTAAAGTATTAATCTAGTAGAATCTATAGATTTTACCCCAACATGTACATCATATTTCATTCAGGTGGCAGTCTTAAGAACACTTCCCCATAAAATTAATATATTTTCAGACAAAAAAACAATATAAAACATGAAAGATAAAAAAGCAAAGAGCATAATTTGCATATTGTGAATTTTGACTCATTTTCAAAAAAAATTATAGCTCAACAATACAACTTACATAATAAATAAGTAAAATATTGATCGTCAATTTCAACAAGCTTTGGGTGCAGTCTCAGCATAAAAAATAAAGATAATAAAGAAAATAAAATTTGGCAAAAGACTCACCCCACAACCGGTATCAATGGCAGTTCGGATTGTCCCATCCTTCATTTCAGGAATCAAATTTTCCATTAAGTCAACATACTTGCTAACCCCATTAGGAAACATAGTACCTCCACCAGGGAAGAGAAACTTCTCACCATCTTTTCTTAGCCAGTGTTGATTTGATTTTTGATTGTTTATCCAATCATATGGCACGTTTCTGAACCATGTACATTCGATGAAAATATTTTTCAGACGCATGTCTATTAAATTTGAGAAAATAGAAATATGACCTTTGAAAGCCTAGTATGTCTGCAAGGTAGATGACTAAATTAAAAACATTAAAAGGCCTACCTATACCAACATTCATGTTTGCTCTGTGGCCATCTGATTGGAACTTTATATCCCGCGGGTGGGGGCACTAGGCACTCTTTCCTTTCGCTTATTGGTGGGCAATGGCGTTCCATGAAGTTGAGTCTATAATTACCATACCTCCGCCATCTCTATGCAAAATGAAGATAATTATTTAGCATCAACTGGGGATTCGATTATTTATCAAAAAGTCGCATTAGTGAATGTCTTAGCAAAATGGTTTACTGTTCATAAAGAAGATGAAGCACACATGTGCATCCATAGGCACAACGTTATCTTAATTTATTTCACAGGTTTAGGAAATTTCAACTTTTCAAATTTACTATCACAAACTATGACAATAGGAAAGATTAAGGATGAGATCAGTGAGATACTGATGTGAAGCTGTTTGGGATTTAGCAAGGTAATTGGAGAGTCCCTATTTAAGCCATTCTTACTCAGAAAAGAGGCATTATAAACAAATCTAGTTTTAAAATTTCACCAATCTTTCAAAAATTTCAATCATCTTTAGGGAACATTGAATTGACATAAGCCCTTTTAATGAATCCCGAATACTTTCTAAGGGCTTCCCGTTAACTAATCTTACTTTAATCTCTAGAAAAAGGAAGACATGCGTACATATTTTGAATTACCTTTGGGTCCGTGCATGGCGTGTAATCCTGATAGTCAATTCCACAATCTGGGAAAGTAATAGGCTCAATTTGAACGTGAACAAGTGCATTATCTTTATGATTCACTGTTGCTGGTATTGAATCACTATAGAGGAAGCCATTTTTCTCAGAAGAAAAGATGCCTCCAAGACAGAATGAAAATCCACATAACACTACAAACATTAAACACATAGGACCTGCCCTGGAAATTTTATCATGGTTACTTCCAGGCTTTCCATCTTTAATTTTCATCTTTATATGCCGCAATGGCCTACAATACAAGAAACAATGAAAATAAAATAAAGTTGAAAATATACAAAATTAAAGAAGTAAACCTCTCTAAAATTGCAAACAATATTGGGATTGACAGAATGAGTTCAAGATATTGCTAAAAGAAGAAATATTTAAGACGTGCATATTAAAATACATACTCCCTGTAACTTAGAGCAAGTGATAGAGCTAGCCACCACAACATGTGAATGTTACATAAGAAAAAACGGATGAAGCTCTAGAATTTTCTTTTTTTTCATGGAGGTTTCAAAACCAAGAACTCCTACTGCAGATAAAGGGCAGTGACTAACTGAACTAATGTCAGTAGTCAAAAGCTAGCAAAAATCTTTTGAACGGTTCAATTGGATTTTAAAAGAAAATCAAGGATCTTCTGGCAAAAGCATGCATTGCAGTAAACACGAGTTGTCATGCTCAACTATGAAACTGTTAAACAGTGCATAAAAAAGAGTTGAAATTAGGAAAGGGTGCTCAAGAACAAACTTACAGTCGACAGGAGCACGGAATAGTTTCCCAAAAAAGGGAGAATGATAAGGGAAAAGATAAAGCTTAAGAAGACAAGACAAAAACGAGAAGTAGTTTGCATCATTTATTAAAATTGGTTAAATAAATTTAATTGTGCAATTAGGAAAGTTGGAACTAATCAGAAAATAGCAATTACTGAACTATCGGCTAAACCATAAGGCCATCACATTCAATAAATCTACTCAAAGATCAACAAAATGAGATAAGAAAACTGGCATTTTACTACGTTAGCGTTGCATTTACGGACCAAAGTTGATTAATCAACCGACAAATTAGTGCAGAGCGGAAAGTACCTATCAGGTCTCCCCTTCTCCACCAACAAATCTGACTCGTAAGAATGGAGACCCTCGGAGAAGAATGGAGGATCTCAGGACAGCAAATTAAAATCCCTGCCAGGCATTTATAGTTCTCCTCGTCGGCAAGCTTACTCTCTGGTCTCTCACCGCACCGTTGAAACTGGACGAAAGAATAAGAACAATCATTGAAGGGCATAACTGGAATTTGAAAGTTTTTTTTTTGGGTTGGGGGTGGTGCTGTTGGAAATTAAAGGCATAGTCAAAGTGGTGAAAATCACACAACTCTCCTTAGCCTATTGGTTGAGAGCTTAGGCTTCCAACTAAGAGGTCCAAGGTTCGAGTCCATGTGTATGTGTTGTGTGTGTGAGTTTGCCTTAAATGACCTAAATGTCCCAAAAAAACAAAAAAACAAAAAAGTGGTGAAAATCGGGTCATGACATTAAAATTGAAGAATGAATCCCATGAAATAACAAATATTAAAATTATTTAAATAAAAAATAGTCGTATAATAATCATACAATAATATAAATTTATAACTAAAAATCAAAAATAAGCATACATAAATAATAATTTCTCTAATTTAAAATGTAAACACAATTAATTTTAAATTTGATTCATGTTTAATATATGTTTAATTCAAATATAAGTTTATAAATTTAATATAAATATTTGTTAAGAATTGTTATATGTTTAACTATATAATACTTTTATATGTTATATACTAAATTTATTTTATAAATTTATATATATAAATTATTTATGCAAAAATAATTTATTATTAATAAATAGATAAACTTATTTTTATAGTGTTTAAATTAAAAAATTATTATTATAAACTTAAAAATAAATATTATTCACATTATGAATAATTAATTAAAAATAATATTTAAAAATAAATTTTATGGACATTATATATGTTATAAGCTTCATAAATATCAACTCATCTATTTAGTTTCACATCACTTAAAAATTTTTTCTTGCTATTGTTTATATTGCTTTTTGAGTTACTTATATAAAGAACTCACATGAAGTGATGGGGTCATGTGAAGAAATTTCATGGTGATTTGTGGCATATAAATATAATAAAATTTTCATAGTAATTTGAAATTAAGTTTTTTTAAATATAAATTAAATTATTTATTTGTAAAAATTATTTAATATTTAATCTATAATGTAATAAATTTATTTATTTTATTATTTAAATAATGTGGTATTAAATAGGCTAGTTCAAAGGAGTCAAGGACAGTTCTCCAGTTGAACCGGCTGTTCTGATCGGTTTGATGTAAACAAACCAGTTCAAAGGAATCGAGGCTAGTTTGCATGTTGAATCGGCGGTTTAGTCCAATTTGATGCATATGTGACTTTCAGAGCTAACTAGACCAGCCTTGTGATCAGTTCACGTTTGAACCAGTACGACCTATCAGTCCCTTTTTTAAAATATTGGCCATAGCTCATTTAATTATAAAAAATGTTGTTATAATAAGGAGAGAAAAGAGTTACACGAGCTTTAACAAAAAAAGGAACAAAAAAACCTCTAGTAAAAGGCTAGAAAGATGCTAAGGAAAATAAGAACTATAGGAAGATTCCCTAGGCTGCCACTAAGATTGTCTGAGGGGAGATGATTTAGGATTTAAGTATAGCATCATCATCATCCATAGAAAGCAAAAAAGACTACCAGACCATATAGATTGAGAATCCGGGTAGCAGCATAACCGAATAAGAAAATTTGTAATGACATAATAGGAAAAAAAAAAGAGCCTAAAACAATGAAACCAAAATAGAGTTGGCTACCCCGAAAGCCAAAATCTAGAATAGCCATCCAAACCAAGACCATCATATAACATTCCACAGTGCTCTAAGGATTTTCCCATTTTTCCACTTTGAGAGTTTGAGGTTGACTACCTTTTTAATTTTTAGATAGGGAGTAGAGGAACTACAAATAGTAAAACCAAATTTCATAGCATTTCTCCCCCTCCAAATATAATAAATTGAGCTACAAATGGAACAACAACATCATCATCATCATCAAGCCTTTATCCCACTACGTGGGGTCGGCTACATGAATCATTTTTCTCCATTGTGTCCCATTAAAAGTCAAATTCTCATTTAAATCTAATAACGAAAGGTCATTCCTAATGTTTTCTAACCAAGTCTTTTTTGGTCTGCCTCTACCTTTCTTAGCATAATTCAAATCTAATACCTCTATTCTCCTAACCGGATCATTGGAAGGCCACCGTTTTATGTGAACAAACCATCTAAGGCGACTTTCTCTAATCTTATCTTCTACTAGGGCTACTCCAACCTTTTCATGTATATGCTCATTCTGTATCCTATATGTAAGGGTAAAGCCACTCATCCACCTAAGCATCCTCATCTCTGCCACACTTAACTTAGAATTATGCTTCTCTTTTAATGGCCCTTAAGTTTAAGGGGTACTTTTCTATCACACAACAAGCCCGATGCATTCCTCCACTTCAACCATCCAACTTGAATTCTGCTGATAATATCCCCATCACTCTGAACAAATAGATCCAAGATATCTAAAACGTGTACTCTTATTAATGACTTGATCGCCCAAAGTCACAACCCCCTCACTAGGTCTATTACTACTAAAATTACACTCCGTATATTCTGTTTTAGATCTACTTAAGTGAAAGCTTTTAGACTCTAAGGTTGACCTCCATAATTCAAGTTTACCTTCAACTTCCTCTCTAGCCTTATCAGCAAGAAGAATATCATTAGCAAAAGGCATACACCAAGATACATCATCTTGCAAATGTCTAGTGAGAACATCCATGACTAAAGCTAAAAGATATGGGCTTAAGGCTGGTCCTTAATATAACCCAACTGAAATAGGGAAATACTTGGTCAAACCACCTTGTGTTTGAACACAAGTAATAGCTCCAAATGTTTAGAATCCACAATAGGGGTTAACCAAGTCTCCATTTGAGCAGAAAATGGTAAGAGGTAAAAATGATTAGAATCCACAATAGGGTTAACCAAGTCTCCAATATAATTAAAAATCAGAAATGTAGTATGCTGAAAGTTCGTTAGGGATGTTAAGCCCTATAGAATTGGCCCAAGCTAATCAAGAGGGGGGGTGAATTGGTATTTTAAAAATTTCTTTTCACAAAGAATAAAAATCACATAAACCAAAATCACACCACAAAAATAAATGCGGAAATAAAAGTGCGGAAGCAAGAAAACAAGAACACAGAAATTTATAGTGGTTCGGTCAACTCGACCTACGTCCACTCCCCGGAGGCGCCCTCCGAGTATTGTACTACAAACGTGACTCTCCTTTAGCCCCCACAACTAGGCGGAGAAGCCTTTACAAAGCACCTCCTTTTTGCCACCCCGGCAAGGCAGAGAACCTACCACCTTTTGCTTCCTCCTGAAGCTGACAGAGAACCACAACCAAAAGCTAACTCCTTACCTCTACCGACCCTTCCACGGACGAGAAACTCTAGACGAAGAACAAGCAGAGCGATCCTTGAAGCAACCCTTATGAATCCCCTCACAAGCTCCCCCTCACAAGATCCTCTCTCTCTCTTCCTCTCTCTCTTTCTCTCCTCAAGGCCTTCTCAGGTCAAGGCAGCAGCCAAAGGTCTCTCAAAACGTTGAACAAGAGTTCTTAAATAGAAGAGCTTCAAAGGAGCTCATTAATTGCAAGTTGCCGACAATATCGTCCAGGCCGATATGGACATCGGCCTGGCCGATCAGTACAAAACTCAGAAGATCGGCCAGAGCATCGCCCAGGATGCAAAACTGGACGATTGAAAATTGGCTTGATCATCCAGGCGAATCTCACGATCGTCCCAGACGATCAGTTCAAATTAGATAAAAATCGTCCAGAGCATCGTCCTGAATAAGAGCTGGCCGATATTTATCGTCCTGAAGTAACTTAAGGTTTTTGAATGGATCATCCTGGCCGATCCTGTGATCGTCTAGGACGATATGATTGTATCAATCATCCTTAATTACTCCCTTGATTTCCTGATCAACTAAGGCATAATTTGAGAATTTTGTCCAGGCCGATCAATGATCGTCCTGGCCTATAATTTAAAAATACAATATACCTTAATTGTCTATGGTGGAAACTTCTTTCTGTTTTGAGCTTATCATCCTGGCCGATACACGTATCGTCCAGGCCGATATGTTAATGATGGATGTCTTAAATAAGAATCCTTATTTAGACTTTCTGTTTTAAGCATGATCGTCCAGGACGATGTAAAAATCGTCCTGGCCGATATGAGTAAAAATAAAAATTTTAAGTCTCTCAAGTTTGTGTGTGTAGGGTTACTTAGCATCAGTCTCTTTGACCATTACAAGTAAACTCAAGAAGTGAAGAACAAAAGTACAGACTGACTCAACACTAAACCTACGCAATCCTGAACTGGCTTCGTCTGTTCGTCCGATCTTCGATTCCTGAAAAAGTTAGAAGCAATAAGTAGTCCAAGAGAAATAGTGTTTGTCAATCATCAAAACATAAGCCATGAAAATAGATTTGTAACATATGCCTCATAAAAAAAGATTTTTAACACAAAAATAAGATCAGTAATAAATGAATAATCACTTTCAAAGAAAAGGTGGGAGGAGCTCTCTAGGTTTAAGAGGGAAAGAGAGATATACTATTCACCTAAATTTTCCTTTTGATGAGAACATCAGTAGTTTTCAATCCCACTCAAATAGCCATCCATGTAAATAAAGAGTATCTCAATGTATAATTTTATGTTTATTATAAATTAAATCTTCATTATAAAAGTCCCAAAGGTATTCTTTAAGAGATTCATCTCCAGAATCATCTCATCTTAAATATTTGGAATGGAGCTCATGGATTAGAATATATGAAATTCCTTCATGAGCTTAACAGTGTAAAGTACTGATAGATTCTAGTAGTTATTAATAGTGAGAGACAAGAGAAGGCATTGTTAGAAAATAAGGATGAGAGAATATGAGAGCTAGGTATATCCCTGATAATATCCCCCTTGCACTAATGATCTCAAAACATTGAAATTAGGCTATTTGGCATAATAGTAAAGGAAAATAAATTCTTAAATTTTCTAATTATAAGACAAATACTTTTAAAGAATAAAGAGGGCTTAGAGGGAAGGGGTTTCCAAGGGGAGCAATATTTAGTCGTAAGCTAGTCGGAGAGAGGGGTGATGCTATTTTATATTCTACTTGTAATGGAGCACTTAAAGGTATGGTATAGAGCTTGGATAGCATGGAGTTCAAGACATCCAATTTGTTTTTATTTATAGGTATAACACTAAGAAATAACGTGCATCTTCCTGGCATTAAAATATCCATAATACAAAACTTTGGCACAAATTTTACCAATGTACTTGCACAAGACTTGGGTATGATAGAGCCACGAATCCAAAAAGCAATAATATTTCGAATGCTGTATTTAATAAACGGTAACCTACCTGCAAAAGAGAGAAGTCTTGCTTTCAAGAGAACAAGGTGATTAGTAATAATTTGTGTTAAGGGGTGAAAATTAAAGATCTGGTCTCTCTTAAGGGAAATATGAAGGCTAATGTAGGTAAGCTTAGCACAATTGGAATGAATGTTCAGGGCATCAAAGATGGCATTGGAGATCGAGGTATTGGGGGATAAGATTAATGAGCTTTTTTTATGATTAATATGAAGCCCGGACATGTTTGCACAGATGTTGAGAATCTAATTAAGGGTATTATAGTTATGAATAGCAGCTTTGCCAAACAAAAGATGATCACCAACATAAAGGAGGGGTGCTAAGTGATGGCCTTCGATAAAAATACTTCTAAATCCAGATCGAGTTTCATACGAGTCCATGAGATAAGAGAATGCATCCATCACAATATAGAATAAATTAGGGCTAAATGGGCACCCCTGTTGTAAACCAAGGATAAAGCAATAATAATTAATTATCTCAATTACACCAATAATAAACTACAATCTTAATATAAAATAATTTCTTCCACAATTATATTACGTATATAAAAATGCTTTAATTTCTTACACTATTGGTTGGGTATCTCACTTCGTTATGTAGGGTAGTCGAGTGAATTCATTTTCCTACCGTACCCTAGCCTCCTTTCCTTTTATGAACAACCTAAAGCATCATTATTTACCCAAAGCCTTGTTGCAAAATATTACCACCAGCTTTAATAGATTGAAACATGCAGCTGTTGAAATCGCTTAGCATAACCAAAGGAAGGATACATGAGGGCCTGATTTTTTTTGATTTATTCCCAAAGGTTCAGGTGCTCATGCTGAGAATTCAAAGTGTAAATAATGGATAATTGAAAAGGGGTGTAAGAATAAGTAATGCACTAATTATTTTCTCATAAATGAAAGATGGGGCAAATTTAATCTTGGTAGAGTTCCATTTTACCCAAATCCTATCGAATTTTGAGTAATAGAAATTATGACAACATTATTCACAATAAAAAAATGGAATGAGAAATACTAAACCAAGGGTTTGAAAGAGCAAAAGCATGAATCATGTTCTCTAAAATACATAACATATCTATAGAATTTTTACAAACTAGTTTCTTGAAACATAAGACTTTACCCATGCTCTTGAAACCCTTTATATTCCACACAACAATAAAGAGAAGGGGTCATTGGTTTTTGAAGAGGGGTTTAGGGGCTTTTTATTTTTCCTGCCCTTAATGTTCTTGGAAGGTAGTATAAAGATAATTATAGCTTGATTAAAATTAGAGACACTGGAGGTGGCTATAATAAAAGAATGTTGTCATTATTAGTTTGAAGCAAATTGAACTTGTTGGGGATAGGAGAATGCTTGAGTCAAGGGGAGAAATGTGAGATGGAATAATAGTGAAAAGGGATTTATCATACAGAGAGTTATGGTTGGGAATGGAGGAGAAGGTAGTTGGATGTTGGTAGGGGGTATTGATAAAGAGTGGTAAAATAAGGATGGTTGTGGGCCTCCGAAAGGACACAACCTAGCGAGGGCAGAATACAAATGGTACGATCGCATTATCCCGTAGGAAAAAAATGGTTATAGGCCTTTGCACTCTTTACAAGTGGTCTAATGAGAGGGTAAATGAGATCATACATATGATTAACCATTGAGGATAGTGGCTTTCACCTATGCACCTCAATGAGTCTAGGAACTTCTTATTCATAGGGAAGGAAAGGTTCAACTTGATTTTATTAACATTCACGGCTCATATTATCACCCAAAAGGGCTAAGATAGGGAAAAGAAACTGGAGAAAGATCACATTACACTCTGAGCATATAAGAGAGAAAGATGGAGGTGGCATCATCCATGTGTTGTTGATAGGTGTGATTTATTACCTCAGAAGAATAGAGGACTTACCCACCGATCAGGCATACTATGGGATATCAATAATAGCAGCATTGAACCCTAAATCTATAGTGGGTTTAGTATTTTACACATAATATTAACATTCATGTCCTAACTAATGCATTATAGAATTATATCATGCCTGAAAAGGAAAGCTAACTAACCACCTAATCAAATAAAATCCATGTTGTCTGGTCTTTATGAAAGATGGGTGGGTGGCTGAGTCTTTGGAAATTAATGCTGATATCTAGAGTGGTTCCTAAGTGGTCTTATACTTATGAATGATATTATGCTTCTAAACTAATATAATTAAATTTTAATTTTAGTTAGGTTCTAATATAATGCATGTTAGTTAAAATCTTAAATCAGAAATGCATGAAATTTTAAGAAAACTTGCAAAAATAATTTTTTAAAAGGCTAGACTTTCCTAGGTTCAACACTTCATCCTCATAGGTTAGATTATTTGAACTCTACCCATAGGCGGGAAGGTATGAACAAGTAAAGAGAGGAAAGTAATAATATGCATGAGACCTCAGACGACCTCTAGCTTAATCCCTAGATCATTATCTTTTTATACTATTTAATTCTTAAAATTTTAATTTTTAATTACTAGTAGAAAAGTTTTATCCCTAAAGATCCTAGTGAAATCAGGCACATACACTTGTAAGAAATAAACTTATAAAAAGCATGTCATTTATACTATGTAAGCAAAATAAACACATTAATAAAATATCAACTAGGGCAAAAAGTATCCAAAAGTTTATGGCAAGTGTCATATAATATACAACTAGTGTTTATAGAAAAGTAATGGTGGTCATGCTCCACTGATAACAATCAAGATTCTACTCCTTTAGAATGACACAAATCTTAAAATGGGGTATTTTTAATATTGATCTTCATCTTCTGGCTCTTCTGTGGATCACCTTCCTTAAGTCTTCTAATGGTTTGTCCTTAGTAGGGTACCCAAATGAAAAGAAATTCCTATAAAGAGAATTTTTCTTCTCTTTGGATCCCTGATATTTTATTAAAATACCTTATTTTATAAACTTTTATAACTCTTTACTTCAAATATAATACATCAGAATTACAAAAGAAAAAACCTAGACTCTCTTATAGGGTTATCATAAGTAGTTAAAATAAAACATCCCAAGCAGTTATATATGAAATAAAAATGCTCAAATTAGCCACTTGGTCATGCTCTTATTTATTTGGGAGCTAATAAGTTGAAGCACCTATAACAATTATGCATGATTTATTTATTTTAGCCACCTTTTCAGTGTTGTTTGATCATGACCAACTGTAAAAAATATCATAAGTATCAAAATCACTCATAACCTATAGGTAATCTATCACCCATTCCATCATAAAGATAATATAGTAATTAAAATCATTATCATAGTAATCATCACAAAAAGTTAAAATAACTAGCACATGTATGACATGCAAATTGTCACATAGTAGAAATAGAAAGAAAAAAATTATTGGTCTAACCTAAAGCTATAAGTCATGTCCTAACAAATAGTTCTATATGTATATCCTATGTTAGATAATTAGTTCAAGTTATTTATGATTAAATTTGTTGAAGGTCAAACGAGAATTTTAATTGAAGTTTAAATATTAGTGTCTTAAGTTTAATTTTAATTAATTTAGTTGGTTGGTCAATTTTAATACCTAGGATAATATTCTAGGAAATTTAAGTCAAATTAGCAAATTTTAGAATGCCCAGATATATTATCCTATCTGCTATAACAAATGGGTCAAAAATTGACTTTTAGAAAAAAAATAGGTTCTAGAGTCCTAGTATTTTTATTAAATATTAGACCCTATGGGGAGTAATTAGACTTTGAGCTTTTTGGATTTGGAGTTTTTTACACAAAGTTATGATTTTTAGAAGTTTGAAATTATTTGAGATATCGTCTAATCATTTTAAAATAATTTAAAATAAATAAAAAAATTATTTTTTAATATTTAATTACATATTAATTAAGTAATAAATTAATTAAATAATAAATATTAATTAAGTTAAATTAAGCATTTAATCTCTTAAATTAATTTTAAATTAAAATAATATATTTTTTAAATTTTTAAATGTATTATTTATATTTTTATGATTTAAATTGAATTTATTATGAATTTTTAAATTTTAAGGTAATTAAACGTATTTAAAAAATAATTTTTAAGTAATTAGTATTTAAAATAATTATTAAATTAAATTTAATTTTAAAATGTTTTTGAAATTTTAAAATATTGAAAAAATAAATTTTCTTTAAAATTTTCAAAATCATCTAAAATTAATTTATTTCAATATTAATTAAATATTTAAGGGTTTAATTAATTCATATTTAATTAAAAAAATAAAATATATATTAATTAATTTTAATTTCAAAATAATACATTCCAAAATAATTATATAAGTATTTAAAACATTTTAGTGTGAAAATTTTAATTTTTAAAAATATTCAAGTTAATATTTAATTAAATATAAATTAAATATTTAATTTAAAGGTCTTAAAATTTTTATATATAATATATATTTTTTAGATTTAAAAATAATTTTAATTATTTTTTTTTTAGAATTATGTTAATTAAAATACATTTAAAACTAATTTAAACTAATTAAATATTAATTCGACTTCCGTTAGATACGTGGCGAGCTCCTTTTCACGGGCTCAAACCTAAGGCAATAATTAGCAATGATTGCGCCATCTTGTAATCATTGCCAATGTTTGCAGGGGTGCAAGGAATTAATTCAGTGTGACTTAACCACGTAGGCGCGTGATCTCGGTTGTCCAATCGTTTGTGGTTCAAAATCAACGGTGGAGATCACATCAAATGGGGGAATCAACCGTAAGGTAAGATCCGTAGTACGAAACAATTGTGGAACGACGGGATCTATGGTGTTGATCAAATTATCAACGGTGGAGATCTCGTACACCCAACACACACCACCGAGATGCCCTAGAAAACCTTTTATGACTCATTTAATTGATCAGGTCAATCAAATTAAATAAAGTTTTAAGCACATGATCCATGCATGAAGAGCATTCATGGGGACTAAATTTCACTATATAAAATATGCTTAACATAAAGTTATTTAACCTAGGGTGTCCTAGACTAGGATTTGAAATTATATTAAATTGAAACATGAGATTCGGGAGATTTTGGGCTTATTGCACTTGTAGACTATCAACACTCTTGTTTGTAGAAGAAGTTGCAATAAAAATAAATGCGAAAATAAAGTGCAGAAAAAATAATGGAAAGAACACACCAATTTATAGTGGTTCGGTCAAACCATGACCTACGTCCACTCCCCGGAGGCACCCTCCGAGTATTACACTAAACCTTTAGTGATTCTCCTTTAGCCCCCACAGCTAGGCGGAGAAGCCCTTACACAATCACTTCCACCTTCCCCGGTGCGGCAGAGGAGACGGGACCTTTGAAACCAACGAGATCTTCTTCTTCCCAAAACTTCCGTCAAAATGAACCTTGAATCCAATGGTACTGAGGAGCAAGCTCGCCGGAGCAACCGTGTGAAATCTCCATCACACTCCTTAGAAACCCCATCCAAATTGTACAGTACGATTATGATCGTACAGTACGATTATACAACTTTTTAAATTCAAATTTTTGCCTGATTTAATGGATGGCGGGCTTTATAATTATAACAGATCGTACAGTACGATATGGTGATCGTACAGTACGATTAGTTATATTCAAAAATAATTTTTCCAGGAAAAAAAATATTTTAATTTATTTCTGTTACACCAGATCGTACAGTACAAAATAAATTCGTATAGTACGATGAACAGAAAATTTAAAATATTTATAATCATTTTTTGCTCCCTCTATGTGTGTGCATGATCAACAAACTAACATACATCATTACAAGACTTCACTCAATAAATGAAAATTACATACTCATTTAATATGACCAATTCTACACAATCTTGAGCCTTGAATCTTCAAAGAACGGTGCATGATGTACCTAAAATATTAGTCAACATAGAAAGAAATATGTACTGCAAATATCAAGAGAGATAAAAGATTAATAAATATTATTTGTTATCATCAAAATCATAAACTCGGAAGCCCGAGTTGCAACAATCTCCCCTTTTTGATGATGTCAAATAATATTGGTTGACTTTGCAAATTAAAAAAAATTCTCCTAAACTCCCCCTCACTAAAAAAATTACATTAAAATTAGGGGAAAGCTTTTTTTAAAAAAAAAAAAAACTAAATAACAGCAAAAATTAAAACAAAATGCAATAAACAATAATACTTTCTCCCCCTTTGACATTATAAAAAAGAAGAGATAAAATAAAATATAAAATAACAACATAATAAAAAAACAAAAACATACAATTAAAAAAAAGTTAAACATACAAAACAGATAAAAAAACATATAAAACACATAATCAAAACACACAAACAAACCTTAACATACCTATACCTCATCATCTTGCTCCTGTTCTGATGATTCAGAAACTAAGTCTGCCCAGGAGATTTTTTCTTTTTATGTTTTCTCCATATTACAAACAGATTATTTTTACTCTTTTCCCTTGTAGGAAGAGTTTTTAAGTTGGGGCATTCACGCTTCAAATGTCCGGGTTTCCTACACCCAAAGCAAATTATGTTAGAAGAAAACTTAACATTTTTACAATTTTTACATTTACTCTGCTTTTGTTGATGTTCATGCTTGTGCTTTAATAGACTTTCAAATTTATTTGTTATCAATGATATCTCCTTGCTTTCATCATCTACTAAGCCATATTCATCTGTGTGTTTGGCTTTTAGCACAATAGTCTTCTTGTCACCTGCATCCAAAAATCTTTAACTCGCACTTTGCTCGTAGGCAATGAGTGAGCCAATTAGATTATCTATAGAATAAGCATTCAAATCTTTTGATTCACATATAGCCGTGACTTTGGCATCAAATTTATCAAGTAGAGAACATAGAGTTTTACTAACTTTTTCAAAGTGTAAAAGTTCTCTACCTAAATCATGCAATGCATGTCTAAGATAGTCTCATATAGCTTCATGCTGAAAAGTTCATAATCACACATTAGAATATTCAATTTAGATTGTTTGACTTCACTAGTACCTTCATATAAAATGCATAATCTATCCCAAATTTCTTTCCCAGTAGTACATGTAGAGATTTTCATGCAATCGTCAGAATTTAATGCACAGAAAAAACAATTCAAACATTTAGCATTTAGTTGTGCATTGACTAGTTCTATTCTTCTCCATTAAGTAAAAGGAATATTAATTTTGACTCCATCTATCATACATGAAGGTATAGAATAGCCATTTTGAATCATATGCCACATTCGATAATCAATTGATTGCAAAAATGTTGACATACAAATTTTCCAAAAATTAAAAGAAATATTTTCAAATAAAAATGGTCATGTAATACAATAGCCTTCCACAATATTACAATTTTCAAAATATGTCATGATCGATTTTTTCAAGGTTTTCTAAAACACTATTTTTAAAACTCGCTCTAATACCAATTGAAATTACTAGATGCGCCAAGAGGGGGGTGAATTGTGATGATTAAGAACTTCTTTAATGAAAAGAAATATCTTTTTATAACTTTATGCGGAAGAAAATTTCATTCATAATAAAAAGATATGTAATCAATTTCATCAACGCAATTAATCATAATAAAAATAAATGCGGAAATAAAGTGCAGAAAAAATAATGGAAAGAACACACCAATTTATAGTGGTTCGGTCAAACCATGACCTACGTCCACTCCCCGGATACACTCTCCGAGTATTACACTAAACCTTTAGTGATTCTCCTTTAACCCCCACAGCTAGGTGGAGAAGCCCTTACATAATCAATTCCACCTTCCCCGGTGCGGCGGAGGAGCCGGAACCTTTGAAACCAACGAGATCTTCTTCTTCCCAAAACTTTCGTCAAGATGAACCTTGAATCCAATGGTACTGAGGTGCAAGCTCGCCAGAGCAACCGTGTGAAATCTCCTTCACACTCCTTTGTGTTTCAAATCTATTTTTCATGGCTTATGTTTTGATGATTGACAAACACTATTTCTCTTAGACTGCTTGTTGCTTCTAACGTTTCAGGAATCGAAGATCGGACGAACAAGACAAAGCCAATTCAGGATTGCGTAGGGTTAGGATTGAGTCAGTCTGTACTTTTCACTTCTTGAGTCTACTTGTAATGGTCAAAGAGACTGATGCTAAGTAACCCTTCACACGCACACTTGAGAGACTTACAATTTCTATTTTTACTCATATCGGCCAGGACGATTTTTGGATCGGCTTGGACGATCAGGCTTAAAACAGAAAGTTTAAATAAGGATTCTTAATTAAGGCAGCCGACATTAACAGATTGGCCTGGACGATACGTGTATCGGCCATGATGATAAGCTCAAAACAGAAAGAAGTTGCCGTCATAGACAATTAAGGTATACTATATTTTTAAATTATCGGCCAGGACGATCCTAGGATCTGCCTGGACGATATTCACAAATTATACCTTAATTGATCAGGAAATCAAGGGAGTAATTAAGGATGATTGATACGATCATATCGTCCTGGACGATCGCATGATCGTACAGGACGATCCAGTCAAAAACCTTAAGTTATTTCAGGACGATAAATTTTGGCCAGCTCATATCCAGGGCTATTGTCAGGACAATTTTCCTCTGATTTGAACTGATCGGCCGGACAATCGTGAGATCAGCCTGGACGATCAAGCCAATTTTTAATTATCCTGTTTTGCATCCAGGGCGATGCTCTGGCCGATCTTCATTGATTTGTACTGATTGGCCAGGCCGATGTCCATATCGTCCTGGACGATATTGTTGGCAACTTGCAATTAATGAGCTCCTTTGAAGATCTTCTATTTAAGAGCTCTTGTTAAATATTTTTTAAAGACCTTTTGCTGCTGCCTTGACCTGAGAAGACCTTGAGGAGAGAAAGAGAGAGAGGGAGAGAGAGAGGATCTTGTGAGGGGGAGTTTGTGAGGGGATTCACAAGGGTTGCTTCAAGGATCGCTCTGCTTGTTCTTCGTCTAGAGTTTCTCGTCCGTGGAAGGGTCGGTAGAGGTAAGGAGTTAGCTTTTGGTTGTGGTTCTCTGCCAACTTCTGGAGGAAGCAAAAGGAGGTAGGTTCTCTGCCTTTCCGGGGTGGCAAAAAGGAGGTTCTTGTGAGGGCTTCTCCGCTTATCCATGGGGGCTAAAGGAGAGTCACGTTTTGTAGTGCAATACTTGGAGGGTGCTTCCAAGGAGTGGACATAGGTCGAGTTGACCGAACCACTATAAATTTCTGTGTTCTTATTTTTTCTTCCGCACTTTTATTTCCGCACTTTATTTTTCTGTGGTGATTTTGGTTTGTGATTTTTATTTTTTGATAAAAGAAATTTTAATTACCAATTCACCCCCCCTCTTGGTTAGCTTGGGCCAGTTCTATAGGGCTTAACATCCCTAGCGAACTTTCAAGTGGTATCAGAGCGGGATTCGAATATTTAAGTTTGAAAACTTTTTGAATTTGATTCATGGCTAACCTTGGGAATCGTAACACTACGGAAGGGTATTCTATTACCAGACCTCCCCTGATCGATAACCTACCTTTTAATTTTTGGAAAACCCGCATGTCAATGTTTTTGTAATCTACTGATTATCATATGTGGATGCTTATTCAATAAGGTTATTCTCCACCTTCTCATGAAATTAATGGCATTAAAACTGAAGTTTCTTTTATTGAATGAACTTTTGATGAACGTGATCTAGCTCAATTAAATGTAAAATGTTTGAAACTATTTTTTCTGTGCTTTAAAATCTGAGGATTACATGCGTGTCTCAACTTGCAAAACTGGTAAAGAGATTTGAGATAAATTGTGAATCACCTATGAAGGTACTAATGAAGTTAAACAATCCTGTTTGAACATTCTCTTGCATGACTGTGAACATTTTTGCATGAAACCTCATGAATTAATTTCTGACATGTACACTAGGTTTACTCAGATTGTTACTTCACTGCATGCACTAGGAAAGGAACTTTCAAACTATGAAAAAGTTAACAAGATTTTGAGATGCTTGCCTTCGTCTTATGATGCTAAAATCACTGCAATCACTAAATCTAAGGATTTGAACACCTATTTTATTGATAACTTACTTGGCTCACTCATTGGTTATGAGCAAGGGGTGAATCAAATAAATCTTGATGGAGGTGAGAAGAAAAAGGAGAAAATAATTGCACTGAAGGTGCACAAATCGGATTCTGAATCTTTCGGATCTGAAAGCGATGAAGTTGCCTTCATCACAAGGCAATTCAAAAGCTTTCTAAGGAAGAAACAAAAGCATCATCAAAATTGGAGAAAAGGTAAGGAACATCAACATGTTAAAGGATCTTCTGATGTTGTCTGTTTTGAATGCAGGAAGCCTGGACATGTGAGAACTGATTGCCCTACGCTTAAAGATCACCCAAGCAAAGGAAAGGGTGAGGAGAAACCTAAGCCAAGGAAAGACAAGATGAGAGTACAAAAAGTATTTTGGGCGGATTCGACATCGGATTCATTAGAAACAGAACCAGAAGATGAGACATCAAAATTGTGCTTGATGGCAGACAACAATCCTGATCAAGAAGAGGTATGGGAACTTTCCAATGATCAACTTCTTGAAGTTTCAGAAAAAATTCATGCATCATATAGGAAACTAAAGAAAACACATGCTAGCTTGAAAATTAGAATTTTTAAATCTACAAAAAGAGCATGAAATTTTGATGAAAGACCATCAAATAATTGATTCAAATCATATGACTTTACTTGATGAATTTGATGAGTTAAATAAAAATCATTGTGAGTTAGTTGAAAAGCATTATGCATTAAAAGTCTCACACACATCACTTGAAATCTGATTTTAAGAAGTCTAAGGAGATAGAGAAAAATTTAAGGATTGAAAATGAAGTTTTAAAAAGTACAAATTTGAAGTTTCAAAATGATTTAGAAGCATGTAAGAAAACTAAGATGACATCTACTTTTGATGAATTACCAAAACCTAGGAAGAGGCATTATAACTCAAACCACTTAAGAAATCTCTTTCCTGGAGTTAGATGTTTTTCATGTGGCATGCTAGGACACATCTCACACACTTGCACGATTCACCATAGTACATATTGGGTGTGGAGACCTAAGGTGCATGTTCCACATCATACCACACATACATTGCATTCTTCTCTTCATAAGAAGGAACCCAAACTTGCTTGGGTTCTCAAATCTAACATTTGATAATTTTGCAGGAGGGCTCTCACAAAAGACCTCGTGAGAGTATGTGGTACCTGGACAGTAGATGCTCTCGGCATATGACTGTTGATGCCAGCCAGTTTGTTGTACTAGAGTCCAGGATTGGAGGCAAGGTTACTCTTGGAGACAACACCACCAAGAAGGTGGTAGGAGCAGGTATAATTGGTAATTCCAAGAACCTTAAGATTGAAAATGTTTTGCTTGTAGATGGATTGAAGCACAACTTGCTCAGCATCAGTCAATTCTATGACAAAGGCTTCATCGTGCAATTCTTTGCAAACTCATGCATTGTAAGTTTAAGTAACAATACTATTTTGCAGGGAAAGAGGATTAACAACGTTTACATGCTTGATTTAAATAACATTGAATGTGTTGCTTCTTTTTGCTTAAAAACTGTAATTGATGATTCTTGATTGTGGCACAGGAGGCTTTGTCATGCAAGTATGAAAACCCTTAGGAAAGTAACCCAAAAGGACCTAGTTAAAGGTGTCCCCAAACTTAAGTTTTCAAAAGACCACCTTTGTGATGTCTGTCAACTAGGAAAGCAAGTCCACTCCACTTTTCACCCCATTAAGGACATTAGCACCTCTAGACCTCTAGAAGTCCTTCACATAGATTTGTTTGGACCCATTAGCACTGCCAGCCTGGGAGGGAAAGTCTATGGTTTTGTGATTGTTGATGACTACTCGAGGTTCACTTGGACTAGATTTCTTTCGCATAAGAATGAGTCTTTTGAGGAGTTTAAAACATTTTTTACTTGGATTCAGAAAAAGCTAGGTTGTGAGATCTTGACCATCCATAGTGATCATGGGGGAGAGTTTGAAAATGAAAGATTTGGAGTTTTTTTTTTAGGACAAGGGAATTAGCCATAATTTTTCTGCTCCTAAGACCCCTCAACAGAACGGGATAGCTGAAAGAAAGAACCGGACCTTGGTGGAAGCCGCTAGAGCCATGCTTGCTGAGTATTCACTTCCAAAATACTTTTAGGCTGAAGCGGTTAACACAGCTTGTTATGTGTTGAATAGGGTGAATGTTAGAGCCATATTAGAGAAGACACCCTATGAGATCCTTAAGGGTAGGACACCCAATCTTTCCCATCTTCATGTCTTTGGTTGTAAGGTTTTCATTCACAACAATGGGAAGTCTCACTTGGGAAAATTTGATCCTAAATCTGATGAAGGAGTATTTTTGGGATATTCTAGTGTTGGGAAGTCTTTTAGGGTGTTTAATAAAAGAACTTTGATGGTGGAAGAGACAACCCTTATAGTTTTTGATGAGTCTGATCCTAAGAAACATGGAGTAGAAGATGATGATGTTGGAGAGATTATAAGAGGAGTAGAAAATTTGGGGAAGGTGAGTGAGCACCTAAGTAATGAAGGAGTAGAAGAATTTTCCCAAGGAGTGGAAGATTTTGATGAAAGGGGAGAAACTTCACACACTTTGCCTAGAGATTGGAGATACTCTACTAGTCACCCCAAGAATTTGATCTTAGGAGACCCTTCTAGTGGAGTTAGAACTAGACATGGACTTAGGAATGAGGTGAACCATTCTGCCTTTATTTCTATGACTGAACCCACCACCATTAACCAAGCCCTTTCTGATGAGTTTTGGATTCTTGCAATGCAAGAAGAATTGAATCAATTTGTTAGGAATGATATTTGGGAGCTTGTGGAAAGACCTAAGGGATAAAGTGTAGTTGGGACAAAGTGAGTCTTTAAGAACAAAGTGAATGATTCAGGAGTGGTGGTAAGGAATAAAGCAAGATTGGTGGCTAAGGGGTACAATCAAATAGAAGGAATGGATTTTGAGGAGACTTTTGCCCCTGTAGCTAGATTGGAAGCCATTAGAGTGCTATTAGCCTTTGCCTGTTATAAAGGATTTAAGTTTTTCCAAATGGATGTCAAGAGTGCCTTTTTAAATGGGGAAATAAAAGAAGATATTTTTATAGAACAACCTCCAGGTTTTGAGAGTTCTCAATTTCCAAATCATGTGTTTAAATTAAAAAAGGCTTTGTATGGTTTAAAGCAGGCACCTAGAGCTTCGTATGAGAGGCTTAGCATATTCTTACTAGAGAGGGAGTTTGTCAAGGGGAGCGTAGACACGACCCTTTTTCTTAGAAGAGTTGGAGATGATTTGTTGAGTCCAGTAATTAGGTTGTTAAGCCTAAGTAAATGTCCCACGGCTACCAAGAGGGGGGTGAATTGGTAGTTTTAAAAATTTTAAACCCTCTTTAATAATAAAGTTGAACCGAAATAAAATTTTCTTTTAAAGTTAGTAGAAAAATGTTTTTCAACCACAGAGTTGTTAAAACTGAAATTCAAAGTGCGGAAACGTAAAAGCAATAAAGTAAAAGACACCAGATTTATAGTGGTTCGGTCTATAACCAGACCTACATCCACTCCTCAGAGTCACCCTCTGAGTATTGCATTGATACCACAAAGTGACTCTCCTTTAGCACCCACAGCAAGGCAGAGAAGCCTGTACAAAACCCTCTTTTCACCACTACCCAGTGCGGCAGAGAACCGTCGTCCTTTTTCACAATCCACAGTGCTGGCAGAGAACCGTCGTCCTTTCACACTCTCCTAGTGTGGGCAGAGAACCCTACGGCTGTTCACACTCTCCAAGTGTAGGCAGAGAACCTTCGTCCTTTCACACTCTCCTAGTGTGGGCAGAGAACCCTACGGCTGTTCACACTCTCCAAGTGTCGGCAGAGAACCGGACCTTCTTGAATGATCTTCTCACAAGAGTCTAGAAGGAAGAAAGAAAAAAGTGAAGAAATCCAATTTCACAAGTAGAGATTCTTACCTTAGCAATCCAAGTGAAGCCTTCTCGCTCCAATGGTAGGAATCCTCCTTTGAAAGCTCTCTTCCACTCTCTCCTTGGCTATTCTCTCAATAGACACGAAGATCAAATGACAAAAAGATTGGGTGGCAGTCTAATTTGGACTATTTATACAAAAGACATGAAAAACCGCCCAAAAACTACATATTTTCAATTCTGTACGCAGTGGATCGTCCCGTACGATCCTGGATCGTCCTGGACGATTTTACTTAAACGATCTGAAACGACCCAATTTGTATATGTGTATGAAATGACTTTGTACAGCTGATCGTCCTGTACGAACTAGGTTCATCCAGTACGAACGGTTATTACAAGGTCGGTTCTGGAAACTGCTGAAAACTGTTCTAAGTCGATTTATCGTTTGGACGAAAATATGTTCGTCTGGACAAAATTTTTCCAGAGAGCCGATCGTCCTGGACGATTATTTATTTCGTCTGGACGAAAATTTTCCAGAGCACCCATCGCCGCGGACGATAAGTTGCTTTCGTCTGGACGAAAATTTTCCAGAGAGCTGATCGTCCGGTACGATAATTATTTTCGTCTGGACGAAAATTTTCCAGAGCACTGGTCGCCTCGTACGATGGTAAAATTCGTCTGGACGAAATTTCACAGAGAACCCATCGTCCGGGACGATATTAAAATTCGTCCTGGACGAATAGGACTTAGAAAAATTTTTTTCAAGCAAGTTCCTATTCGTTCCAAATGCTCTATAGGAGATAACTGACAGATCGTCCAGTACGATAAATATCGTCCTGTACGATCAGTATAGAATTTCAAGATCTCCTTATTTGTGTGTGTAAGATTTTATTCACTCAATTACAATCACTCCCTTTCAAAATTAATTCAGAGAAAAGACAAACTTCAAATAAACAAAATTTCTCATGTTGAATTTGATTTGAAGTTTTCGTAGTCTCCAGTCTGATTTTCCTGAAATGTTAGTACACACAAGAGCAAGTGCAAATCTTCTAAAATTGTTAGGAGATAACTATACATCTGAACAATAATGTTTGGAATCATCAAAACTACATAAGTTGCACAAATATAAGTCATTCAAATAGCAACTATTCAAACAATCTCCCCCTTTTTGATGATGGCAAAACAATTATTATTTGTAAGGTTTCAAGTTAAAACATTTCTCTTATCTCCTAAACTCCCCCTGAATTTATGAGTACATTAAAATAAGGAGGCATTAAAGAACAATATTTTTATTTTTCAAAAATTTTAACACACAAAAAAAAACTTGCAAACAGAACAATTAAAAAAGAAAACACAAGCCACAAACATACAAACACAAACATAATAATTTCTCCCCCTTTTTGACAACAACAAAAAGTGAAGAAGAAAAAGACAAGAAATGTAAATAATTATATGAAATTCATTGTTAAAATTTAATCTAAATTGTGATTTGACATAGGGTATGCAATTTTAAACTAAAGATATTAGGTCAATCATAGAAATTCATAAAATTTATGAAATGATATAACATTGTAAGTAAGAAGAATTTATCAAAGACATGATTCAATTTAGACATTTTGATTATTGAAAATCATTACAAGTGAGATGTAAAAAAAATTCTATATTTCAAAGTTCAATAGAATATAAATGAACATTAGATCAACTTGAATTAAGAGATTAAACGAATTTGGAAAGAAGAGAATTACCTCATGTGGTGCTTTGCACATCTTTTCAAAGTTTTGGAGCACATTTTTGTACATTTTTCTTTGGTTGGGCTTATTTTGTGCCTCTTTTCACTTTGCAAATTTTTGCGAATCCCTTTTGATTTTTGTACATTTGTATAATGTTCAAGAGTAATTTGACCAATTCTTTCCAAAATCTATAATCTAAGATTTCAAATATTTCTAGGTGCATAAATATCATTTGAGCATAGAAATACAAAATAAGAAAACATCAAAATTGTAATAACAATATTAACTTTTATGTAGTCTAAATAAATAGACATGAATTTAAAAATTCTAATTACAACAAGTTATAAACAAATTATAAATTTAGAAAGTCTAGATTTTCTAATATAAATAATCTCACATTACAATCGAATTTAAGCACAATGTAGATTAAAAACAATATTAATGAAATTCATAAAGATTAGCCACATTTCAAAACAAATCTAAAACAAACAAACTTTCATTGATTTTAAGGAAAGGATTACACAACAAAAAAAAAAAATTGAACTAAGAAACATAAAAGCAAACAAAAACAAAACAAGCAACAACAAAGAAAATACAACAGACACACACAAAAAATCTACTGTTCTGGAGGAGGAGGAGGAGGAATGCCGCCAAAGAGGTTGAAGTAGGAGGCCATCAACATTACATTGGTATTTATTTCATGAACTTCATCTCTAATATTACCAATGTCATGTTGCTGCTGAGTAAGATGAGCATCAAATTGATCAAACCTTTGATCAATGTGAGTCTCTAGTCTATCAAATCTCTCAATCAGATTCTGATAATCTGATTGAGAAGCAGAACCTTGCACTCCTTCTTCTTCTTCTTCTTTTGAAGCACTAGCATGTGCTTTCTCTTTCTCCTCCTTGAAGAGCAATCTGAAAGATGCATCGTTATAGTAAACTGGCTCTTCATATTCTTCATCAGGATGCACTATATTGTACTTCTTCTCCAAAATATAAGTAATCAAGTGCCCTAAAGAAATGTTCTTCTTCCTCTTCTGATCAGGATGTCCTATTTCTGAAAGCCCATAGATATGATCTAGGATGAGTTGGGCTTCATCAATAGGATGTCTTTTCATGATTAAAAAAGTTAGACAAGAAAGGAGAGGAGTAATGTTAATCCTATCACCAGCTTTAGGAATAATTGAGGATCTAAGGATATGCTGGATGATTCGGGCATCTTGGGTCATACCGGCCACTCTAGCAACATGATTGTCAATCGCATTTTCTCTAATTACCGTATTGATTTGAAACCATTTGAAGGAGGTTTCTGACATTAGGCTGTGGGCTCTATATCCTTCAGTCCTTAAGTTCAAAAATGCACCAAGGTCGTGCTTGGTGATCTCAACTTTTTTCTTAAAAACAAAAGAATTGATGATAGAGTGGTCAGAATTGAAACTCATGTTGGCTAGGAAGTAATGATAGGTTTGCTTATTGTAGAAGTGGACAAGAGAAAGAATGAACTGTAATTGGGTTGAGGCGAAGAGGTGCAATACCCGAAATTTCAACTCTGTTTGGATAAGAATGCGAGACGGAGTGATTTTTGCAGATGCAAAACGAGGAAAAGATTCCTCATTTGCCTTGGAAAGAAAGTTGTCTGGGGCATTCCTGTTAGGTTTCTTCACCAAAACTTTTTGTCTTTTGCTAGAGGAGGCCATAGTTGATTTGATGTAGAAATGGATTGAAAAAGATGTTTGAAAGTGTGATTGTCAAGTTTGAAAGCCTTCATATTTAAAGAAAAACGATACGTTCGTCCTGGACGAAAAATTATCGTTCGTCTGGACGAAGTAATTTCGTACAGACGATCCAATTCGTCCAAAATGTAACGGCTTTTCGTATTCAACACAACTTACGATGCGTCCCTTCGTACAGGCTTTTTGACTTGACCGATCGTACATACGAAAAAATTTCGTACAGACGATCGAAAAGTGTTTCGTTTTAATGACTCTTGAAAACCGTCCCCTACAATGAACCGACACATGTTTGTACAGACGAAAAAATTTCGTACAGACAAAGTTCGTATTAAAAACTGTCTTATCCACTCAACCGCTGCATTCAATCATCCCGACGTTTGAGAAAAAGAAAAAAATTCGTACTGGACGATCACAGATCGTACAGACGATCAATAAAAAACTGCTCTCAAAACGGTTTAAATTCGCGCAAACTGTTTCTTTACACATCGTCCCGTACGAAAATATTTCGTCCTGGACGATTTCCTCCAAAAAAAAATTTTAATTTTGAATATTTTTAAAATTAACAAAATCAACAAAAACAATCAAAAACACAGAAAACATAAAACAAAATCATAAAACCAAAAACAATTCATTAAAGACACACAAAATTCACAAAATTACAAAAACAAAACACAACAAGTATCAATGTTGCAAAGACATTTTAGTTAAGCATTCAAATCAATAACATCAAGCCTTGTTCTTATAGTACTGAAGGTATCAAAGGCTAAAGGTTTTGTAAAAATGTCTGCAAGTTGATTTTCAGTTGAAACATGTATGAGTTCAATTTCTCCTTTGGACACATGATCCCTTATGAAATGATGCCTTATATCAATGTGTTTGGTTCTAGAATGTTGAATAGGATTTTTGGAAATGCAAATAGCACTAGTATTGTCACAATAAATTGGAATAGTGCCTATAGTTAATCCTAAGTCAATCAACTGTTGTTTTAACCAAAGTACTTGTGCCACACAACTTCCTAATGCAATGTATTCTGCTTCTGCAGTAGATAGTGCCACTGAATTTTGTTTTCTACTAGACCATGAAACTAATGAATTTCCAATGAATTGACATGTTCCAGAAGTGCTTTTCCTATCCACTCTACAGCCTGCAAAGTCAGAATCTGAGTAACCAATAATTTCAAATGAAGAGCTAAACTTAGGATACCAAATTCCTAAGTTTTGAGTTCCTAGTAGATATCTTAAAATCCTTTTCACTGCTGTCAAATGTGATTCTTTTGGATCTGATTGAAATCTAGCACATAGGCAAACACTAAACATAATATCTGGTCGGCTAGCAGTCAAGTAAAGTAAAAATCCAATTATCCCTCTAAATTTCTTTTGATCAACAGATTTTCCCTTAAGGTCTTTATCTAACTGAACTGAAGAACTCATTGGTGTACTAACAGGTTTAGCATTGTCCATTTCATATTTTTTGAGGATGTCCTTAATATATTTGGTTTGACTAAGAAAAGTACCTTCCTCAAGTTGCTTAATGCTAAATCCTAGAAAGTAATTTAAATCTCCCATTAGACTCATTTCGAATTCACTACTCATTGTTTTAGAAAAATCATCACAAAGATGTTTATTTGAAGATCCAAAGATGATGTCATCCACATAAATTTGAACAATAAGTATATCCTTTCCAATTTTTCTTAAAAAAAGAGTTGTATCCACACTTCCTTTTTCAAAAGATCTTTCAAGTAGGAAGGTGCTTAACCTCTCATACCAAGCCCTAGGTGCCTGTTTCAATCCATATAATGCCTTTTTTAATTTGAAAACATGATTTGGAAATTTAGAATTTTCAAAACCTGGAGGTTGTTCTACAAAAACATCTTCTTCAATTACTCCATTTAAAAAGGCACTTTTGACATCCATTTGAAACAATTTAAAACCTTTAAAGCAGGCAAAGGCTAGTAAAACCCTAATTGCTTCAAGTCTAGCTACAGGGGCAAAAGTTTCCTCAAAATCAATTCCTTCAATTTGATTATACCCCTTAGCTACTAATCTAGCCTTATTTCTAATGACTACTCCTGAGTCATTCATTTTATTTTTGAACACCCATTTGGTTCCAACAACACTTTGATCTTTTGGCCTTGTAGTTAGTTCCCAAACTTTATTTCTTACAAATTGATTTAACTCTTCTTGCATGGCCAATATCCAAAATTCATCTGAAAGTACTTGATCAATGTTAGTGGGTTCAACAGTTGAAATAAAGGCTGAATGATTGACTTCCTTGTTTAATCCACGCCTAGTTCTAACACCCTCACTTGGTTCACCTATGATTAATTCCTTTGGGTGGTTTTTAGAAAATCTCAAATCTCTAGGCAAAGGGTATTCTCTTTCTAAATTTTCTTCCACATTTTCTTCCAAATTTAATCTATCAATTTTTGGGAGTTTTCTTCAATTTCTTCTTCAACAACTTTTGGCTCTTCCATGTTTCCATTTTCATCAAAAACAACATGTGTGGTTTCTTCAATGACTAAAGTTCTTTTGTTGAATACTCTATAAGATTTTCCAACACTTGAATATCCAACAAAAATTCCTTCATCTGATTTTGGATCAAATTTTCCTAAGGCAGATTTTCCATTATTATGTATGAACACCTTGCAACCAAATACATGCAAATGAGACAAATTTGGTGTTCTTCCTTTTAGCAACTCATAGGGTGTTTTATTCAAATTTGATCTCACATTCACCCTATTCAGAACATAGCATGCAGTGCTAACCGCCTCAGCCCAAAAATATCTAGGAAGTGAGTATTCTGCTAACATTGCTCGGGCGGCTTCTATTAATATTCTGTTCTTTCTTTCAACTACTCCATTTTGTTGAGGAGTTCTAGGTGCAGAAAAATTGTGATCAATCCCCTTTTCTTTACAGAAATCTTCAAATCTTTCATTTTCAAATTCTCCTCCATGATCACTTTGTATAGAAATTATTTCACATCCTAGTTTTCTTTGTATCCAAGTTGAAAAATTTCTGAATTCCTCAAATGATTCACTCTTATGAAAAAGAAATTTAACCCAGGTGAATCTTGAAAAATCATCTACTATAACAAATCCATATACCTTTCCTCCTAGACTAACAGTGCTTACTGGTCCAAAAAGATCCATGTGTAGAATTTCTAAAGGTTTACTGGTCCTAAGATCTTTAATGGACTTAAAAGAGGACTTCACTTGTTTTCCTAATTGACATGCATCACACAGATGGTCCTTAGTAAAGTCTAGTTTAGGTATTCCTCTCACCAAATTCTTTTGGGTAATTTTTTTAAGATTTTTCATACTAGAATGACAAAGTCTCCTATGCCAAAGCCATGATTCATCATAAACAGTTTTCAAACAAAAAGCAGTAGGAGATTGAATACAATTTAAATCTAGCATGTAAACATTGTTCACCCTTTTTCCATTTAAAACAATTTTCCCATTTAGGCTAATTATGCAGCTAGTAGGTAAAAATTTTACATTATAGCCCTTATCACATAGCTGACTTATGCTAAGCAAATTAAGTTTTAAGCCTTCAACTAATAAAACATTGTCTATGAAAAAGTTTTTCAAATTTCCAATCATACCTGATCCAACCACTTTCTTTGTGGTATTATCTCCAAGTGTAACCTTGCCTCCACTCCTGGCTTCCAGCGTTATGAATTGAGCAGTATCTCCAGTCATGTGCTTAGAACATCCGTTGTCCAGGTACCATATACTCTCACGAGGTCTTGTGTGAGAGTATACCTCTTCTTGATCTGATTGTTCAGCTTTATCTGCCATCAAGCAAAGGTTGGTGACTTCTTCTTCTTTTTCAGTCTCAGATGAGTCTGAAGCTGAGTCCGCCCAAAAAGCCTTTTGAAACTTCTTCTTGCCCTTCTTTACCATTGGTTTCTCCTCTACCTTCTCCTTGCTAGGAGTGGCTTTGAGTTTTGGACAATCAGTCTTTATATGACCTGGTTTCCTGCATTCATAACAAATCACTTCATTAGAAACCTTGCCATTTCTGTTATACTTACCTCTATTCCATTGCTGGCGTCTCTTCTGCTTCCTCTTTAAAAAGCTTTTGAATTGTCTAGTCATCAGTGCTATATCATCTTCATCCTTAGGTTGTGAGTGTTCACTTTCTGACTCTTCCACATTTAGTGCAATATTCTTGTCCTTTCTTGGTTCACCTGCATCAATCTTTCTTTGACTTACTCCTTGCTCGTAAGCAATGAGTGAACCAAGAAGATTGTCAATAGAATAAATGTTCAGATCTTTTGACTCTGTAATTGCAGTAATTTTAGCATCGTATGCAGTAGGTAAACAACGAAGAATCTTATTAACCATTTCAGCATTAGTTAATTCCCTACCAAGTGCATGCAAAGAGGTGACAATTTGAGTGAATCTTGTGTACATGTCAGATATAGATTCATTAGGTTTCATGCGAAATAATTCGTAGTCATGTAACAAGATATTGAGTCTTGATTGCTTAACCTCATTTGTCCCTTCATAAGTAATACAAAGTCTATCCCATATGTCTTTTCCGCTTTTACAAGTGGAAACTCGCATGTAGTCTTCAGATTTTAAAACACAAAAGAAACTATTTAAACATTTTGTATTTAATTGTGCTAAGTCACGTTCTTCTATAGTCCAATCTGCATAGGGTGTATCTACCCTAATTCCATCAACTAATCTAGTTGGTTTTGTGTAACCTTCCTGGACTAACATCCACATGCGATAATCAAGTGACTGTAAGAAAGTAGACATGCGTGTTTTCCAAAAATCAAAAGGAATATTGTCAAACAGTGGAGGTCTAGTGATAGAGTAACCCTCAGGTGTGTTTCGGTTTCCAAATGTAGCCATCTACGTTAATCAAAAAGTAGTTCAAACTTATGATTTTGAAACAATGCTCTGATACCACTTGTTGAGTCCAGTAATTAGGTTGTTAAGCCTAAGTAAATGTCCCACGGCTACCAAGAGGGGGGTGAATTGGTAGTTTTAAAAATTTTAAACCCTCTTTAATAATAAAGTTGAACCGAAATAAAATTTTCTTTTAAAGTTAGTAGAAAAATGTTTTTCAACCACAGAGTTGTTAAAACTGAAATTCAAAGTGCGGAAACGTAAAAGCAATAAAGTAAAAGACACCAGATTTATAGTGGTTTGGTCTATAACCAGACCTACATCCACTCCTCAGAGGCACCCTCTGAGTATTGCACTAATACCATAAAGTGACTCTCCTTTAGCACCCACAGCAAGGCGGAGAAGCCTGTACAAAACCCTCTTTTCACCACTACCCGGTGCGGCAGAGAACCATCGTCCTTTTACACAATCTACAGTGCTGGCAGAGAACCGTCGTCCTTTCACACTCTCCTAGTGTGGGCAGAGAACCCTACGGCTGTTCACACTCTCCAAGTGTAGGCAGAGAACCTTCGTCCTTTCACACTCTCCTAGTGTGGGCAGAGAACCCTACGGCTGTTCACACTCTCCAAGTGTCGGCAGAGAACCGGACCTTCTTGAATGATCTTCTCACAAGAGTCTAGAAGGAAGAAAGAAAAAAGTGAAGAAATCCAATTTCACAAGTAGAGATTCTTACCTTAGCAATCCAAGTGAAGCCTTCTCGCTCCAATGGTAGGAATCCTCCTTTGAAAGCTCTCTTCCACTCTCTCCTTGGCTATTCTCTCAATAGGCACGAAGATCAAATGACAAAAAGATTGGGTGGCAGTCTAATTTGGACTATTTATACAAAAGACTTGAAAAACCGCCCAAAAACTGCATATTTTCAATTCTGTACGCAGTGGATCGTCCCGTACGATCCTGGATCGTCCTGGACGATTTTACTTAAACGATCTGAAACGACCCAATTTGTATATGTGTACAAAATGACTTCGTACAGCTGATCGTCCTGTACGAACTAGGTTCGTCCAGTACGAACGGTTATTACAAGGTCGGTTCTGAAAACTGCTGAAAACTGTTCTAAGTCGGTTTATCATTTGGACGAAAATATGTTCGTTTGGACAAAATTTTTCCAGAGAGCCGATCGTCCTGGACGATTATTTATTTCGTCTGGACGAAAATTTTCCAGAGCACCCATCGCCGCGGACGATAATTTGCTTTCGTCTGGATGAAAATTTTCCAGAGAGCTGATCGTCCGGTACGATAATTATTTTCGTCTGGACGAAAATTTTCCAGAGCACTGGTCGCCTCGTACGATGGTAAAATTTGTCTGGACGAAATTTCACAGAGAACCCATCGTCCGGGACGATATTAAAATTCGTCCTGGACGAATAGGACTTAGAAAATTTTTTTTCAAGCAAGTTCCTATTCGTTCCAAATGCTCTATAGGAGATAACTGACAGATCGTCCAGTACGATAAATATCGTCCTGTACGATCAGTATAGAATTTCAAGATCTCCTTATTTGTGTGTGTAAGATTTTATTCACTCAATTACAATCACTCCCTTTCAAAATTAATTCAGAGAAAAGACAAACTTCAAATAAACAAAATTTCTCATGTTGAATTTGATTTGAAGTTTTCGTAGTCTGGAGTCTGATTTTCCTGAAATGTTAGTACACACAAGAGCAAGTGCAAATCTTCTAAAATTGTTAGGAGATAACTATACATCTGAACAATAATGTTTGGAATCATCAAAACTACATAAGTTGCACAAATATAAGTCATTCAAATAGCAACTATTCAAACATGATTTACTCATTGTTCAGATTTATGTTGATAATATACTTTTTGGATCTTCTAATAAAAATTTGTGTGATGATTTTTCTAAAATAATGAGTAGAGAGTTTGAGATGAGTTTGATGGGAGAGTTTTCCTAGTTTTTGGGGTTTAGCATAAAACAATTGGAGGATGAAACTTTTCTAAATCAGACAAAATACATAAAGGACATTTTGAAGAAATATGAGATGGACAAAGTCAAGCCAATTAACACTCCCATGACTTCTAGTGCTCCATTGGATAAGGACCCAAGTGGTAAGTCTGTTGATCAAAAGAAGTATAGAGGCATGATTGGATCCTTACTTTACTTGACTGCGAGCCGACCTGATATCATGTTTAGTGTTTGTCTTTGTGCTAGATTTCAAGCTGACCCTAAAGAATCCCACATGACTGCTGTTAAGAGGATTTTTAGATACCTTTTGGGGACACAAGGCTTAGGGATTTGGTACCCTAGACACAACACTTCTTTTGAGATTATTAGTTTTTCTGACTCTGATTTTGCAGGATGCAAGGTGGATAGAAAAAGCACTTCTGGAACTTGTCAATTCATTGGACAATCTTTAGTCTCTTGGTCTAGTAGGAAGTAAAACTCTGTTGCACTTTCCACTGTTGAAGCTGAATACATTGCTTTTGGAAGTTGTGTGGCCCAAGTCCTTTGGTTGAAACAACATGTATTGGATTTAGGATTACATGTAAGCACCATCTCAATCTTTTGTGACAACACTAGTGCCATATGCATCTCTAAGAATCCAATCCAACATTCAAGGACTAAACACATTAACATTAGACATCACTATATTAGAGATCATGTGACTAAGGGAGACATTGAGTTACACCATGTGACAACTGAAAATCAACTGGTAGACATCTTTACTAAACCACTGGCCTTCGACACTTTCAGTTCTTTAAGGACCAGATTGGGTGTGATTGACATAAATGCATGAAACTTTTAGTTATTTTCTTTTACTTTTTATTTTTCTTTTTATTTTATGTTAACTTTTTAGTGTGTTTTATTTTTCTTTTTTCTTTTTTTTTTAGTTTTCAAAATCATCGCTGATATGGTATTATATTTCTTGTCCTTGTTTTTTTTTTAAATTTGTAGTCAATATGTTTTCATCTACTTAATCTCTTAGATGGTAGGAATATTTTGTGATTGTGTCTCTTTCTCTAACCTATTTTAGTGGCATAGTTTTCTTTTCTAATCAAAAGTCTATCTCAAATTAAAAGATTGTTTATGAAATTAAGATCTTTTCTTAAGCTTGTCTAAGCAAATCTATCTTGTATTTATAATGATAAAAGTCTTTTTGTCACATCAAGATCCCTCGTTACTCTTGACTTTGATTATTAATCCTGCTTGTGGCAATTCTTCCTTATGTTAGAGAGAGAGCTCCTATTCTCTAATATCTGAGAAGATATATTCACAACTAAGTTTTTTTAAAGGATTATAAAAGAGAATCTAGCTTGCAAAAATAAAAAAAAAATTGGCCAATGATGCCAACAAAAGAAGCACAAAGATGCCAAAAATTGAAAAATCTATAAAAAGATGCGCAAAGCGCCACTAAATTGACAAGAGGCATAAAATGAGCCCACTCAAAAGCAAGCTACTCTCCCTTTTTAAATCTTTTAGAACTTAGAAGTTTTGGTTCTCAAAGGCTTGATCTCGATTATCGTACGATTGTGACAAATCTACCTTACTTCATTATTTATAAAGATCTTTTTCTTACGACAAGTGGTGGGTGGATTCATTTTTCTCATATCCAATTAATTATTTGAGTTAGGTCATTGATTTCAAAAGGCGATTCTACCCTAAGAAAACGTTTTGAGCTAAGGGTAAACCATGAATTGATATTATACTATTCTATGGATTAATGAGATTGGTAACTCATTAACTCATAAGTTTTTTAAAAACTCAATCACATGGAATACTATATCTTTGACATGCCTTGATTAAAAAAAAAATTCATGTGCTATTTGTCTTTTGTTCCCTCCTTTTTGATATGTCAAAAGGGGGAGAAGGTTATGAGGTTCCTTTTTGTATCGATCCTGAACTTTTACTACTAATTTGTTTTTGTAGTATTTGCCATCATCAAAAAGGGGGAGATTGTTGCAAATCTATTTTTCATGGCTTATGTTTTAATGATTGACAAACACTATTTCTCTTGGACTACTTATTGCTTCTAACGTTTCAGGAATCGAAGATCGGACGAACAAGACGAAGCCAATTCAGGATTGCGTAGGGTTAGGGTTGAGTCAGTCTATACTTTTCACTTCTTGAGTCTACTTGTAATGGTCAAAGAGACTGATGCTAAGTAACCCTTCACACACACACTTGAGAGACTTAGAATTTTTGTTTTTACTCATATCGGCCAGGACAATTTTTGGATCGGCCTGGACGATCAGGCTTAAAACAGAAAGTCTAAATTAGGATTCTTAATTAAGGGAGCCGACATTAACAGATCGGCCTGGACGAAATGTGTATCGGCCAGGACGAAAAGCTCAAAACACAAAGACGTTGCCGCTATAGACAATTAAGGTATACTATATTTTTAAATTATCGGCCAGGACGATCCTAGGATCGGCCTGGACGATATTCACAAATTATACCTTAATTGATCAGGAAATCAAGAGAGTAATTAAGGATGATTGATACGATCATATCGTCCTGGACGATCGCATGATCGGCAAGGCCGATCCAGTCAAAAACCTTAAGTTACTTCAGGACGATAAATTTTGGCCAGCTCGTATCCAAGGCTATTGTCAGGATGATTTTCCTCTGATTTGAACTGATCGGCCAGGACGATCGTGAGATCGGCCTGGACGATCAAGCCAATTTTCAATCGTCCTGTTTTACATCCAGGGCGATGCTCTGGCCGATCTTCATTGATTTGTACTGATTTGCCAGGCCGATGTCCATATCGGCCTGGACGATATTCTCGGCAACTTGCAATTAATGAGCTCCTTTGAAGCTCTTCTATTTAAGAGCTCTTGTTAAATGTTTTTTAAAGACCTTTTGCTGCTGCCTTGACCTGAGAAGACCTTGAGGAGAGAAAGAGAGAGAGGGAGAGAGAGAGGATATTGTGAGGGGGAGCTTGTGAGGGAATTCACAAGGGTTGCTTCAAGGATCGCTCTGCTTGTTCTTCGTCTAGAGTTTCTTGTCTGTGGAAGGGTCGGTAGAGGTAAGGAGTAAGCTTTTGGTTGTGGTTCTCTGCCAGCTTCAGGAGGAAGCAAAAGGAGGTAGGTTCTCTGCCTTGCCGGGGTGGCAAAAAGGAGGTTCTTGTGAGGGCTTCTCCGCCTAGCCGTGGGGGCTAAAGGAGAGTCACGTTTTGTAGTGCAATAATTGGAGGGTGCCTCCAAGGAGTGGACGTAGGTCGAGTTGACCGAACCACTATAAATTTCTGTGTTCTTATTTTTGCTTTCGTACTTTTATTTCCGCACTTTATTTTTCTATGGTGATTTTGGTTTGTGATTTTTATTCTTTGAGAAAAGAAATTTTAATTACCAATTCCCCCCCCCCCCCCCTTCTTGGTTAGATTGGGCCAGTTCTATAGGGCTTAACATCCCTAGCGAACTTTCACTTTGAAACCCCCTCCAAATCGTACAGTACGATTATGATCGTATAGTACGATTATACAACTTTTTAAATTCAAATTTTTGCCTGATTTAATGGACGGTGGGCTTTCTAATTATAACAGATTGTACATTACGATATGGTGATCATACAGTACGATTAGTTATATTCAAAAATAATTTTTCTAGGAAAAATAAAATATTTTAATTTATTTCTGTTACACCTGATCGTACAGTACGAAATAAATTCGTATAGTACGATGAACAGAAAAGTTAAAATATTTATAATTATTTTTTGCTCCCTCTATGTGTGTGCATGATCAACAAACTAACATAATTCATTACAAGACTTCACTCAATAAATGAAAATTACAGACTCATTTAATACGACCAATTCTACACAATCTTGAGCCTTGAATGTTCAAAGAACGGTACATGATGTACCTTACATATTAGTCAACATAGAAAGAAATATTCACTACAAATACCAAGAGAGATAAAAGATTAATAAATATTATTTGTTATTATCAAAATCATAAACTCGGAAGCCCGAGTTGCTACAGAAACATGATAGCATAATGGACAAGAGAGTCGCAAATCTCACAAGGAATTGATTTCTATTCATATTGAATTTTCAAATTCATAGATTTCCCGACAACAAAAATAGAGATTTCATCGCGATAAATCGATTTGTTTGTGGCCTGAACACAAACCTGAGCGTATGTAAGATGAGATTTGATTATTATGAGAGCACCTACAGTAAGAGGGCAACCAATTTTTCTTACAATTTTAGATATTCCTTCTGTGTTCTGGTATGAGAGGGGAAGGTCATGTATCTTAAACCAGAATGACACAAAGGTGAAGTCATCATATTTGGGCCAAAAATTAGGATACCATTTTTTTAAAATAAAGGATTTTCCAAGAAAAAAAATCACACCTCACAGGACAAAGCCATATCGTAATCTTGAGTGGATTGGAATTTTGGCTAAAAAAAAAAGGATCCATCGCTTAGAAATAATAACTAGAGCTAACAAATAGAGCGTACCTTTAAGCACCCATCTTTTACGAATAGCAGCTAAAAGAGCCTCATAATGTGGTCTGTGACCTATAGAATATATAATTAGCAAATGGCTCCATTTCTATGATCTAGTGATGCTTTCTTCTTAAAAAAAAAAAAGAGATGACCTCCTCTAGAGGAATAAAGCCAGGAGGAAAATCTTTTATGGAGGAATTTCTAAAAGAAAGGATAATCTTTCAATTTAGTAAGGGCTGGATTAAGCAAGAGATGCCCTGGTTCAAGTTGGAAATGGGAGGAAAGTTAGAAGATAATAGGGAGGAGTCCATATATGGGCTAGAGAGGAGGTTCCTCTGGCCAAGCAGGTTAAGGTGAGGGGGAAGAAGAGAACAACCAACAAGAGGCGAATAGGGAAACAAGAAACCTAAAAAATATATAAATTATGTGAGACACCATCTAAAAGCTTTGAATTTAGAAAAAGGAGGATTTCCTTACATATCACTCTTTTTTTTCTATTTAACACTTGAAGTTTTATTATTTATAAAATATAATATTGAACAACAAAGGAAGTGTGATAAGATCTCATCAAATTGGGAGAAAGTCTCACTATGGTGCATTGGCATGGGTATGTCTAGATTAGAAATGATTATGAAGGACTAAAAAAGTCACAATGGCATGAAGAAGTTGTAATTAGGGGTGTAAATGAGTCGAGTCGAGCTCAATTTACACCTAACTCGAGCTTATTCATCCAATGAATTGTGGGCTCGAGCTCGAGCGAACTTGAGTCGAGCTAGTGTATTGAGCTCAAGCTCGACTCATTAAAATTGACATAAGCTTGACGTCAACTCATTAATTCAACCATTAAGATATCATTATCACCTAGACTTTCTTACCCTAGAGTATAAATGGCCTCTAGGATTCCCATTTGAAGGATACCCAATTGTGTGAGAGAGTTTAAAAACGAGGTTTTAAAAGTTAATTTTCTTTGGTAAATTTTAATTTATAAAATTTTTAGTTTTGAAATCAAATACATCATTATGAATAGTATATCATCATGAATAGTATATCATCTTGGGAGGGAAAAATATCATTTCCTAATGGGTTCAGATCACAAAAATGAAAGTTTTATCCTTATTATGATAGTCAAATTCAAAAGAGAACTGCATATAACCCCTAAGGGCCAAAATGACATTCTACTGAATATTTGACTATGATAATCTAGATGAATGATCACTAATTTCATATTTAGAGTCATAATAATAGATAATGTATTTTTTAATGGAAAGAAAATATCATGAACTCTCGATCCTCCGAACATGATAATAATGATCATCGTTGATTTTGATTTTCTCAAAGGAAATTAATTTAGTTTTTAAAAATTGATTTTTGAAAGTATATATGGGTTCTAAATCTTCTATGAGTGCAAGTCCTCATAGTTAATTACATCATAGGAAGTCAGAGTTTTCAACAAAAAACTCTCGATTAAAATAAAGACAAAATTTTTATTTGGGAATTTTTAAGGAATGATATCTAAGGAAGTGAGGTAAGAATTTCAACTATGATTGGCTCGAATTTCAACACTTATTTATGGAGGTCAAAGAAGAAAAATTAGGAGGCATTTGGGATTTTGAAAAAATTCTAAAATTGCTCAACCTATTCTTTATGTTAGGCTTTAAATTTTGATTGAAGAGAGATTTTAATTCAAGTTGTCAATTTATTAGAAAATTAGGATTAGATTCATGGAGGTTGGGGACTTATTATTTTGGGTCCATCCTGGATCCTAGGTCTAAATTGGGCATTGAACAACAGTAGCCCCAACCTATATAATATAATAGGAATTCAGACCTACCCCAGCCTAGATTAAGGAGCCAACTAACCACCCAAGCACTTTAAAATTGTGAGTTCAATCTTTTTTATGAAATATTTGTAGTATGTTGATTAAGTTTTGAAGAGCTAGGGCTGACATCTAGAGAGGATCCTAAGTGGTGTTAGAATAGTTGCTATTTGAATGCTTTATATTTGTGCAACTTGTATAGTTTTGATGATTCCAAACATTATTGTTCAAATGTGTAGTTATCTCCTAATAATTTTAGAATATTTGTATTTTCTCTTGTGTGTACTAACATTTCAGGAAAATCAGACTCCAAATTACGAAAACTTCAGATCAAATTCAATATGAGATACTTTGTTAATTTGAAACTTGCATTTTTCTTTGAATTAAATTTGAAAGGGAATGATTGTAATTGAGTGAATAAAAACATACACACACACATAAGGAGATCATAAAAATTTTATACTGATCGTATGGGACGATATCCGATCGTACGGGATGATCAGACAGTTATCTCCTATAGAGCACATGGAACGAATAAGAACTTGCTTGAAAAATTTTTTTAAGTCCTATTCGTCCAGGACGAAATTAATTATCATCCAGGACGATTGGTTCACTGTAAAATTTTCATCCAGACAAATTTTATTATCGTCCGTGGCGACTGGTTCTCTGGAAAAATTTCATCCAGACGAAATTAAAAATCGTCCAGGACGATCGGATCTCTGGAAAATTTTCGTCCAGACGAAAATGAATTATCGTCCATGGTGATTGGTCCTCTAGAAAATTTTCGTCCAGACGAAGTCAAGAATCGTCCAGGACGATCGGTTCTCTGAAAAAATTTCGTCCAGACGAACATATTTTCGTCCAAACGATTAACCGACTTAGAACAGTTTTCAGTAGTTTCTAGAACTGACCTTGTAATAACTGTTCGTACTGGACGAACCTAAATTCGTACAGGACGATCAGCTGTATGAAGACATTTCGTACACATATTCAAATAGGGTTGTTTCAGATCGTTTAAGTAAAATCGTCCAGGATAATCCACGATCGTACAGGATGATCCACGATCGTACAGGACGATCCACTGCGTACAGAATTGAAAACTTACAAATTTTGGGCGGTTTTTCTTATCTTTTATATAAATAGTCCAAATTAGACTGCCACCTAATCTTTTTGTCATTTGATATTCGTGCCTCTTGAGAGAATAGCCAAGGAGAGAGTGGAAGAGAGCATTCAAGGGAGGATTCCTACCACTGGAGCGAGAAGGCTTCACTTGGATTTCAAAGGTAAGAGTCTCTACTTGTGAATTTGGATTACTTCACTCTTTTCTTTCTTCCTTATAGAATCTTGTGAGAAGATCAGTCAAGGAGATCCGGTTCTCTGCCGACACTTGGAGAGTGTGAACAGCTGAAGGGTTCTCTACCTACACTTGGAGAGTGTGAACAGCCGAAGGGTTCTCTGCCTACACTTGGAGAGTGTGAACAGTCGTAGGGTTCTCTGCCCACACTGGGGATTGTGTAAAAGGACGACGGTTCTCTACCAGCACTGTGGATCGTGTAAAAGGACGACGGTTCTCTGCCGCACCGGGTAGTGGTGAAAAGAGTGTGTTGTAAAGGCTTCTCCGCCTTGTTGTGGGTGCAAAAGGAGAGTCACTATTAGTTTTAGTGCAATACTCAGAGGGTGCCTCTGAGGAGTGGATGTAGGTCTGGTTATAGACCGAACCACTATAAATCTGGTGTCATTTACAGTTTTTTTTCCGCATTTTAATTTAATTATTAACAACTCTGTGGTTGAAAAATATTTTCTAGAAAAACCTTAAAAAGAAAATTTTTCATTTCGGTTCAACTTAATCTTCTAAGAGGGTTTAAAATTTTTAAACTATCAATTCACCCCCCTCTTGGTAGCCTTGGGACATTAACTTAGGCATAACAACCTAATTACTAGACTCAACAAGTGGTATCAGAGCTCCGTTTCAAAATCATAAGTTTGAACTACTTTTTGATTAACATAGATGGCTACATTTGGAAACCGAAACACACCTAAGGGTTACTCTATCACTAGACCTCCACTGTTTGATAATATTCCTTTTGATTTTTGGAAAACACGCATGTCTACTTTCTTACAGTCACTTGATTATCGCATGTGGATGCTAGTCTAGGAAGGTTACACAAAACCAACTCGATTAGTTGATGGAGTTAGGGTAGAAACACCCTATGCAGATTGGACTATTGAAGAATGTGACTTAGCGCAATTAAATGTCAAATGTTTAAATAGTTTCTTTTGTGCTTTAAAATCTGAAGACTACATGTGAGTTTCCACTTGCAAAAGTGGAAAGGACATATGGGATAAACTTTGTACAACTTATGAAGGGACAAATGAGGTTAAGCAATCATGACTCAATATCTTGTTACATGACTATGAATTATTTTGCATGAAACTTAATGAATCTATTTCAGACATGTACACAAGATTCACTCAAATTGTCACTTCTTTGCATGCACTTGGTAGGGAATTAACTAATGCTGAAAAGGTTCAATAAGATTCTTCGTTGTTTACCTACTACTTATGATGCTAAAATTACTGCAATTACAGAGTCTAAAGATCTGAACATTTATTCCATTGACAATCTTCTTGGTTCACTCATTGCTTATGAGCAAGGAGTAAGTCAAAGAAAGATTGATGCAGGTGAACCATGAAAGGACAAGAATATTGCACTAAATGTGGAAGAGTCAGAAAGTGAAAACTCACAACCTGAGGATGAAGATGATATTGCATTGATGACTAGACAATTCAGAAGCTTTTTAAAGAGGAAGCAGAAGAGACGCCAGCAATGGAATAGAGGTAAGTATAACAAAAATGACAAGGTTTCTAATGAAGTGATTTTTTATGAATGCAGGAAACCAGGTCATATAAAGACTGATTGTCCAAAACTCAAAGCCACTCCTAACAAGGAGAAGGTAGAGGAGAAACCAATGGTAAAGAAGGGCAAGAAGAAGTTACAAAGAGCTTTTTGGGCGGACTCAGCTTCAGACTCATCTGAGACTGAAAAAGAAGAAGAAGTCACCAACCTTTGCTTGATGGCAGATAATGTTGAACAATCAGATCAAGAAGAGGTATGTGATTTAACCTATGATGAATTGTTTGAAGTTTCTGAACACATGCATGATGCATATAGGAAAATGAAAAAGATGCATGCTAGTTTAGGTTTAGAATTGGAATAGCTTAATAAGGAACACAAAATCCTTAGGAAATATCATGCTTTAATAGATAACAACCACATGAAACTACTTGATGAATATGATGACTTGAATAAAAATTTTGAGAATTTAAAATCATCCTATGCTGAACTTGAAAAAGAATTTAAGAATTTTAAGGATGAATCTGAGAGCAAGACATATAGAATCAATTATACCAATTGAATCTTGGAAGATATGAATTCATTTTACAAACTCACAATAAGAGCTCTCGAGGATAATAGGAACCCCCCTAAACTTGAAGATTTTATAAATCCTAAATATTATCCTAAATTCATGAAATCCCTTAGAAGACAGTCATATGAAAGAAAACATAGGAATATTTTTCCTAATGTTAAATGTAATAATTGTGGATTTTTGGGACATATATCTCACACCTGCACTTTAAAGATGAAAACTAATTTGGTGTGGAGAACTAAGATGCATAAATCTAGACATATCATACATGCATCTGATTATAAATTTCATAAAGGTGAACCCAAACTTGTTTGGGTTCCCAGGTCTAACATTTGAGAATTTTGCAGGTATACTCTCACACAAGACCTCGTGAAAGTATATGGTACCTGAACAGCGGATGTTCAAAGCATATGACTGGAGATACTGCACAATTCATAATGCTGGAAGCCAGGAATGGAGGCAAGGTTACACTTGGAGATAATACCACAAAGAAAGTGGTTGGATCAGGTATGATTGGAAATTTGAAAAACTTTTTCATAGACAATGTGTTATTAGTTGAAGGCTTAAAACATAATCTGTTAAGCATAAGTCAGCTATGTGATAAGGGCTACAATGTAAAATTTTTACTTACTAGCTGCATAATAAGCCTAAATGGGAAAATTATTTTAAATGGAAAAAGGATAAACAATGTCTACATGCTAGATTTAAATTATATTCAATCTCCTACTGCTTTTTGTTTGAAAACTGTTTCTGATGAATCATGGCTTTGGCATAGGATACTTTGTCTTTCTAGTATGAAAAATCTTAGAAGAATTACCCAAAAGAACTTAGTGAGAGGTATACCAAAACTAGACTTTACTAAGGATCACCTTTGTGATGCATGTCAATTAGGAAAACAAGTGAAGTCCTCTTTTAAGTCCAATAAAGATCTTAGGACTAGTAAACCTTTAGAAATTCTACATATAGATCTTTTTGGACCTGTAGGCACTGTAAGTCTAGGAGGGAAGGTATACGGATTTGTTATAGTGGATGATTTCTCAAGATTCATCTGGGTTAAATTTCTTTTTCATAAGAGTGAATCATTTGAGGAATTCAGAAATTTTTCAACTTGGATTCAAAGAAAACTAGGATGTGAAATAATTTCTTTACAAAGTGATCATGGAGGGGAATTTGAAAATGAAAGATTTGAAAATTTCTGTAAAGAAAAGGGGATTGATCACAATTTTTCTGCACCTAGAACCCCTCAACAAAATGGGGTAGTTGAAAGGAAAAACAGAACATTAATAGAAGCCGCCTGAGCAATGTTAGCAGAATACTCACTTCCTAGATATTTTTGGGCTGAGGCGGTTAGCACTGCATGTTATGTTCTGAATAGGGTGAATGTGAGATCAAATTTGAATAAAACACCCTATGAGTTGCTAAAAGGTAGAACACCAAATTTGTCTCATTTTCATGTATTTGGTTGCAAGGTGTTCATACATAATAATGGAAAATCTGCCTTAGGAAAATTTGATCCAAAATCAGATGAAGGAATTTTTGTTGGATATTCAAGTGTTGGAAAATCTTATAGGGTATTCAACAAAAGAAATTTAGTCATTGAAGAAACCACACATGTTGTATTTGATGAAAGTGGAAATTTGGAAGAGCCAAATGTTGTTGAAGAAGAAATTGAAGAAAACTCCCAAAAGATTGATAGATTAAATCTGGAAGAAAATGTGGAAGAAAATTTGGAAAGAGAAAACCCTTTGCCTAGAGATTTGAGATTTTCTAAAAACCACCCAAAGGAATTGATTATAGGTGAACCAAGTGAGGGTGTTAGAACTAGGCATGGATTAAACAAGGAAGTCAATCATTCAGCCTTTATTTCTACTATTGAACCCACTAACATTGATCAAGCACTTTCTGATGAATTTTGGATATTGGCCATGCAAGAAGAGTTAAATTAATTTGTAAGAAATAAAGTTTGGTAATTAACTACAAGGCCAAAAGATCAAAGTGTTGTTGGAACCAAGTGGGTTTTCAAAAATAAAATGAATGACTCAGGAGAAGTCATTAGAAATAAGGCTAGATTAGTTGCTAAGGGGTATAATCAAATTGAAGTAATTGATTTTGAGAAGACTTTTGCCCCTGTAGCTAGACTTGAAGCAATTAGGGTTTTACTTGCCTTTACCTGTTTTAAAGGTTTTAAATTATTTCAAATGAATGTAAAGAGTGCCTTTTTGAATGGGGTTTTTGAAGAAGATGCTTTTGTAGAACAACCTCCAGGTTTTGAAAATTCTAAATTTCCAAATCATATTTTCAAGTTAAAAAAGGAATTATATGGATTGAAACAGGCACCTAGGGCTTGGTATGAGAGGTTGAGCACCTTCCTACTTGAAAGATCTTTTGAGAAAGAAAGTGTGGATACAACTCTCTTTTTAAGAAAAATTGGAAAGGATATACTTATTGTTCAAATTTATATGGATGACATCATCTTTGGATCTTCAAATAAAAATCTTTGTGATGATTTTTCTAAAACAATGAGTAGTGAATTTGAAATGCGTTTAATGTGAGATTTAAATTACTTTCTAGGATTTAGCATTAAGCAACTTGAGGAAGGTACATTTCTTAGTCAAACTAAATATATTAAGGACATCCTCAAAAAATATGAAATGGACAATGCTAAACCTGTTAGTACACCAATGAGTTCCTCAGTTCAATTGGATAAGGACCTTAAGAGAAAATCTATTGATCAAAAGAAATTTAGAGGGATAATTGGATCTTTACTTTACTTGACTGCTAGCCGACCATATATTATGTTCAGTGTTTGCTTATGTGCTAGATTTCAATCAGATCCAAAAGAATCACATTTGACAACAATGAAAAGAATTTTAAGATATTTACTAGGAACTCAAAACTTAGGAATTTGGTATCCTAAGTTTAGCTCTTCATTTGAAATTATTGGTGACTCAGATTCTGACTTTGCAGGTTGTAGAGTGGATAAGAAAAGCACTTCTGGAATATGTCAATTCATTGGAAATTCATTAGTTTCATGGTCTAGTAGAAAACTAAATTCAGTGGCACTATCTACTCCAGAAGCAGAATACATTGCATTAGGAAGTTGTGTGGTACAAGTACTTTGGTTAAAACAACAGTTGATTGATTTAGGATTAACTATAGGCACTATTCCAATTTATTGTGACAATACTAGTGCTATTTACATTTCCAAAAATCCTATTCAACATTATAGAACCAAACACATTGATATAAGGCATCATTTCATAAGGGATCATGTATCCAAGGGAGAAATTGAACTCACACATGTTTCAACTGAAAATCAACTTGCAGACATTTTTACAAAACCTTTAGCCTTTGATACCTTCAGTACTTTAAGAACAAGACTTGGTGTTATTGATTTGAATGCCTAATCAAAATGTCTTTTGCAACATTGATATTTGTTTTGTCTTGTTTATTATTTTGAGAAATTTTGTATGTTTTGAATGAATTTGTTTTTAGGTCTATGATTTTGTTTTATGATTTCTGTGTTTTTGAATGTTTAGTTTGTTTTTTCTTAATTTAAAAATCAAAATTCAAAAATTGGAGGAAATCGTCCGGGATGAATTTTGTTTCGTATTGGACGATGTGTGAAAGAACAGTTTGCAAGAATTTTAACCGTTTTTAGAGCAGTTTTTAATTAGATCGTCTGTACGATCTGACGATCGTCCAGGACGAAATTTTTTTTTTCTCAAACGTCGGGACGAAAGAATGCAGCGGTTGAGTGGATAAGATAGTTTTTAATATGGATTTCGTCTGTACAAATTTTTGGTTCGTCCAGACGAACAGATGTCGGTTCATTGTAGGGGACGGTTTTCAAGAGACATTAAAACGAGTTACTTTTTGATCGTCTGTACGAAATAATTTCGTCGGTACAATCGGTCAAGTCAAAAAGCATGTACGAAGGGACGTATCGTAAGTTGTGTTGATTACGAAAAGCTGTTACATTAAGGATGAATTTGATCGTCTGTACGAAATATTTTCGTCCAGATGAACGATGCTTTTTGTCCAGGACGAAGATTTTTGTTAAGGACGAACGTATCGTTTTTGTTTAAATATGAAGGCTTTCTAACTTAACAATCACACTTCCAAACTTCACTTTCAATCCCTTTCTACTTCAAATTGACAATGGCCTCATCAAGCAAGAGAAAAAAGGTGTTGGTAAAGAAACCCAATAGGAATGCCTCAGAAAACATCCTGTCTAAGGCGAATGAGGAATCCTTTCCTCGTTTTGCATCAGCCAAAATAACTCCTTCTCGCATTTTAATCCAAAGCGAGTTAAATTTTAAGGTAATACACCTTTTTGCCTCAACCCAATTTCAATTCATACTTTCTCTCGTCCACATCTACAACAAGCAAACCTATCACTATTTCCTAGCAAACATGAGTTTTAATTCAGACCACTCCTCCATAAGTTCTTATGTCTTCAAGCAAAAAGTTGAAATCACCAAGCACGACCTTTGTGTCTTTTTGAACTTAGAACTGAGGGATATAGAGCTCACACCCTAATGTCAGAAACATCTTTCAAATGGTATCATGTCAATAGGGAAATTAGAGAAAATGGTCTTGACTATCATGTCGCTAGAGTCTCCGGTATGACCAAAAATGCCCGAATCATCCAGCATATCCTTCGATCTTCAATCATTCCTAAAGCTGGTGATATGATTAATATTATCCCTCTCCTTTCTGTTCTAACCTTTTTGATTATAGAATGTCATCCTATTGACGAAGCCCAACTTATCATAGATCATATCTATGGGCTTTCAGAAATAGGACATGCAGAACAGAAGAGAAAAAGGAACATCTCATTAGGGCACTTAGTCACATACATTTTAGAAAAGAAATACAACCTAGTGCATCCTGATGATGAATACGAAGAGCCAGTATACTATAATGATGCTTCCTTCAGATTGTTTTTCAAGGAGAAAAAAGGAAAAGCACATGCCAGTGCTTCAGAAGAGGAAGAAGAAGGAGAGCAAACATCTGCACCTCAGTCAGATTATCAGAATCTGATTGAAAGATTTGATAGATTAGAGACTCACGTTGATCAAATGTTTGATCAATTTGATGCTCAACTTAAGCAGCAGCAACAAGACATTGGTAACATTAGAGATGAAGTACATGAAATTAATACCAATGTAATGTTGATGGCCTCCTACTTCAACCTTTTTGGCGGTATTCCTCCTCCTCCAGAACAGTAGAGATGTTTGTTGTGTCAGTTTTTATGTTATCTGTTTGTTTTTATGTTTGTTTTTTCTTTTAAGTTCAGTGCATTTTCTTACTTGTTTTTTAGATATTATGAAATGTGTAATCCTTTCATTAATATCAATGGATGTTGTACTTGTTTCAAATTTGATTTGCTTTTTGGAATGTGGATAATTTTTATGAATTTCATTAGTATTATTTAATCTTCATAGTGCTTAAATTAGATTGTAATTTGAGATTATCTATATTAGAAAATCTAGTCTTTCTAAATTTAAAAGTTGTTTATAACTTGTTGTAATTAGAACTTTTAAATTCATGTCTATTCATTTAGACTACATAAAAGTTAATATTATTATTGCAATTTAGATGTTTTCTTATTTCGTATTTCTATGCTCAAGTGATATTTATGCACTTAGAAATATTTGAAATTTTAGATTATTGATTTTGGAAAGAATTGGTCTCAATTACTCTTGAAAATTATACAAAAAGTATAAAAATCAAAAGGAATGCGCAAAGATTTACATTGTGAAAAAGAGGCACAAAATTAGCCCAATGTCAAAAGATGCACAAAAATGTGCCTAAAATTTTGAAAAAGATGCGCAAAGCGCCACATGTGGTAATTCTCTTCTTTCCAAATTCTTTCAATCTCTTAATTCAAATTGATCTTATGTTCATTTATATTCCATTGAACTTTGAAATATAAAATTTTTTTTACATCTTTCTTGTAATGATTTTCTATATTCGAATGTCTAAATTGAATCATGTTTTAAAAAATTCTCCTTACGTACAATGTTATATCACTTCTTAAATTTTATGAATTTCTATGATTACCTAATGTTTTTAGTTTAAAATTGCATACCTTATGTCAAACACCATTTAGATTAAATTTTCAAATGAATTTCATATAATTACTTACATTTCTCGTCTATTTCTTCTTCACTTTTTATTGTTGTCAAAAAGGAGGAGAAATTATTGTGTTGGTTATTGTGTTGGAATTATTGTGTTTTGGAATTATTGTGTTGGTATTGATTTGTTTTGTTTTGATTATTATGTTTGCATTTTGCTTTTGTGATTGTTTGTGTTAAAATTTTTTGAAAAACAAAAATATTGTTCTTTGCTTCAAAATGCCTCCTTATTTTCATGTATTCTTTAATTCAGGGGGAGTTTAGGAGATAGGAGATTTGTTGAAACCATACAAACAATAATTATTTTGCCATCATCAAAAAGGGGGAGATTGTTAGAATAGTTGCTATTTGAATGCTTTATATTTGTGCAACTTGTATAGTTTTGATGATTTCAAATATTTTTGTTCAAATTTGTAGTTATCTCCTAACAATTTTAGAATATTTGTATTTGCTCTTGTGTGTACTAACATTTCAGGAAAATTAGACTCCATACTACGAAAACTTCAGATCAAATTCAACATGAGATACTTTGTTAATTTGAAACTTGCATTTTTCTTTGAATTAAATTTGAAAGGGAATGATTGTAATTGAGTGAATAAAATATATACACACACATAAGGAGATCATAAAAATTTTATACTGATCGTACGGGATGATATCCGATCAAACGGGACGATCAGACAGTTATCTCCTATAGAGCACATGGAACTAATAGGAACTTGCTTGAAATTTTTTTTTAAGTCCTATTCATCCAGGACGAAATTAATTATCATCCAAGACGATTGGTTCACTGTAAAATTTTCGTCAAGACGAATTTTATTATCGTCCGGAGCGACTGGTTCTCTGGAAAAGTTTCATCCAGATGAAATTAAAAATCGTCCAGGACAATCAGGTCTCTGGAAAATTTTTGTCCAGACGAAAATGAATTATCGTCCATGGCGATTGGTCCTCTGGAAAATTTTCGTCCAGACGAAGTCAAGAATCGTCCAGGACGATCGGTTCTCTGTAAAAATTTCGTCCAGATGAATATATTTTCGTCCAAAGGATTAACTGACTTTGAACAGTTTTCAGCAGTTTCTAGAACTGACCTTGTAATAACTGTTCGTACTGGACGAACCTAAATTCGTAAAGGACGATCAGCTGAACGAAGACATTTCGTACACATATTCAAATAGGGTCGTTTCAGATCGTTTAAGTAAAATCGTCCAGGACGATCCACGATCGTACAGGACGATCCACTGCGTACAGAATTGAAAACTTGCAATTTTTGGGCAGTTTTTCTTGTTTTTTATATAAATAGTCCAAATTAGACTGCCACCCAATCATTTTGTCATTTGATCTTCGTGCCTCTTGAGAGAATAGCCAAGGAGAGAGTGGAAGAGAGCATTCAAGGGAGGATTCCTACCACTGGAGCGAGAAGGCTTCACTTGGATTTCAAAGGTAAGAGTCTCTACTTGTGAATTTGGATTACTTCACTCTTTTCTTTCTTCCTTCTAGAATCTTGTGAGAAGATCAATCAAGGAGATCCGGTTCTCTACCGACACTTGGAGAGTGTGAACAGCCGAAGGGTTCTCTGCCTACACTTAGAGAGTGTGAACAGCCGAAGGGTTCTCTGCCTACACTTGGAGAGTGTGAACAGCCGAAGGGTTCTCTGCCTACACTTGGAGAGTGTGAACAGTCGTAGGGTTCTCTGCCCACACTGGGGATTGTGTAAAAGGACGACGGTTCTTTGCCAGCACTGGGGATTGTGTAAAAGGATGACAGTTCTCTACCGCACCGGGTAGTGGTGAAAAGAGTGTGTTGTAAAAGCTTCTCCGCCTTGCTGTGGGTGCAAAAGGAGAGTCACTATTGGTTTTAGTGCAATACTCAGAGGGTGCCTCTGAGGAGTGGATGTAGGTCTGGTTATAAACCGAACCACTATAAATCTGGTGTCATTTACAGTTTTTTTTTCCGCATTTTATTTTAATTGTTAACAACTCTGTGGTTGAAAAATATTTTCTAGAAAAACCTTAAAAAGAAAAATTTATATTTCGGTTCAACTTAATCTTCTAAGAGGGTTTAAAATTTTTAAACTACCAATTCACCCCCCCTCTTGGTAGCCTTGGGACATTAACTTAGGCATAACAACCTAATTACTAGACTCAACAAGTGGCCCCTTTACTTATGTAGGGTGATTGATGCTTGACATAAAGTGCAATTAAAATTGTAGATACTTTTAAATTTGTTTCTAATATAATGCATGCTAAGTGACTCAATAAATACATAAAGTGAATATGAAGCAATTTTTAAAAAAGACTTAAAAATAATTTTATCCTAATGATTCACAAAATCCCCATAATTATACCCTAATAAGTTATATGCTCTACCAAAACCTGTAGGAAGGGAGATGCCTAAGAAGAAGGAGAAGCAATTAATATGTATTTATGATAACTTTAAGGTTTCTCGAGCTTACTTTTTAAGTCGTTAGAGTTACTATGTGAGCCTAAAAAATTTAATTAGTTAAAGTAGAAAAAAATTTTAATCATACCCTCACAAGCCTCCATTCATATCCAAGCTAAAATAAAATACAGTTGTGCAAGAAAAGAAACCTAAATATAGTAGGCAAGTTCTACTGCGTTGTCAATATAAAAAATCAAACAAATCAATCAAATTAAATTAAATAAATGTGTGTGGCAAGATCCACTTAATTATAAACCAGGGACTGTAGAAATTAAAAATGGTCATGTACTATTGATAATAACCCGGATTCTAATCTTAGGACGAATGCAAGTGACTTTGAGTGGGATACTCCTTGTACTTACATATTAATCCTTCTATGAGCTCCTTGGATTCATCAGGTCCAGATATTTAATAAAAAGAAACTCTTCCCAAAAGGAGCATTTTATTTTCTCTTTAGATATTAAATTTATCCTAACTTGGATCTCCAAATGAAAAAGAACTATCCCCTAAAGGATGTTATCTCATCTCTGAATTCTAAGTTGGATGTAGATATCCCACCTCAATATTACACTTTCATAACACTTGACTCAAATTAAATTATATTACATAAAATATATAAAGAAAATTTCTAAACACCCTGCTTGGTTATCCTAAGCAAATTTAATCAAATCATCCAAAGTAATTATATATATATATATATATATATATATATATATATATATATATATATATATATATATATATATATATATATATATATATATATATACTTTAAATTGAATTCATAGCCATGCTTGACTATGCTCTTTTAATTTTAAGAGGGCTTAGCATTTTTTTGAATATGTAGAAAAATTGTTAGTTTAAACTTCAATTTTTTCCCATTTAATTTTTGCCGTAAATAAGCATGGGCACTTGCAAAAACTTTATAAGCATCTAGATCGTTCCTAACCTAGGGGTAATCTATCGTATATCAAATCAATTTATAGATTGTAAAAATAAATAAATAATCACATCAACAAATTAATTTTCAACTAGTATGCAATAAAACCAGGGAAAACTTGGCACATAAGTAGATGGAAAATAAACACATGCTAAGCCTAGATCTAGAGTTGGTTTTCCTAGTAAACTATTTAAAGTTTATGCAGAAGACTGTGTGGCTTGGATATGTTATAGACTTGGTAGTTTGTTAAAGTTTTCTAATATTTTGGTTTGTTGAAAATCAAAGTGATTTTTGATTTAAATTTAAGTATTAATTTGTTAAGGTTAATTTTAAAATATATTTTAAGTTTTATTGATTACCTCCTTTATTTACACTAGGGCCTTGAAGTTTATTTCACCTTCCTTGGGGTTAAGCTAACAACCTCGTAAGCCAAGGTTACATAGTGTTAACTAGTTTAATTAAGTTAAATTGATTGGTTAGAAATTAAAGGATTAGTATTTTTTGATTAAATTAATTAGTTGTTGATTTTAAGGATTAAATTAATCTAAATTTTCCATCAACCAATTTGTGGAGTTGTCATAGTGGACTCGAGGAACCAGACATCCTTAAGAGATTTAACCCTAAAGCACAGTCCAGCCTATAAACTAGGTTGATGTAATTGAATTAAAGATTTTAATTAGTTAAGTAATTAATAGTCACTTAATTTTAAGGTTTTACACTCCAACGAATCAATTTTTGGCATTGTCATAGTGGGCTTGAGAACCCATGCCTCCTTAGGACACTCATCCTCATATCTCAAGGTAGTACATCCTAAGAACTTCATCTTTAGAGTGCTTCTCATATATTAATAGTTGGTTAATCAATTTTATTAGCTACGTACTGATTTTTGGAATTTTATTTAATTATTGAAATTTTGGAATTATTTAATTCATTAAATTAAAGGGGTTAAAATTTGACTTTTTAAAATTAGAGTGAATTCTAAAATGTTGTGATTTTTTCTATACTAGGACCTTAGGATGAGTAATAGATTCTAAGTTTGGTTGATATAATTTTTTTATATTAATTTGTGAATTTTTCAAGTTTTATAATATATTTTTGAACGATAATTGACCAAATTATTAACTTTTTGACTTTGAATCAATTCTCGTAGTTTGACTTATTTATTAAATAATAAACCTTAAATGGATTTGAATGGTTTTGAGTTTTGATCTATTTGGATTTTTCTAGAATTATTTATGAATTTAAAGTTAATGTAATTAATTAAATTTTTAATTCATTTAATTGAAAGGGGTTTAGTGGTTTTAATCTAAATTGATTCCAAACTTCTTGAAATCACTCCTGAAGGTCTAAGGTGACTTAAGAGAATGTTTCAAAATGTTTGAGAAATTTTTCTAGAGTTTCTAATTTTTTTAATTAATTAAATAGTAATTTTCACTAAAAAATAAATAAAACCTAAACTAGGAGTTTGATCAAGGGGCTTTTATTTTTTCTTGGTTGGAGACTTAATTTTGAGCATTTTGATATATTATTAGAATTTGTAAGATTTAGTTTGAATTAATGATGAATTATTTAATTTTCTAAGTCAATTTTAAGAGTCAAATTTTTGTTTCCTAAATAGTGCATCAAATGGACCTTAGTTTTAGTGAAACTTAGGCCATAAGTTCACCTTATCTAATGGTCCAAGCCTACTAAATTTGAGCCCAATATAGATTCTCTAGGGTGGTTAACTAAACCACTTAAGGTAACTATGGGGTTTCCTTCAATATTTTAAAGAGAATTATCTAGATATAGGATTAGAGTGAAATTGAAGGCTGACTAACCATTACTATATGCATAATTAACACACTAAAGCACACAACCTAAGGGTTAATTAATGACCCTTGAATTCAAATTGATTAAATGATGCCCTTAATCAAGTTAAACATATGGGAAAAATTTTGAACATATCAGGGACATGCCCAAAGTTGATTTCCCAAAGTCTCAAGCTATGGTGAGTTCAATGTTAAGAGAAATACCTAAAATGCCCTAGGATTGTTACTGTAATTAACTTAGTTTCATACAAAATCACAACCTGAGGCCATAGAGCTTTCATATGTCTCCCCAAACCCTTTCCAATGAGCCTAAGATCACCTGAATTAGTCAAGTGTGTGAGGAGTTATGAAATTTAGAAGATTCCTATATTTTTTTTTTGTTTTTTTTTAATCAAGATTTACACAGTTAGCTGCTGCATTCCACGTGGGTGCCATCTGATTAGTTTACTAATCATTGTGGATGACTTTGTAAATATAGAATTGAGTATAGCCGTCAGATCTGTGATTGAATGGCCTTGGCTAAACCAACTCCAAGACCACAGGATATTATTTGAAACGTTGATTGAAATTAATGGCTATGATTATTTCTTCAACTTCCCCCACATGTTCAAAGCTCTAGACCTTTTCGAACATGAACTAGGAGATCTCACCAGTGAATATCAGCCATACTTCATAAGAAGGATCTAAATAATGTAAATTGTCAATCCAATGGTTAAAGTTTGGTGATTTGATTGTTTGCTTCACACTTTACCGGCTACAACTTAACTAGGAGCTTTAGAATAAATTTTTTGCCTTAGAGAAGGCCTCATCAAACGAGCTTCGCTATTAGGAAGCTTCAGGGAATGAAGGCGAATATTTCTACTTCAAACATTACGATTAGAATAGCACTAGAAGCGGGATTTTGAGTGGAGTGCAAAGAGATTTTGCTGGAGCTCACTCAAAATAATGATTGGAGAGGTCTTGGAGGCAAAGAGGAGGAAGACGAATGTTCAAAGAGCTATGGGGATTCTTTTTGAGTTACTAAAGGAGAGTGAGCTCATCTTGATGAGGGTACCATGTTCAAACCATTATCGCGGCCTTGGATGGCTAGGATGTCTCGTGCAAGCCATTAGAGGGCTATTAAGTTGGAGGAGGCATCCTCTCTAAGGATCGTTAGTTCAAGATAGTGAACTAAGGCTCTAGAAAGCTCAGAGCATGGATCAAGATGGAGGGGACCACTAGAGCTCCAATCTGCACGTTCCAACCACTACTGGCCACTAGATTGGTTAAGCTTAGGTGGAAAGGTTGTTGGGGGTTTGGCGAGTCTACTAGTGAGTTCAATTGAGCCTAAGAAAGCCCATTTCACTGAAGTGGATTGGGTTTACCAAAACCTGTATGGTTTGGGTCAAGTTGGGTGCAACCTATGTCAAGCTAGGACCTAGGTTTGATGGGGAAGATAGGTTGAGTCAAGGGCTATGTAATGCAAGTGAAGAATGGGCTTAAATTGGTCTGTGGTGGGAATTGGCTCAGGTCAAAGTGGCTTCGACCAGTTTGGGCTAGCTTAGGTGTTGACCTAAGTCAACCTAAGGGCTGAGCTGACTAAGGTAGGCGTGATGGACCCAGGGCCGCCTAATGCAAGTGTTAATTTGGCTAGGTGAAGCCTATGTTAGGGAATGACTCAAGTCAAAATGGTTTTGATCACTTTGAGCTAGCTCAATTCCCAACCTGAGTTGATCCAAGGGCTGGGTGAACAATGACAAGTGTGTTAGTTCATAAGAGACCCAACAGAAGCATTAATTTGATATTATTTAACTTAGTTTAGAATTTGGCTCATAGGAAACTCTCTTTGGACACTTGATTCAAGCCATATGGCTAACCCAAGTGGGCCCAGGTCTTGGTCTTCAATAGGACATCCTTCGGGGCCTAATGGGTCATATCATGGATTTGAATGTGCCCGACAAAGCTTTGGTCAAAAGATTTAAGAAGGATTGAAGTGTATATATAGTTTGATCAAACTAGGTTAACCTATGGTCAGGGGTTGGGTCCATTAAGTTTGGATTGATCAAATGAGCTCAATGATAGTGGTTTCAAGGTAAGACGAGTTCATTTAGCTTGAAATAAATATTTAAACCCTTAAGAGGCATTTTGGTCAACCAGGTCAAACTAAAGAGTAGGTTTGAGTCTAATGCATTTCTAATTATGTTTAGGATGCATTAGATAAGGTTTCAAGATTTGATGTGATTGAGCCATGTTATGTTTTGGGGAAAAGTCAAAAAATGCCCTTAAAGGGCATTTTGGTCATTTTGACCCCTAATCAACTCTCAGTTAAATTGGATCCAACAAAATACCGTTTACTAATCAATAAGTCATAATAAGAGTCATGGGCATTGTCAGGTGTTTTGTAAAAGGCTCCAAGGTTAGATTCCATAGTGTGGAATGGTCCAATGGCATAGGCTATAAATATTTGATGGTTTTATAGCCTTAAGAAATCAATAGAATTAATGGGGTTAGTAGTGTTAGATAGAGCTCAAATTTGGAGGGTTGACACTACGGATATGCCTAATCAATATACAATTGATAATTCATGATTTATAGGTCATTTGATTGGATTTTAAGGTGATTGAAAAGTCACCCAGAAAGGGTTTGAGGACCTTGAACTTTAACCCTTAGATTTGGGTTGGAATTCTTGATTTGGACTAGATTTTGGGTTTGAATGATTCAGTTTGAATTACCCGCATCAAGTAAGATCAAAGTAATAATTATAGTTGACTGGATATGATTGAAGTTTGGCTGAAGGCTAGATTAAAGGTTGACTTGTAGGGTATGGTGGACTGAAGTGTGGGGTCGAAATTGAACCGAGGGCTATTTGAAAGTTAGGTTTGGAGTTTTATTGGCTTTGAATAGGCCCTGATGACCTCATATAAAGATGAGGTCAACACCAATGACATAATATTAACTAACCTATACACTCTTATAACACTTCTTAGTGACTTTAGGAGAGTAGTAAGCTAGTTGAAACTCGAACCTTAGGTTCAAACTCTTGAAACCCTAAAAATTCTAAGGTTAGCACAAGCACCCAAACATAGTAATTTTAACTTTAAGTTAGCTTTAAATGATTTCTAATTCAAAATAGAACCATTTGGACCCATTTCCATCCTTTATAACCCGTTTGACCAAGGTCAACCCGAGTTGACCAAATTTACCCAAAAAAGTCTTTATCTTGCTTATGGGTCAACCAAAAAAGTCTTTATTATTGAGTCTAGTAATTAGGTTGTTAAGCCTAAGTGAATGTCCCAAGGCTACCAAAAGGGGGGGTGAATTGGTAGTTTAAAAAATTTAAGTCCCCTTTTGAAAATTATTGAACCAAAATAAAAATTTCTTTTAAATTTTGTAGAAAAATATTTTTCAACCACAGAGTTTTTAAAACTAAAATTTAAAGTGAGGAAACGTAAAAATAGTAAAGTAAATGACACCAGATTTATAGTGGTTCGGTCTAAAACCAGACTTACATCCACTCCCTAGAGGCACCCTCTGAGTATTGCACTAATACCAATAGTGACTCTCCTTTTGCACCCACAGCTAGGCGGAGAAGCCTTTACAACACACTCTTCTCTCCACTCCCTGGTGCGGTAGAGAAAAGTCTGTCCTTTTACACTATCCCCAGTGTTGGCAAGAATCGTCAGTCCTTTTACACTATCCCCAGTGTTGGCAGAGAACCTTCTTCCTTTCACACTCTCCTAGTGTGGGCAGAGAACCCTTCGGCTGTTTACACTCTCCAAGTGTAGGTAGAGAACCCTTCGACTGTTCACACTCTCCAAGTATAGGCAGAGAACCCTTCGGCTGTTCACACTCTCCAAGTGTCGACAGAGAACCCTTCGGCTGTTCACACTCTCCAAGTGTCGGCAGAGAACCGGATCTCCTTGACAGGTCTTCTCACAAGAATCTAGAAGGAAGAAGGAAAAGAGTGATGTAATCCCAATTCACAAGTAGAGACTCGTACCTTTGAAATCAAAGTGAAGCCTTCTCGCTCCAGTGGTAGGAATCCTCCCTTGAATGCTCTCTTCCACTCTCTCCTTGGCTATTCTCTCAAGAGGCACGAAGATCAAATGACAAAAAGATTGGGTGGAAGTCTAATTTGGACTATTTATATAAAAGACAAGAAAAAACGCCAAAAAACTGCAAGTTTTCAATTCTGTACGCAGTGGATCGTCCTGTACGATCGTGGATCGTCCTGGACGATTTTACTTAAACGATCTGAAACGACCCTATTTGAATATGTGTACGAAATATCTTTGTACAGCTGATCGTCCTGTACGAATTAGGTTCGTCCAGTACGAACAGTTATTACAAGGTCAGTTCTAGAAATTCTTGAAAACTGTTCTAAGTCGGTTAATCATTTGGATGAGAATATGTTCGTCTAGACGAAATTTTTGTAGAGAACCGATCGTCCTGGACGATTCTTGACTTCGTCTGGACGAAAATTTTCCAGAGGACCAATCACCACGGATGATAATTTATTTTCGTCTGGACAAAAATTTTCCAGAGACCAGATCGTCCTGGACGATTTTTAATTTTGTCTGGACAAAATCTTTCCAGAGGACCAGTCGCCACGGACGATAATTTAAATTCGTCTGTACGAAAATTTTACAGTGAACTAATCGTCCTGGACGATAATTAATTTCGTCCTGGATGAATAGAACTTAGAAAAATTTTTCGAGCAAGTTCCTATTCGTTCCATGTGCTCTATAGGAGATAATTGTCTGATCGTTCAAGATGAACTAATATCGTCCCGTACGATCAGTATAAATTTTATATGATCTCCTTATGTGTGTGTGTATGTTTTTATTCACTCAAAATACAATCACTCCCTTTCAATTTGATTTCTAAGAAAAGTGCAAGCTTCAAATTTTACAAAGTATCTCATGCTGAATTTAATTTGAAGTCTTCGTTGTATGAAGTTCATTTTTTTTTTTGAAATGTTAATACACACAAGAGCAAAAACAAATCTTCTAAAATTGTTAGGAGATAACTACACATTTGAACAATAATATTTGGAATCATCAAAACTACATAAGTTGCAAAAATGTAAAGCATTCAAATAGCAACTATTCTAAAAATCTCCCCCTTTTTGATGATGGCAAAATAATTATTGTTTGTATGGTTTCAATTTAAACAAATCTCCTATCTCCTAAACTCCCCCTGAATTGATGAATACATGAAAATAAGGAGGTATTTTGAAGCAAAGAATAATATTTTTGTTTTACAAAAATTTTTTAACACAAATAATCACAAAGTCAAACACACAAAAGCAAAATGCAAACAGAATAATCAAAACAAAATAAACAGAATAATCAAAACAAAACAAATCAAAACACAATAATTTCTCCCCCTTTTTGACAACAACAAAAAGTGAAGAAAAAATAGACAAGAAATGTAAGTAATTATATGAAATTCATTTGAAAATTTAATCTAAATGGTGATTGACATAAGGTATGCAATTTTAAACTAAAAATATTAGGTCAATCATAGAAATTCATAAAATTTAAGAAATGATATAACATTGTAAGTAAGAAGAATTTTTCAAAGACATGATTCAATTTAAACATTCGAATATAGAAAATCATTACAAGAGATATGTAAAAAAAAAATTTATATTTCAAAGTTCAATGGAATATAAATGAACATAAGATCAATTTGAATTAAGAGATTGAAAGAATTTGGAAAGAAGAGAATTACCACATGTGGCGCTTTGCGCATCTTTTTCAAAATTTTTGGGCACATTTTTTTTTTTATATTGGGCTAATTTTGTGCCTCTTTTTCATATTTGCGAACCTTTGCGCATTCCTTTTGATTTTTGTACTTTTTGTACAATTTTCAAGAGTAATTGAGACCAATTCTTTCCAAAATCAATAATATAAAATTTCAAATATTTCTAAGTGCATAAATATCACTTGAGTATAGAAATACAAAATAAGAAAACATCTAAATTATAATAATAATATTAACTTTTATGTAGTCTAAATAAATAGACATGAATTTAAAAGTTCTAATTACAACAAGTTATAAACAACTATTAAATTTAGAAAGACTAGATGTTCTAATGTAGATAATCTCAAATTACAATCTAATTTAAGCACTATGAAGATTAAATAATACTAATGAACTTCATAAAAATTAACCACATTCCAAAAACAAATCAAATTTGAAACAAGTACAACATGCATTGATATTAATGAAAGAATTACACATTTCATAATCTCTAAAAATAAGTAAGAAAATACACTGAACTTAAAAGAAAAAACAAACATAAAACAAACACTTAACATAAAAATTGACACAACAAAACATAAAACACGAGTACAACAAACACAAAGAAATTCATCTCTACTGTTCTGGAGGAGGAGGAGGAGGAATGCCGCCAAAAAGGTTGAAGTAGGAGGCCATCAACATTACATTGGTATTAATTTCATGTACTTCATTTCTAATGTTACCAATGTCTTGTTGCTGCTGCTTAAGTTGAGCATCAAATTGATCAAACCTTTGATCAACATGAGTCTCTAATCTATCAAATCTTTCAATCAGATTCTGATAATCTGACTGAGGTGCAGAAGTTTGCTCTCCTTCTTCTTCCTCTTCTGAAGCACTGGTATGTGTTTTTCCTTTTTCCTCCTTGAAAAGCAATCTGAAGGAAGCATCATTATAGTATATTGGCTCTTCGTATTCATCATCAGGATGCACTAAGTTATTTTTCTTTTCCAAAATGTATGTGACTAAGTGTCCTAATGAGATGTTCCTTTTTCTCTTCTGTTCTGCATGTCCTATTTCTGAAAGCCCATAGATATGATCTATGATAAGTTGGGCTTCATCAATATGATGACATTCTATAATAAAAAAGGTTAGAATAGAAAGGAGAGGGGTAATATTAATTCTATCACCAGCTTTAGGAATGATTAAAGATCGAAGGATATGCTGGATGATTCGGGCATTTTTGGTCATACCGGAGACTCTAGCAACATGATAGTCAAGACCATTCTGTCTAATTACCCTATTGACATCATACCATTTGAAAGCGGTTTCTGTCATTAGGGTGTGAGCTCTATATCCCTCAGTTCTTAAATTCAAAAAGACACCAATATCGTGCTTGGTGATTTCAACTTTTTGCTTGAAGACATAAGAACTTATGGAGGAGTGGTCGGAATTAAAACTCATATTTGCTAGGAAATAGTGGAAGGTTTGCTTGTTGTAGAAGTGGACGAGAGAAAGTATGAAATGAAATTGGGTTGAGGCAAAAAGGTGCATTACCTTAAAATTTATCTCGCTTTGGATTAAAATGCGAGAGGGAGTTATTTTGGCGGATGCAAAACGAGGAAAGGATTCCTCATTCGCCTTGGACAGAAAGTTTTCTGAGGCATTCCTATTGGGTTTCTTTGCCAACACCTTTTGTCTCTTGCTTGAGGAGGCCATTGTCGATTTGAAGTAGAAAGGGATTCAAAGTGAAGTTTGGAAGTGTGATTATTAAGTTAGAAAGCCTTCATATTTAAAGAAAAATGATACGTTCGTCCTGGACGAAAAACCTTCGTCCTGGACGAAAATCATCGTTCGTCTGGACGAAAATATTTCATACAGATGATCAAATTCATCCAAAATGTAACGGCTTTTCGTAATCAACACAACTTATGATGCGTCCCTTCGTACAGGCTTTTTGACTTGACCGATCTTACAGACGAAATTATTTCGTACAGACGATCAAAAAGTAACTCGTTTTAATGTCTCTTGAAAACCGTCCCCTATAATGAAACGACATCTGTTCGTCTGGATGAACAAAAATTTGTACAGACGAAATCCAAATTTAAAACTGTCTTATCCACTCAACCGCTGCATTCAATCATCTCGACGTTTGAGAGAAAAAAAATTTCGTCCTGGACGATCGTCAGATTGTACAGACGATCTAATTAAAAATTGCTCTCAAAACGGTTAAAATTCGCGCAAACTGTTCTTTCACACATCGTCCAATACGAAACAAAATTCGTCACGGACGATTTCCTCCAATTTTTGAATTTTGAATTTTAATTTAAGAAAATCAAACTAAACATTCAAAAATATAGAAAACATAAAACAAAACCATAGACCCAAAAACAAATTCATTCAAAATACACAAAATTTCACAAAATAAAAAACAAAACAACAAAAAAAACATAAATATCAATGTTGCAAAGACATTTTGTTTAGGCATTCAAATCAATAACACCAAGCCTTGTTCTTAAAGTACTGAAGGTATCAAAGGCTAAAGGTTTTGTAAAAATGTCTGCAAGTTGATTTTCAGTTGAAACATGTGTGAGTTCAATTTCTCCCTTGGATACATGATCCCTTATGAAATGATGCCTTATATCAATGTGTTTGGTTCTAGAATGTTGAATAGGATTTTTGGAAATGCAAATAGCACTAGTATTGTCATAATAAATTGGAATAGTGCCTATAGTTAATCCTAAATCAATCAACTGTTGTTTTAACCAAAGTACTTGTGCCACACAACTTCATAATGCAATGTATTCTGCTTCTTCAGTAGATAGTGCCACTGAATTTTGTTTTCTACTAGATCATGAAACTAATGAATTTCCAATGAATTGACATATTCCAGAAGTGCTTTTCCTATCCACTCTACAGCCTGCAAAGTCAGAATCTTAGTAACCAATAATTTCAAATGAAGAGCTAAACTTAGGATACCAAATCCCTAAGTTTTGAGTTCCTAGTAAATATCTTAAAATCCTTTTCACTGCTGTCAAATGTGATTCTTTTGGATCTGATTGAAATCTAGCACATAAGCAAACACTGAACATAATATCTGGTCGGCTAGCAGTCAAGTAAAGTAAAGATCCAATTATCCCTCTAAATTTCTTTTGATCAACAGATTTTCCCTTAAGGTCCTTATCCAACTGAACTGAGGAACTCATTGGTGTACTAACAGGTTTAGCATTGTCCATTTCATATTTTTTGAGGATGTCCTTAATATATTTAGTTTGACTAAGAAATGTACCTTCCTCAAGTTGCTTAATGCTAAATCTTAAAAAGTAATTTAAATCTCCCATTAGACTCATTTCAAATTCACTACTCGTTGTTTTAGAAAAATCATCACAAAGATTTTTATTTGAAGATCCAAAGATGATGTCATCCACATAAATTTGAAGAATAAGTATATCCTTTCCAATTTTTCTTAAAAAGAGAGTTGTATCCACACTTCCTTTTTCAAAAGATCTTTGAAGTAGGAAGGTGCTCAACCTCTCATATCAAGCCCTAGGTACCTGTTTCAATCCATATAATACCTTTTTTAACTTGAAAACATGATTTGGAAATTTAGAATTTTCAAAACCTGGAGGTTGTTCTACAAAAACATCTTCCTCAATTACCCCATTTAAAAAGGCACTCTTGACATCCATTTGAAATAATTTAAAACCTTTAAAACAGACAAAGGCAAGTAAAACCCTAATTGCTTCAAGTCTAGCTACAGGGGCAAAAGTCTCCTCAAAATCAATTCCTTCAATTTGATTATACCCCTTAGCAACTAATCTAGCCTTATTTCTAATGACTAATCCTGAGTCATTCATTTTATTTTTGAACACCCACTTGGTTCCAACAACACTTTGATCTTTTGGCCTTGTAGTTAATTCCCAAACTTTATTTCTTACAAATTAATTTAACTCTTCTTGCATGGCCAATATCCAAAATTCATCAGAAAGTGCTTGATCAATGTTAGTGGGTTCAATAGTTGAAATAAAGGCTGAATGATTGACTTCCTTGTTTAATCCACGCCTACCCTCACTTGGTTCACCTATAATCAATTCCTTTGGGTGGTTTTTAGAAAATCTCAAATCTCTAGGCAAAGGGTTTTCTCTTTTCAAATTTTCCTCCACATTTTCTTTCAAATTTAATCTATCAATCGTTTGTGAGTTTTCTTCAATTTCTTCTTCAACAACATTTGGCTCTTCCAAATTTCCACTTTCATCAAATACAACATGCGTGGTTTCTTCAATGACTAAAGTTCTTTTGTTGAATACCCTATAAGATTTTCCAACACTTGAATATCCAACAAAAATTCCTTCATCTGATTTTGGATCAAATTTTCCTAAGGCAGATTTTCCATTATTATGTATGAACACTTTGCAACCAAATACATGCAAATGAGACAAATTAGGTGTTCTACCTTTTAGTAACTCATAGGGTATTTTATTCAAATTTGATCTCACATTCACCCTATTCAGAACATAAAATGCAGTGCTAACCGCCTCAGCCCAAAAATATCTAGGAAGTGAGTATTCTGCTAACATTGCTCGGGCGGCTTCTATTAATATTCTGTTTTTCCTTTCAACTACCCCATTTTGTTGAGGGGTTCTAGGTGCAGAAAAATTGTAATCAATCCCCTTTTCTTTACAGAAATTTTCAAATCTTTCATTTTCAAATTCTCCTTCATGATCACTTTGTATAGAAATTATTTCACTCCCTAGTTTCCTTTAAATCCAAGTAGAAAAATTTCTGAATTCCTCAAACGATTCACTCTTATGAAAAAGAAATCTAACCCAAGTGAATCTTGAGAAGTCATCAACTATCACAAATCTGTATACCTTCCCTCCTAGACTTACAGTGCCTACAGGTCCAAAAAGATCCATGTGTAGAATTTCTAAATTTTTACTGGTCTTAAGATCTTTATTGGACTTAAATGAGGACTTCACTTATTTTCCTAATTGACATGCATCACAAAGGTGGTCCTTAGTAAAGTCTAGTTTTGGTATACCTCTCACTAAGTTCTTTTGGGTAATTCTCCTAAGGTTTTTCATACTAGAATGACAAAGTCTCCTATGCCAAAGCCATGATTCATCATAAACAGTTTTCAAACAAAAAGCAGTAGGAGATTGAATACAATTTAAATCTAGCATGTAGACATTGTTTACCCTTTATCCATTTAAAATACTTTTTCCATTTAGGCTTATTATGCAGCTAGTAGGAAAAAATTTTACATTATAGCCCTTATCACGTAGCTGACTTATGCTTAACAGATTATGTTTTGAGCCTTCAACTAATAACACATTGTCTATGAAAAAGTTTTTCAAATTTCTAATCATATCTGATCCAACCACTTTCTTTGTGGTATTATCTCCAAGTGTAACCCTGCCTCCATTCCTGACTTCCAGCGTTATGAATTGAGCAGTATCTCCAGTCATATGCTTTGAACATCCGCTGTCCAGGTACCATATACTCTCACGAGGTCTTGTGTGAGAGCACACTTGCAAAATTCTCAAAAGTTAGACCTGGGAACTTTGGGTTCACCTTTATGAAATTTATAATCAGATGCATGTATGATATGTCTAGGTTTATGCATCTTAGTTCTCCACACCAAATTAGTTTTCATCTTTAAAGTGCAGGTGTGAGATATATGTCCCAAAAATCCACAATTATTACATTTAACATTAGAAAAAATATTCTTATGTTTTCTTTAATATGATTGTCTTCTAAGGGATTTCATGAATTTAGGATAATATTTAGGATTTGTAAAATCTTCAAGTTTAGGAGGGTTCCTATTATCCTCGAGAGCTCTTATTGTGAGTTTATAAAATGAATTCATATCTTTCAAGATTCGATTGGTATAATTGATTCTATATATCTTGCTCTCAGATTCATCCTTAAAATTCTTAAATTCTTTTTCAAGTTCAGCATAGGGTGATTTTAAATTCTCAAAATTTTTATTCAAGTCATCATATTCATCAAGTAGTTTCATGTGGTTGTTATCTATTAAAGCATGATCTTTCCTAAGGATTTCGTGTTCCTTATTAAGCTCTTCCAATTCTAAACCTAAACTAGCATGCATCTTTTTCATTTTCCTATATGCATCATGTATGTGTTTAGAAACTTCAAATAATTCATCATAGGTTAAATCACATACCTCTTCCTGATCTGATTGTTCAAGATTATCTACCATCAAGCAAAGGTTGGTGACTTCTTCTTCTTTTTCAGTCTCAGATGAGTCTGAAGCTGAGTCCGCCCAGAAAGCTCTTTGAAACTTCTTCTTTCCCTTCTTTACCATTGGTTTCTCCTCTACCTTCTCCTTGCTAGGAGTGGCTTTGAGTTTTGGACAATCAGTCTTTATATGACCTGGTTTCCTGCATTTATAACAAATCACTTCATTAGAAACCTTGCCATTTTTGTTATACTTACCTCTATTCCATTGCTGGCGTCTCTTCTGTTTCCTCTATAAAAAGCTTCTGAATTATCTAGTGATCAATGCAATATCATCTTCATCCTCAGGTTATGAGTGTTCACTTTCTAACTCTTCCACATTTAGTGCAATATTCTTATCCTTTCGTGGTTCACCTGCATCAATATTTCTTTGACTTACTCCTTGCTCATAAGCAATGAGTGAACCAAGAAGATTGTCAATAGAATAAATGTTCAGATCTTTAGACTCTGTAATTGCAGTAATTTTAGCATCATAAGCAGTAGGTAAACTACGAAGAATCTTATTGACTATTTCAGCATTAGTTAATTGCCTACCAAGTGCATGCAAAGAAGTGACAATTTGAGTGAATCTTGTGTATGTTTGAAATAGATTCATTAGGTTTCATGCGAAATAATTCATAGTCATGTAACAAGATATTGAGTCTTGATTGCTTAACCTCATTTGTCCCTTCATAAGTTATACAAAGTCTATCCCATATGTCCTTTCCACTTTTGCAAGTGGAAACTCGCATGTAGTCTTCAGATTTTAAAGCACAAAAGAAACTATTTAAACATTTGGCATTTAATTATGCTAAGTCACGTTCTTTTATAGTCCAATCTGCATAAGGTGTTTCTACCCTAACTCCATCAACTAATCTAGTTGATTTTGTGTAACCTTCCTGGACTAGCATCCACATGCGATAATCAAGTGACTGTAAGATAGTAGACATGCGTGTTTTCCAAAAATCAAAAGGAATATTGTCAAACAGTGGAGGTCTAGTGATAGAGTAACCCTCAGGTGTGTTTCAGTTTCCAAATGTAGCCATCTACGTTAATCAAAAAGTAATTCAAACTTATGATTTTGAAACGAAGCTCTGATACCACTTGTTGAGTCTAGTAATTAGGTTTTTAAGGCTAAGTGAAAGTCCCAAGGCTACCAAGAGGGGGGGGGGGGGGGTGAATTGGTAGTTTAAAAAATTTAAGTCCCCTTTTGAAAATTATTGAACCGAAATAAAAAATTCTTTTAAATTTTGTAGAAAAATATTTTTCAACCACAGAGTTTTTAAAACTAAAATTAAAAGTGCGGAAACGTAAAAACAGTAAAGTAAATGACACCAGATTTATAGTGGTTCGGTCTAAAACCAGACCTATATCCACTCCCCAGAGGTACCCTCTGAGTATTGCACTAATACCAATAGTGACTCTGCTTTTGCACCCACAGCTAGTCGGAGAAGCCTTTACAACACACTCTTCTCACCACTCCCCGGCGCGACAGAGAACCCTTCGGCTGTTCACACTCTCCAAGTGTAGGCAGAGAACCCTTTGGCTGTTCACACTCTCCAAGTGTCGGTAGAGAACCCTTCGGCTGTTCACACTCTCCAAGTGTCGGTAGAGAACCCTTCGGCTGTTCACACTCTCCAAGTGTCGGCAGAGAACCGTATCTCCTTGACAGATCTTCTCACAAGAATCTAGAAGGAAGAAGGAAAAGAGTGAAGTAATCCCAATTCACATGTAGAGACTCTTACCTTTGAAATCCAAGTGAAGCCTTCTCGCTCCAGTGGTAGGAACCCTCCCTTGAATGCTCTCTTCCACTCTCTCCTTGGCTATTCTCTCAAGAGGCACGAAGATAAAATGACAAAAAGATTGGGTGGCAGTCTAATTTGGACTATTTATATAAAAGAGAAGAAAAACCGACCAAAAACTGCAAGTTTTCAATTTTGTACGCAGTGGATCGTCCTGTACGATCGTGGATCGTCCTGGACGATTTTACTTAAACAATCTGAAACAACCCTATTTGAATATGTGTACGAAATGTCTTCGTACAGCTGATCGTCCTGTATGAATTAGGTTCGTCCAGTACGAACGGTTATTAGAAGGTCAGTTCTAGAAACTGCTGAAAACTGTTCTAAGTCGGTTAATCGTTTGGACGAGAATATGTTCGTCTGGACGAAATTTTTACAGAGAACCGATCGTCCTGGACGATTCTTGACTTCGTCTGGACGAAAATTTTCCAGAGGACCAATCGCCACGGACGATAATTTATTTTCGTCTGGTCAAAAATTTTCCAGAGACCAGATCGTCCTGGATGATTTTTAATTTCGTCTGGACGAAATCTTTTCAGAGGACCAGTCGCCACGGACGATAATTTAAATTCGTCTGGACGAAAATTTTACAGTGAACCAATCGTCTTGGACGATAATTAATTTCGTCATGGACGAATAGGACTTAGAAAAAATTTTCGAGCAAGTTCCTATTCGTTCCATGTGCTCTATAGGAGATAACTTTCTGATCGTCCAAGACGAACTGATATCGTCCCGTACGATCAGTATAAATTTTATATGATCTCCTTATGTGTGTGTGTATGTTTTTATTCACTCAAAATACAATCACTCCCTTTCAATTTGATTTCTAAGAAAAGTGCAAGCTTCAAATTTTACAAAGTATCTCATGCTGAATTTAATTTGAAGTCTTCGTAGTCTGGAGTTCATTTTTTTCCTGAAATGTTAGTACACACAAGAGCAAATACAAATCTTCTAAAATTGTTAGGAGATAACTACACATTTGAACAATAATGTTTGGAATCATCAAAACTACATAAGTTGCAAAAATGTAAAGCATTCAAATAGCAACTATTCTAACATTTATCTTGCCTAAGGGTCAACCAAGGTCTTTGTTAAGGATAAAACCTTTTTCATATAAATTGTTCATGACTAAAAGAAATAAGATTTGAAAAGAAATAATTTGTTAAGACATAATATCCTATTAACAAATATGATTATAAAGATGAAAAAATTTTCCTAATCAAACATGATAATGCCTTAAAATATACAATCTTATGATTATTCATATGATTTATATCCCAAATAATTTTAATAACTATCCAAATAAAAAAAATTATAATTTAAGAAAAGAATCATAGTTTAATAAAGCATACTTAATGAAATGAGTTTAAACCTTTTTTATTCTCATAATATATCAAATTAAGTCATAATCAAGAGCTTATATCTAAGCTTTTTATTTCTCTCCTTGACCTTTATTTGCTGACCACTCTTATTCTGTTCTTCTTTTTAGCATGCAATTTCTCTCTTCAATCTTCTTATATTTTTATGAGTTATAAATAGTGAGTTCTAATATCATTTTTATCATTTTGTAACCTCAAAATATGTATTTATAGCTAAAATATTTTTATATTTTCATGTAATATTTGTTGAGGAGGCCATTCATTTAGACATATTAATGTATTACATTATTTATGAACTTCTATTATTTTGAAATCCTTATACTACAATATAATTCAATATTGTCCTAAAAAAATTCAAAAAGACAGCTAAAAAGGTAATTATATATTGTACACCCTATTGTATTGTACCATAATTTAATATATCATATAGCTCTCATCTTAGGTTGATCATATATATGATCATGGATATTATATTTGGTCATACAAACTAGAAAATTCTTTGAAAAATTCTCTTGCATTCATTGGAGGACATCTCATTGATCAAATGTGTATATATATATATGAACTATAAGTTTCATCACATCAATAAAGAAATCATCATATGCAATTGAGATATGAGTTTGGTTTGTGGATAACAAATTTAAAAAGGTTGTGGATCAATAATAGGGTCATTAAAAAATAATAATGCTAGTATGATATGCCCCAAATGACTTATGAAATGAAAACCAATAAAGATTAAATGAACTAAAAAATTTTAGATATAGTTGGATAAGTAGCTCATAGTGGGCACATCTCAACACTAGAGGAGAGTACCATCATGATGCTCTCAGCAAGAGCTTTCAAGGAGGCCAACCTAGCAGCCCTCATGTGGGCTACAATACTGGTGATGGTAGAGTCGCTATCGGCCTTAATTTCAGTTTTATTTCTATATGTAATAGAGAGGAAAAAAAAAAGATATGAAAGTAGTCTGATTTGGATGGTTAACAGTTCTCAATTTCAAATAATTTTTATGATTAGATTATTATTTTAATTATAAATTTTAGTTTTAAATGTCTATTTTGAGCGTTATATTTATTTATATAAGAGAATGAGGAGTTGTTTATTATTATTATTATTATTATTGAAAAAAAAAAAAAGATGATGATGCGTTAGACAGAATGAGTGAAATAGAGAGATTAAACAGAATTTTTTGGGTTAGTGATTGCAATAAACGGAGAGTAATTCGTTGTCGGTGATGGCGCGTGAAGACCGCCGGGCCATGTGCCGGCACGTTACTAGATCTTAGAATTTGTGTCACGCATGAAAACGACATTATTTGACTTTGCATTCGTAAGATCTGTAATGATTGTTAGTTGATAAGGAACTTCGAAATTTTTTTTAATGAAGATAAATAATTTATTTAAAAAAAGAATAATTTAATTTAATTAAGAAAAATTTTAATTTATATTTCTTGTCACCAAAATATAATCTTGGGGTATGACTCTTTTCACATATTTGAATTTAAAATTTTTCAAAATTAAACTTGTGATGATTCAAACTTCAATTTTAAAAAATTTATGGTCAAATTGAACGTCTTGATGAAAGGAACACAATGGCATCAAAAAATATCTTGAGGTAGCACAACTCTCAAGACATTTGATCTAATCACTATTGTTTTCACTACGATCCTCCGACCATCGTCATCAAATTAAAACTCTTTGCCACTATCGCTTGACTATTGTCATTTGACCTTTGTCACTTGATTATAATCCTCTGACCCCCATCTCCTTGTTATAGTACCATGAAAACTATTGCCTAGCTTTGATCCCATGACCATCATCACCTAATTAACTATTGCCCTTCAACCTCCATCGCCTTGCTATAGTCCTCAAACCTCCATCACTCAACTACAATCATTTGATCTCGACTACTCGATCGATTATGGTTCTCTAGCCACCATCACCCGAATATGACCCATCGATCCACTGGCGGAACCATTTGGTGTTAGGGGGGGCAATTGCCCCCTCTCAAATATTTTTTTTTTATAGTAGTAAATAATTTTTTTTATATGTATATATGAGAGTAAAAATTTTTTTGCCTCCCCTAAAAAATTATTTTTACCCCCTTAAAAAACTCTTTTGCCCTAACTTACCCTGAAATATTCATATTTTTTTTACATTTAGTTCTAATATTATCTTTCATTTAGTTCTAATTACACTTTTTTTTCTTTTTTTTTTTCTTGCTTAATTTTTTTTTAAACTTTTCTTAATATCTAGTTATATATTATTATTTTTTTAATATTTAATTATTTTTATGCCCCCCCTCGAAATTAAAGTCGGTTCCGCCCCTGCATCGATCTATAATCTTTTGATCATTTTTGTATGGCTACATGAAAGCTTACTAATTTCATCACCTACCCTTGCTAATAATGCCAACATACTCGATCAATTATAAGATTGATGCATGCCTTCAACAATTACTCTGACTCCCAATTTTAGCACATTCATTTCTTCCATATGGTTGTTCCAACATTAGTAACGTAATATATACTTTATTAATCCTTTCATTTAAAAGAGGGCATTGCTTGTATTCAAATGTAAATAGTAGTGAAACAATTTTAAATTATTATTTATTTTATTTAAAAAATAAATTAAATTATTTTAAACATTCTTAACATAATTTTGAGGTGTTTTAAGTATTTTTAAAAACAACTATCATAACCAGCCAACTCTACCATTATTGTTGCAATCTATCATTTTCTTCATCATCACCTAGGTGGCCTGTTGACAACCATCGTCACCATCACATAAATTAATTTATTTCATATTTAATAAAAAAATTAAAATAACATATTCTTTAAATAATCAAGGTATTTTATTTTATATTAAAATATAAATAAAACAAAAGAAAAATTAAAAATAAATTTTATCCCAAATGGCTTTTAAATACATCAACCGGATAAATTTGATTAGAGGCCAAATTTTTAAATGGACATTTATATAAATTCTTTTTAGCAATAAGATATTAAAAAAAAAAAAAAAAAAAGTTAAACTAACTAGTCGCGCCATGTATGGGCGACTATGCTAGTCGCCCAAGCCTAGGTCTGTTTTCTTTTGTCCATTGGACACCAGCCGATAATCAGTCCCCCATCCTTTCAACTACTCATCTTTTTTAATTGTTTTTTTATTTATATATGAATTGTGAATGTACAATTTTATAAAATTGAAATATTTATAATTTTGTACTGGAGAAATTTTAAAAAGGAGCAGCTGAGTAATATAAATAAACAGGAACAGATTCGTTAAATCATTTGGCGCATTCCCTCTCACATTCACAACTTGCTAGTTCAATGAGTTGAAATTTGGGAGTTGTGATATTAATTAAATTAAATCATAATTTAGGCCGATAATAACTTAAGTAGAATATATTAATTTTAAATATTTCTTAAATCACATCCTATTTAGATTTCATCTATGAGGACCCCAAAAATTCTCAGGTAACATCAAAGTTTAGTATGGACCAAGCTTGTGCACAAACATGAAACATGCTTACCCTTAAGTTGGCTTCGATGGTATTTTGCCTGTCAATCGTACGCAGACGTTTTGATTTAAAATTGCTTCATTCTGTTTGTGCTTATATTTTATTTATCACAGGGAGCTTTTTTATGCCTAATACTTCAGTCTCCGAAGTTTACTTATAGTTTTTGTCTTTGTTAGAGGATTTAGAAATTTTTTTAACGTACTCATGAGGCGGTGCAATATTGGCTCATTTGTACAGGGAATTAAAAGAGGCTACAAAGCGAAATAGGGTCAATCTATGTTGCACCAATACACCTATTTATGAAGGCGTGTTGTATCCGATACACCGATATACGGATACGCCTCAAATACTCCACCGATACATGTCGGATACGTCAAAAAAGTATCCAATTAAAATATTATTTAATCTTAAAAGGACACGCGTATCCGATACACGTGTCCATTGAAAAACAAACATCGTATTTACTTCCTCGACTGCGAGCAAAGCTCCTCATTTCCGATATGAATTTGAGTCTCTTGATGATATAAGAATATAGAAATTACTAATCTTTCATTTAATGAGCCTGAATTAAAAGCTATGATTTTTATTGAAGATGATATATAAGTTCAAAGACAAACCACTGAAGAAACTAATCATATCATTCCTTCTATTGAATAGTTGAAACTTTATGAGCTAGACAATTTATGTCAATTTATGTTTATACTTTTGTTGTTGTACTAAACATTTAATGCTTACTTATATTTTGATATTTTAAGCTACAAGGCTACAAATGATGTTGTTGTCATTTTTTTTTTTTTTTTTGTAATTTCAATTATTATGCTTTGATTGCTTTCTTAATTTTTATGTATGATTTTTAAATTATGATGTCATGTCCGCGTCGTACCTGTATCCTGTATTTTTAAGAATTGATGTGTCCCGTATCCGTATCGTGTCGTATCCGTGTCGCCGTATCCGTATCGGTGCAACATAGGGGTCAACATGGCAGGGTGTTTACATTTGCTCCAAATTTGGGCTTGGGAGATATTGCATCTAGGCCGACCAACCATACATGTTGCGTATCCAAAAGACCAACGGGAGAAGCCACTTAGTTATAGGTAACTTTTTTCGTTTGTATGAAATTTCTCATTTTTATTTCAAATAAAATTATTTATGAATTATATTACATGTGGGATGAGCGAAGGTTCAGCGAGTTCTCAATAAATAATGTTAAATTTTATCATAATGAAATTGAAGGTTTGAAAGATAGCTAGATAAAGATAGTTGATCTTGTGACGTGTTTTGTATCTTTATCTATAAATTTTAATGATGAACTAATTACAATTGTCAATAATTTTAGATAATTTGGACTCCTTCGAACTACTAATGTTTCATGTGCCACAAATTTGTATCTCAGGTTTTAGAGTTTAGAGGTCACAGGGCCCACTTATCTCTTGAAAAAGTGTAGAGTGGCACTTTCCTGATCATGTTATTAGGCAATTTGGTGGTTTAGCATAGACAAATCTCCAACTGATGGATCCAACTTTCAAATGAGTGGATGGTAGAGGGAAAGCGTATATCGTTTGACTAGATTATCTTTGTTCAAGTATTTATATTTGGAATCAGAGATTGGCGTACACAGTATAGTCCACTATAAGCCAAGGTAATAGCAGCGGTGAGATCGTTCGTTATTTACGTTGGTATAAGCCATGAGCTTCATTGTATCTAATTTAAATTGAGCCCCAACCTCCAATAATGTACTATTATAGAGCCCCAATTGAGCTACTTTATGCAAGCATCACATTTAAAAAAAAAAAATTCCCTCATTTTATTGCACTAATAAATTTAATATAGGAAGAGATAATTGATTGAATGAAGAGTTTTTTTTTTAAACCATTCTAAGGGGTCTATGTAAGAGATGAAAGCAGAATGATGCTTGCTATCAATTCATTTAGTGCATATGCCAAATATTTACAAAATATAATGCACTCCGTAAGTTTTAAGGACATCAAAGGGGATGACACAGAGACGGCCCAAGGTGAAACACAGCAAAGCTCATGGAACGCTCCTCCACGACAACAATTAGGGGATCAAGAAATTCAACAAGAGAGCACATTTCCTTCATATGGATATGCATCGACTAAATCAAGTGCAACAATCAACTACGTGGGTACCTTTTCTCTTCAATATTTTTCCTTCTTGCATTCACAATATTTTTGGCAAGTAGTACTCCTCACAACAAATAAGAGCTAAAAATAGGAGATATTGTGAGGAATAAGTACAAAATCTCAAAGAGGAAGTTCATCATGCCCTTTGGGAATGACTGACGAGAGGACCAAATCGATAGACTCTAGACTCCAGGGCCACACAAGTTCCCGCAAAGGCGTAGAGGAAGAAAATAGCTCATTTTCTAATGTATGGCAAATAAACTTGTTTAGAATTTTGTATACTTTTCTTATGTAATGTCAAATCTTGTTTGGAAAGAAAATTTGATATTATTCCTCAGCATATTTTTTATTCAAATTATTTTTTTATTAAAGATAGAGTTATTATTATATTCTATGATTTTCCTTTCATCAAATTTTGAACTTGTTTGATAGTCTTTAAAATTTTGATATTTTTAAATTTTTAAAAATTTAAATAAGAAATAATAAATTTTTTAATATTATCATTCTTATGAAATATAATTTAAACTATTAAATTTGACATCTATATAATTACAAAATCATATTAATATTTCATTTTTATAAAATTACACATTTTCAATACATATATAAATAAATATAACAATAATAAAAAAAAATAAAAAAGAGGTAGCGGAAACGTCAATGCTTAGTCGGTGACCTGAAGCAAGTCAACTCAAGCTCGCACATAGGGGCTGAACTAGCCTCTCTTTTGAGGGTAGATAAAATAAAGTTGCAAAATACATAATCTTATATATGAAATAAAAAATAAAAAGATTTCTTAAAATTTAAACAATTGTATTTATTAAAGGTGAGCAAAATAGTAAAAATATTTATTTTTCTATGAAAAGAAAAAAGATTTCAACCCACATTGAGCTCTTCTTGGTTCCACCCCTGCTCCCACACATGGGGTGCTAGTTCCTGCCTAAATTGTTTTCTTTTTTAATATCCTATTGCTAAAATATGATTTATATCAAAGCTCTTTTAAAAAGCTGGACTTGATTGAACGGGTAGCTACCTAGCTTTTCCTTGCCCCAAATAAATTAAAATATATGGTGTAAGATCTGAAAAAATATTCTGTGAAGACGCTGGACGTAGCTCTACGTCCGAAGGCAAATCAGGTATAGCCATGTTAGTAGTAACAAGCGATACAGAGCCGCGATACCGAGCAAAAGGATGACGTGACACATTCTAGCTGATCTCTGGACAACGTTCAACATCCGCACATAATAGTTTTTAAATGAGGAGGCCATTCATTTAGACATATTAATGTATTACATTATTTATGAACTTCTATTATTTTGAAATCCTTATACTACAATATAATTCAATATTGTCCTAAAAAAATTCAAAAAGACAGCTAAAAAGGTAATTATATATTGTACACCCTATTGTATTGTACCATAATTTAATATATCATATAGCTCTCATCTTAGGTTGATCATATATATGATCATGGATATTATATTTGGTCATACAAACTAGAAAATTCTTTGAAAAATTCTCTTGCATTCATTGGAGGACATCTCATTGATCAAATGTGTATATATATATATATATATATATATATATATATGAACTATAAGTTTCATCACATCAATAATGAAATCATCATATGCAATTGAGATATGAGTTTGGTTTGTGGATAACAAATTTAAAAAGGTTGTGGATCAATAATAGGGTCATTAAAAAATAATAATGCTAGTATGATATGCCCTAAATGACTTATGAAATGAAAACCAATAAAGATTAAATGAACTAAAAAATTTTAGATATAGTTGGATAAGTAGCTCATAGTGGGCACATCTCAACACTAGAGGAGAGTACCATCATGATGCTCTCAGCAAGAGCTTTCAAGGAGGCCAACCTAGCAGCCCTCATGTGGGCTACAATACTGGTGATGGTAGAGTCGCTATCGGCCTTAATTTCAGTTTTATTTCTATATGTAATGGAGAGAAAAAAAATTAAAAAAAAAAAGATATGAAAGTAGTCTGATTTGGATGGTTAACAGTTCTCAATTTCAAATAATTTTTATGATTAGATTATTATTTTAATTATAAATTTTAGTTTTAAATGTCTATTTTGAGCGTTATATTTATTTATATAAGAGAATGAGGAGTTGTTTATTATTATTATTATTATTGAAAAAAAAAAGATGATGATGCGTTAGACAGAATGAGTGAAATAGAGAGATTAAACAGAATTTTTTGGGTTAGTGATTGCAATAAACGGAGAGTAATTCGTTGTCGGTGATGGCGCGTGAAGACCGCCGGGCCATGTGCCGGCACGTTACTAGATCTTAGAATTTGTGTCACGCATGAAAACGACATTATTTGACTTTGCATTCGTAAGATCTGTAATGATTGTTAGTTGATAAGGAACTTCGAAATTTTTTTTAATGAAGATAAATAATTTATTTAAAAAAAGAATAATTTAATTTAATTAAGAAAAATTTTAATTTATATTTCTTGTCACCAAAATATAATCTTGGGGTATGACTCTTTTCACATATTTGAATTTAAAATTTTTCAAAATTAAACTTGTGATGATTCAAACTTCAATTTTAAAAAATTTATGGTCAAATTGAACGTCTTGATGAAAGGAACACAATGGCATCAAAAAATATCTTGAGGTAGCACAACTCTCAAGACATTTGATCTAATCACTATTGTTTTCACTACGATCCTCCGACCATCGTCATCAAATTAAAACTCTTTGCCACTATCGCTTGACTATTGTCATTTGACCTTTGTCACTTGATTATAATCCTCTGACCCCCATCTCCTTGTTATAGTACCATGAAAACTATTGCCTAGCTTTGATCCCATGACCATCATCACCTAACTATTGCCCTTCGACCTCCATCGCCTTGCTATAGTCCTCAAACCTCCATCACTAAACTACAATAATTTGATCTCGACTACTCGATTATGGTTCTCTAGCCACCATCACCCGAATATGATCCATCGATCTAGAATCTTTTGATCATTTTTGTATGACTACATAAAAGCTTACTAATTTCATCACCTACCCTTGCTAATAATGCCAACATACTCGACCAATTATAAGATTGATGCAAGCCTTCGACAATTACTCTGACTCCCAATTTTAGCACATTCATTTCTTCCATATGGTTGTTCCAACATTAGTAACGTAATATATACTTTATTAATCCTTTCATTTAAAAGAGGGCATTGCTTGTATTCAAATGTAAATAGTAGTGAAACAATTTTAAATTATTATTTATTTTATTTAAAAAATAAATTAAATTATTTTAAACATTCTTAACATAATTTTGAGGTGTTTAAGTATTTTTAAAAACAACTATCATAACCATCCAACTCTACCATTATTGCTGCAATCTATCATTTTCTTCATCATCACCTAGGTGGCATGTTGACAACCATCGTCACCATCACATAAATTAATTTATTTCAAATTTAATAAAAAAATTTAAAATAACATACTCTTTAAATAATCAAGGTATTTTATTTTATATTAAAATATAAATAAAACAAAAGAAAAATTAAAAATAAATTTTATCCCAAATGGCTTTTAAATACATCAACCGGATAAATTTGATTAGAGGCCAAATTTTTAAATGGACATTTATATAAATTCTTTTTAGCAATAAGATATTAAAAAAAAAAAAAAAAAAGTTAAACAAACTAGTCGCGCCATGTATGGGCGACTATGCTAGTTGCCCAAGCCTAGGTCTGTTTTCTTTTGTCCATTGGACACCAGCCGATAATCAGTCCCCCATCCTTTCAACTACTCATCTTTTTTAATTGTTTTTTTATTTATATATGAATTGTGAATGTACAATTTTATAAAATTGAAATATTTATAATTTTGTACTGGAGAAATTTTAAAAAGGAGCAGCTGAGTAATATAAATAAACAGGAACAGATTCGTTAAATCATTTGGCGCATTCCCTCTCACATTCACAACTTGCTAGTTCAATGAGTTGAAATTTGGGAGTTGTGATATTAATTAAATTAAATCATAATTTAGGCCGATAATAACTTAAGTAGAATATATTAATTTTAAATATTTCTTAAATCACATCCTATTTAGATTTCATCTATGAGGACCCCAAAAATTCTCAGGTAACATCAAAGTTTAGTATGGACCAAGCTTGTGCACAAACATGAAACATGCTTACCCTTAAGTTGGCTTCGATGGTATTTTGCCTGTCAATCGTACGCAGACGTTTTGATTTAAAATTGCTTCATTCTGTTTGTGCTTATATTTTATTTATCACAGGGAGCTTTTTTATGCCTAATACTTCAGTCTCCGAAGTTTACTTATAGTTTTTGTCTTTGTTAGAGGATTTAGAAATTTTTTTAACGTACTCATGAGGCGGTGCAATATTGGCTCATTTGTACAGGGAATTAAAAGAGGCTACAAGGCCAAATAGGGTCAACCTATGTTGCACCGATACATCTATTTATGAAGGCGTGTTGTATCCTATACACCGATACACGGATACGCCTCCGATACTCTACCGATACGTGTCGGATACGTCAAAGACGTATCCAATTAAAATATTATTTAATCTTAAAAGGACACGCGTATCCGATACACGTGTCCGTTGAAAAACAAACATCGTATTTACTTCCTCGACTGCGAGCAAAGCTCTCTCATTTCCGAGATGAATTTGAGTCTCTTGATGATATGAGAATATTAAAAATTACTAATCTTTCATTTAATGAGCCTGAATTAAAAGCTATGATTTTTATTGAAGATGAAATATAAGTTCAAAGACAAACCATTGAAGAAACAAATCATATCATTCCTTCTATTGAATAGTTGAAACTTTATGAGCTAGACAATTTATGTTTATACTTTTGTTGTTGTACTAGACATTTAATGCTTACTTATATTTTGATACTTTAAGCTACAAGGCTACAAATGATGTTGTTGTCATTTTTTTTTTTTTGTAATTTCAATTATTATGCTTTGATTGCTTTCTTAATTTTTATGTATGATTTTTAAATTATGATGCCATGTCTGCGCCGTACATGTATCCTGTATTTTTAAGAATTGATGTGTCCCGTATCCGTATCGTGTCGTATCCGTGTCGTCGTATCCGTATCGGTGCAACATAGGGGTCAACATGGCAGGGTGTTTACATTTGCTCCAAATTTGGGCTTGGGAGATATTGCATCTAGGCCGACCAACCTTACATGTTGCGTATCCAAATGACCAACGGGAGAAGCCACTTAGTTATACGTAACTTTTTTTGTTTGTATGAAATTTCTCATTTTTATTTCAAATAAAATTATTTATGAATTATATTACATGTGGGATGAGCGAAAGGTCAAAGAGGTCTCAATAAATAATGTTAAATATTATCATAATGAAATTGAAGGTTTGAAAGATAGCTAGATAAAGATAGTTGATAATGTGATGTGCTTTGTATCTTTATCTATAAATTTTAAGGATAAACAATTTACAATTTTCAATAATTTTAGATAGTTTGGACTCCTTCGAACTACTAATGTTTCATGTGCCACAAATTTGTATCTAAGCATTTAGAGTTTAGAGGTCTTGGGTCCCACTCATCTCTTGAAAAAGTGTAGAGTGGCACTTTCCTGATCATGTTATTAGGCAAGTTGGTGATTTAGCATAGACAAATCTCCAACTGATGGATCCAACTTTCAAATGAGTGGATGGTAGAGGGAAAGCGGATATCGTTTGACTAGATTATCATTGTGCAAGTATTTATATTTGGAATCAGAGATTGGCGTACACAATATAGTCCATTTTAAATCAAGGTAATAATAACCATGAGATCGTGCGTTATTTACGTTGGTGTAAGTCATGAGCTTCATTGTATCTACTTTAAATTGAGCTCCAACCTCTAATAATGTACTATTATAGAGCCCCAATTGAGCTACTTTATGCAAGCATCACATTTAAAAAAAAATTCCCTCATTTTATTGCACTGATAAATTTAATATAGGAAGAAATAATTAATTGAATGAAGATTTTTTTTTTTTTTTACAATTCTAAGGGATCAATGTAAGAGATGCAAGCAGAATGATGCTTGCTATCAATTCATTTAGTGCAAATGCCAAATATTTACAAAATATAATGCACTCCGTAAGTTTTAAGGACATCAAAGGGGATGACACAGAGACGGCCCAAGGTGAAACACAGCAAAGCTCATGGAACGCTCCTCCACGACAACAATTAGGGGATCAAGAAATTCAACAAGAGAGCACATTTCCTTCATATGGATATGCATCGACTAAATCTAGTGCAACAATCAACTACGTGGGTACCTTTTCTCTTCAATATTTTTCCTTCTTGCATTCACAATATTTTTGGCAAGTAGTACTCCTCACAACAAATAAGAGCTAAAAATAGGAGATATTGTGAGGAATAAGTACAAAATCTCAAAGAGGAAGTTCATCATGCCCTTTGGGAATGACTGACGAGAGGACCAAATAGATAGACTCTAGACTCCAGGGCCACACAAGTTCCCGCAAAGGCGTAGAGGAAGAAAATAGCTCATTTTCTAATGTATGGAAAATAGACTTGTTTAGAATTTTGTATACTTTTCTTATGTAATGTCAAATCTTGTTTGGAAAGAAAATTTGATATTATTCCTCAGCATTTTTTTATTCAAATTATTTTTTTTATTAAAGATATAGTTATTATTATATTCTATGATTTTTCCTTTCATCAAATTTTGAACTTGTTTGATAGTCTTTAAAATTTTGATATTTTCAATTTTTTTTAAAATTTAAATAAGAATTAATAAATTTTATTATATTATCATTCTTATAAAATATAATTTAAACTATTAAATTTGACATCTATATAATTACAAAATCATATTAATATTTCATTTTTATAAAATTATACATTTTCAATACATATATAAATAAATATAACAATAATAAAAAAAATAAAAATGAGGCAGCGGAAACGTCAATGCTTAGTCGGTGATCTGAAGCAAGTCAACTCAAGCTCGCACATAGGGGCTGAACTAGCCTCTCTTTTGAGGGTAGATAAAATAAAGTTACAAAATACATAATCTTATATATGAAATAAAAAATAAAAAGATTTCTTAAAATTTAAACAATTGTATTTATTAAAGGTGAGCAAAATAGTAAAAATATTTATTTTCTATGAAAAGAAAAAAAATTTCAACCCACATTGAGCTCTTCTTGGTTTCACCCCTGCTCCCACACATGGGGTGCTAGTTCCTGCCTAAATTGTTTTCTTTTTTAATATCCTATTGCTAAAATATGATTTATATCAAAGCCCTTTTAAAAAGCTGGACTTGATTGAACGGGTAGCTACCTAGCTTTTCCTTGCCCCAAATAAATTAAAATATATGGTGTAAGATCTGAAAAAATATTCTGTGAAGACGCCGGACGTAGCTCTACGTCCGAAGACAAATCAGGTATAGCCACGTTAGTAGTAACAAGCGATACAGAGCCGCGATACCGAGCAAAAGGATGACGTGACACATTCTAGCTGATCTCCGGACAACGTTCAACATCCGCACATAATAGTTTTTTATAAGATCGTGAAGTGTTATAATAACTAATAAGGCTTCGAATAAAATAGAACTATATTATTTGTAGCCTTCTATTTTTTTCGTCTATTTTCGCCTTTGAATGGCACTTCTAAATTTGTTGTGCATGTTCTCAATAATCGCGAGATTGCGATTTTGTCCACTGGATCTCAACCCTTCACGTGCCTGCAGTTCACCTATTTATTAGCAACCCTTCGATGGAGCAAGCAAAATGGAAAACACGATGATGCATTTAATTCACATCAACATCTTTCCTTACGGAATTTTATCTGTCAATCCTTTAATATGAATTGGATTTACAAATAATTTTGTTTTCCATATTCAAAGTCTAATTAAGGTTTCATTTATGATTTTTTTTCTTATAGTAATTTTTTAACATTGAGAATTTCTTTAAAACAGTAAAAAAATAGTAGCAAAAATTGTCCCCAACGAGACCTGCAAGTGGGATATGCAAAAATTGATGTTAGGATTTAAATTTTTTTGGGACCTTACCTTACGCAGCTATGTTGATTTGGATTAGGCTAGCAACTCCATCGGAATTCTGTCTCCGGTTGTAATTTTTTGGGTAATTCTCTCATCTTTTGGCAAGTAAAAAATAATTCAAGCATCATGAGATCATCCATTGAAGTCGAGTACAAAGCTTTAGTTACTGCTGCAACTGAAGTGATTTGGCTTTGACGTCTCCTTGAAGTTTTTATCTACCACAAACCAACCCCATCACACTTTATTGTGATAATACTTCTTCCATTGCATTGGAAAACAATCTAGTATTTCATGTCCGAACAAAACACATAGAGGTTGATTGTCATTTCATTTGGGACTATATTCAAGCAAAGCATCTCTCTGTTCATCATGTTAGCACATATGATCAGCTTGCAGACATATTCACCAAACCTCTTCTTATCCAACGATTCAAACACCTCTTCAGTAAACTGATTGTTCCTCCTCCACCATCGGTTTGCTGGGGGCAGTAAATAGCAAGCCACCTTCCTGCAATAGATGGTTTTTGTCTCACCTCAACCAGACACGTGGCAAAGCACTTGTCTCCTCACCTCTACCTGTAAAAAACTCTGGCACAACAAATGTTTGTTTATGTTACACTAAATACTATATATAGAGTTTATAATACACTGTAGAAGGTTAATGAGAATGAAAAGCTTCTTTCTCTAATTCTTTTGTATTCCATTCCTAACTCTTTGTGGCTCCGAAAATTGAGGCCCCAACCTCCCATGCTTTTGAAGGGTTTAAACGGATTAAGTTCTGAAGTAAATTTTGGGAAGACAAATTAGGTTTGTAGATAAGGCACACCCAGAGATTTTGCCCTCAATTTGCATGGACTTTATGATCTAAGTTCTGGCTTCCTATAGGTGCAAGCCTCTATAGTTAATCGCTCCTCCCGATAACGAGATAGAACGTATGATTAAGGCATATCATTAATCATGTACATAAAAACACATGCATCAGACATATAGTAGCATCATGGGTTTAGATGTTGGAAAATTGGATATTTAAAATTAGAAATTGTTTACCTTGCACTTAAAGTGGATGGTAGGGGAATGTATAATGGATCCAATCAATATCCAATGATTCCATCGTCCCAAGTCATCAAGGTCCATGGTCTACTTAGTTAGAGGAGGTAGTTGACCTAACCTAATAGAAAGATCATTGTCAGCAGCCATAAATTGTGTCATCCTAGGGTACCTTATAGAACTGGAGTGGATGTTTGTTTAAGGGGACAAATTTAAATCCACATTATTTAACAAAGGTCTTTATGCCCTATCGATTATATTCTATTTATTCATATCTCAAGGATTTAATGCCATTAGAGAGCATACAAGCTCTGACCATAACTGTAATATAGTAGTTCCATTTAGCGTCACACCACCATATTTCAGAGGGCCCCGGTCATAACCATTTATCCTGCAATACAATTTTATTGCAAAACCACCAGTTAGAGGATATCTGTCACATCCTTACTAGCAGGAGATAGTTTAAGAATGAATTCTAGTGATATTTTTAATCAGACACAAGCTCTTTGTGAGGTGAAGTAAAATTTCAAATTTATCCACCTTGGCAAACTGTTGTGAAAGGTGGATGGATTTTCTTTAAGTGTTTTGATGGTTTATTATATTTTAAATATTTCACAAATAGGATTTTTAGATTTTTATGAGCTTTAGGAATAACATATTGAAATATTTAGAGTTAACCCCTCTAGTTAAGATCTACATTCAATATGACCCACATCGGGGTATTTATGGGCATTTCAACTTCATTGATTGGACCTTGTCGCTCTATATATTGATCAACAGAGGATTAGGTCCGTTATAGGTTATTCATTTTCTGACCAGTAAAACATCCCTAGACGTCACGTGTATACCAATAACATGCTCGCCGGGCCCATGCGAGTGTTTCGAGGGCATTTTGGATGTTTGATGAGTCTTTTCTGGCAACTCGTAGAAGACCATATTTATCGTAGTCTTTTAGCATTTGTCTATGGACGACATGTAGTTTGCAAGACGTAGTGCTCATTATGCATTTTAATCGATAAGATATTTCATTTATTGAATTCTCTTGCCTATATGTCTGTAATCAGACTGTATATTCCTTCTTAATTTTCATTTGCTGTAGGGTTGGATGTCTTTATTTGTATCTTGATATCGGTCATGGAGCATTGTTACATTCATCGCACCTTGGCAGCCTTATGTCGTAGAAGATGTGTATCTATGCCCTTCGTTTCTCGAAAGGTATATTGTACTTGATTTTATATTAATATCAACTATAGGATGTGGTATTTGTTGATTGCAAGTATGTCATTGCATCCTCACAATGTTTCCATATTATGAGTGATAACACTAGCCTCTTGATGTTAGTCGGCAACTAGCATTCCATTCATCATAGCTTTCATGAATCAATTGAGGATTTGTGCATTGTAACCTGTAAGTAGATCACCACCTTCCTTGCAATTCATATCAATTATTGTTTATGGGATATATCATATCAAACATTCTAAGCGAACTATAATGGTTCAAAGGCCCCCCTCCATACCATGACTTTGGCATAAAGCAATTCTTCATACTCTTCTTGTTACTTGCAATCAGACCACACAAACAAGTTCTTTGCAATGAAATTGATATCAAATTTATCAATTTCTTCATTCCAAATGAGATAATCATCACAAGTTGAACACTATTATCCAAGGAGTACCATGTCAAAGTTTGTAATTACAGGAATCCTTATTTGTTTGCATGAAATTTAAATTAATCATCCTTTCCTTAATTAGGATTTTCAGTCAAATTGAAGTGATGATTACGCTAGTAAATTAATCAATAAAGAAAATATTAATCTCAATTATATTAAAATCTAATTTAGGTTCATATTCGAGTTCATCAAGTTCATTTCATTTGTTTTTATGATTGAGATACATGGATTTTTTGTATCCACAATGTATCCTTGCTTATTCATTTTCATTTGATCCTCTTCTTTTTTCTTTGATGTATCTTCTTGGACTTGGATTGTTGTTGGTGATGGGGATGTAGGAGCTTTTCCTAACCCATCACAAGTCATTGAGCAAGATTCATTCTGTGAGCATCTATATTTTGATTGCTCATTCTTTGAACCAAAGTCCAATTTCATGTGCTTCAATGAAATTCAAGTTCTTTAGAGTTCATTTGTGTTCTTCGGGTCATCGCCTTTCATTTGTATAATTATAATTTTTCTATCATCCTTTTGATATTTTTGTATTATTATTCAATTAAATTCTCATTGATTATCCATTTTAGTACATTGAACCATTAATTAACATTTATATTTTCAAACTCTATATGTATTTTAGAGTTCTAAAGTTTGGTTCCTTGTATGTATTCAAATTCAAGTTCAATTTAGTTCTCCAACACTTAATTCATTTGAGTCCAAATCCCCTGTACTTAGTTCAACTCAAGTCCTCTTCTTTTTATCCAATTCTCCTGCATCTTCAAATGAAATTTCAACAGCCTCCCGACATCTCTCCCGTTTAACAGAAATTACGGGAAACTGGGCCATCCCACCATAGTACAAGTATGTGTATGATAGATGTCAGGTGACATCGAGGCTATAAATATTCGATCACACCATGCTACAAGAGCTTGTATGGGGGTTTCAAAGTACTTGTTCAAAAACATAAGTGCTTTTCCTGCCAAAATACAAGAGCATGTACAAGTACTTCGAGGCGTACCCACCACACTACAAGAGCATGTATAGGGCTTACCCACCTCACTATCTATGCCACACCGAGTTTACTCCTATAGTGCAATGAGAGTGCATATAGAGGAATGTAGGATTTTAAATTTTAGAGATTATACCTTTGCATGTCGATAACGACAAAGATGACAAAATGCATAACAACTCATACTTTCCCTCTTTCTTTTATTTGATTTTTTTTGTTCTATATCGAGGTCAACATGTGCATATTTTAGTTTGTATTCTAGCTATCTAAAATTTTTTTCCTTGGATGGTGATTAGTCAGATTCTCTCATATCTTTACCCCATCTGGCAAATCATTCAGTGTTGTGTTCAACTCCCTCAATACAGATGATGGCAATATAAATGAGGCCATGTGCATCTCTGAGTTATAGAATTTGAGTTTGCTTTGGAGCTTTACTGTTGCTTCCCACTTCTCAATTGGATTTATTGGATTCAAGAAGTCAACATGTGGACCATTCGTTGATCACAACAAGAATCCAATGACACAGCTTGGATATGTAGGAACACTTATCCAAGCATAATGCACATAGCCATTGAATACTTCATGAAAAATGGAAAGCATATCTTGAATAAGATGTATGAAGTTGCTTGATTGCATAGGGTGTCACCATGCCTCAAATCCTTTACAATTGTTTGAAAAAAAAGGCTTTTCAATAAGATCATGAGTAGGCCTTCAATGAGAACACAACCCCAAAAAGATGCCATTTTTTTGAATGGATCTGAAACAACTAATAACTTTTGAAAGTTTGATAGTAAAGCTATCAGGGGGTGTACCTTAGATGTCCTTAGGCATAAATGTAATAGGAATGGAAGTTAAACTAGATCCATAATTCATATGAGCATAGGTTTCCTCTGAATCAAATAAAAATTGCATCTTGAAGTGAATCTCGTAATCATTAGAAAAAAAAATGATTTGTCATCCTTTCACTTTTTAATGCTTTTGTTGAATGAGCTGCAGTACTCTGGTGTATTTCTTAATTTATTAACTGTTTCTCTATTTTTTTATCATGAGAACTCATATTTCTAAGACTTTCCATGAGACATTATACTTCATTCTTCAATTCTTTAAGCTTATCTTTATACTGCTTTAGTGTGATCAACAAAGCACTGGCAAAATTCCACATAAATTCACTCATCTTGTTCTTTTGAAGATTAGCCTGGAACTCTATGCTACCTTGCTTACAAATATCCTCTCCAGCAGAATCCTTCACAGATTTTACTTAAAGCAGTCACATCCATCATAACATGGTCTCCATTAATCATAGCATTCTCATCCATGAATAGTCCATTGAAGGCCTTAAAATAAATAACTGACACTAACAACAACATCTTTTTAGGTCACTAGGAATTTAGTGGTTTAAGAACAAGAGTTCGGTAGTGAAGTTAGAAGGAGGAGGTGGTGGGTCGGGTAACAGATTTTACAGAAGCCTGGGGTTGTGGGAAGAAACAAATGGTGCAGGTCTTGTGGATGAACTATTTAGGCAGAAGGATACGGGGAGTTGGGCTGGATGTTGGTGGCTTATGTAAGGTTGAATGGATAGGTAAAGCTAGGGTGGTTTGCTTTTATCAAATGGAAGATACAAAGATGGAAAGCTGTGTGAGACAAGAAGGAAGGGTTATGCATGAAAAGGAAATCAAGAAGAACGAAGGAGATGCTTCATTTATCATTTTAATGTAATGTTTGGTCTAAATCCAACTACGAGTTTTTAAGTGAAATGACAAGAGATCAGCTAAAAATCGGGGGTTTAGGGTTAAGTTTCGACAATCCAAGGTGAGTGCAATTATCTTTGATTTGAGTTTATTATTTAACTTTCACCTCTTTTGATTTTTTCTTTTAATTTCACAAAATTGGTAATGACATTAATGTCATGTTATGAGTATTTATCAATTTGAAACCACAACAATGTGCCAATCAATCAGAATTGCCTTGATTCATGTGTATTTCCTTAAAATGCCCGTGATCGCCTATGGAATTATGTTCATTTACACGCATGAATTTAATTGAATAAATTAGTAGTAAATCATATGTATTGATGATGTTCTAAATGGAATGACAAAGTTTGTTTTGTGATCGAACATCATTTGGACAATATTACAAGCAAATTTCCTCAATTTGTGCATTGTTGCCTTGAGATTTGTATCGATTCATTGGGCAATCCTAATTGAACAAATAAAATGACATTTTTAGTGTCAACAATGTTCCAGATGCAATGTAAAGTACGTTCTGTAATCAGACGTTGTTTGGATTATGTCACTTGTTAATTTTAGGTGTCAATTCCTTTAAATCTATCTCATCTGATTTGACTATGAGTGGTCTCCACCTACTTGAATTTGAATTCTTGATCACAATGGCACAGTCCATTTGATAATTGGAGGTTGTTTAACTACTCATGTGATGTGTCATGTTGATGAAGGCATTGTTCGGATCACTAATTTTGCCCCTTTTTTACGTGGTTTGATATGTATGGGTCAACACTCTTTACGTTAGATTGCAGAGATTGCAGGTCTACATGGTATCAGAGCTTGATCCCCTGTAATATTCTCACTTCTTTTTCTTTCTCTATTCTACATCATGCATCCCTCTACTACTATGTCATCTACAAATCAGTTCAATGTAGTTGCTCCTCTAGCTTTAGCCGATCCACCATCTATCTCATGTTCTTGATGAGCAATGTCAAAAACTTCATTGCTTTACTACTGATAATCATCCCCTATTGTGATGCCCCAGAATCTAAATTATAAGAATTATTTATTTATGCTTTAAATAAGTAACAAACAAAGCTATCCAATATCATCTATAAGTAATAAATAATAAAATAAATTCTATAATTTAAAATATCAATCTACAAATCTGTATTCATTCTCAAAAATTATATACACTACTCATGACTATAACAAAAAGAAATAGAACTTGAAGAAATCCTAACCAGCCTCACACTCTTGCTCCCCTACCCGGACCTGAAACCATTTAACCATTTATAATAATCTTAAAAAGCCCAATAGGTCACCACAACCTATAACTAAATTCAAAGCATACTAAATGAGCAATATGCTTATCAACAATCAATTCATAACATTTATATTCATATGATCATTGAATAGTAAATGAGTAATAAGTTTACTGTATTTTTTTCTTATCGGCCAGGACGATCCTTTATCGGCCTAGACGATATTCACAAATTATGCCTTAATTGATTAGGAAATCAAGGGAGTAATTAAGGATGATTGATACAATCATATCGGTTTGGACGATTGCAGGATCGGCCAGGACGATCCAGTCAAAAACCTTAAGTTACTTCAGGACGATAAATATCGGCCAGCTCCAGGGCTATTCTCAGGACGATTTTCCCATGATTTGAACTGATCGGCCAGGACGATCGTGAGATCGGCCTGGACGATCAAGCCAATGTTCAATCATCCAGTCTTGCATCCAGGGCGATGCTCTGGCCGATCTTTTGAGTTTTGTACTAATCGGCCATGCCGATGTCCATATCGGCCTAGACGATAAAGTCGGCAACTTGCAATTAATGAGCTCCTTTGAAGCTCTTCTATTTAAGAGCTCTTGTTCAACATTTTAAAAAACCTTTGGTTGGTGCCTTGACCTGAGAAGACCTTGAGGAGAGAAAGAGTGAGAGGGAGAGAGAGAGAGGATCTTGTGAGGGGGAGCTTGTGAGGGGATTCACAAGGGTTGCTTCAAGGATCGCTCTTCTTGTTTTTCGTCTAGAGTTTCTCGTCCATGGAAGGGTCGGTAGAGGTAAGGAGTTAGCTTTTGAATGTGGTTCTCTGCCAGCTTCAGGAGGAAGCAAAAGGAAGTAGGTTCTCTGCCTTACCGGGGTGGAAAAAAGGAGGTTCTTGTGAGGGCTTTTCCGCCTAGCCGTGGGGGCTAAAGGTGTGAAGTTCTATTTCTGCTCCAGGATCGTCCAGGATGATATGGGATCGTCCTGGGATGATCAGTTGAAGATTTTCTCCAGAATTTGCCCAGATTGCTCCAGGTGATTTTCCTGTAGGCATCGTCTGGGCCGATCTGGGATCGTCCCGAGACGATCAGTGTATGGGCACAAGTCAGAGAATAAGGGATTTTTTCGTCCAAGGAAATTTAGCATCATCCTGAGAAATCGTCCCAGGACGATTTGATTTGTTCTGATCGGCCAGGACGATCGTGCGATCGGCCGGGCCGATCTGAAGTAAATATAAGGGAATTCAGTCATTTTGAAGAGAGAGAAAATAAAAAATATCTAAAAATTCAGCTGAGGAGAGAGAAGGTCGAGGAGATTTTTGGAAAAGTTGATTTTCGGGCGACGCCGGCCCATTTTTGTCCAACGAGACTGGTTAAGATATTACTGTACGCAAAGTATGGCACAATCCGCCTTTCTCAATTTTCAGAACCGTCGTGTTTGGCGGTATTATCTGTCAGGAATTGATTTTTGTTAGTGATTTTCGTCCGTATTTCCCGTCTGGTTCAATTTTTACCACGTAATTTTCCGTATGTTGTTGACGTGCCGAGTGTGCACATTTTGATTATTTTCTGGAGATTTTTGTCCGGGTAGTTTTGATTTGACGGCATTTTCCGTCGACTGTATTTTTTTGTGTAGTCTAAAATTGTCTGAGCAATAGAATTAAAGTCTTGCAATGTTGTTATCTATATTTTGTGCAAATTTGGTATTCTGTGATTTTTTTCAGGAAAATTGTGTAAATTCCGTATACAGCCGTTGTGCTGCCCGATTTTCGTGTGATTTCTGATTTTGTCTGGATTTCTTCTGAATTGATATGCTATCTGTATATGCTATAAAAAGGGAGTTATAAGTGGCCCGGATCTTAAGAGATTCGATTAGTGTCTGAGAAATCTGAATCTGAAATGAGCTCAATCTGAAATCTAAAATCAGTTATGTTCTGGATCCGATGAAATATTTTCTGGTGCTATAAGCACATCTGTCTGGTGCCGTGAGCACAAAGGGAGGCATAAGGGGCCGGAATCCATAGAGATTCTGTCAATGTCAGGAAATTTAGCTATTAATTAAATAATATCTGATATCTGATTTGAAAGGACTTCTGATTTCCGTATCTGTTCTGTAAGCAAGTCTGATTCTGATTTGATATATGTCAGTATCTGTTCTGATTTGATCTGTTTCTTTCTGATCTGCATGATTTTGATATCTGTCTGATTCTGTTCTGGTTTCTGTACGGATTTGGTTTGAAGTGTTTGGTTTTGAATTCTGAAAGTTTTGATTGAAGGTTTGTCGCTTTGCTGAGCTGTTGAGCTCACCCTTGTTTTATGGTGGTTTTCAGGTTCTGGGAAAAGAAAGGAGGTCTTGGACTAGAGTTCAGAGTCTGATCTGTAGGTATTATTTTGTACTTTTTATTTTTGTACAGACATGGCTCTTCTGCTCTATTTCTTTCTGTCTGAGTCATGGTCTGTAGTTGTAGACAATTGTTTTGAGGAAAAGAAAGAAAAAATATAGATAATTTGTTCCGCTGCATTTGATGTTTCATAGTGGCTCTGTGTGTCTTTTTTTGAGTTAAAATGTTTGAAAGAATCAGTTCTGAAGCAAATTCCAAAGCCAGATCCTGGTTAGTTGGTTTGTTTGGCTGGTCGCGACCCGGTGCGAGCGGGATCCGTCCCGGGTCGGGTCGGGTCGTGACAACTTGAGTGGTATCAGAGCATTGGTTTTGGAATTTGGATTGTGTAAGACAGAGCTATAGGAAGTGATCTGTAGTGAGTCTGTCTGAGGTAGTTTTGGTTTGTTCGGCTTTTTATTGTGTTGTTTTTGTGATAGTTTTCTGGATTTTTCTGGATTTTCTGTATGGATCAGCCAGACTCAGACATGACAGACGGGCAGAGTGCTAGTTAGGCAGCACCAGTGGGGAGTACAGCCCCAGTGGACGGTGCTGATATACTGTCTCAGTTTGCTACACTTGTTGCTCAGATGATGATCGAGACTCAGAGCAGAGTTTCTACCATCAGATCTGATGATATTGATAGACATCTCCAGATGTTTCTGAGGTTGAAACCTCCGATGTTTGAGGGCGCTGTTGAGCCCAAAGCTGCTGAGGAGTGGTTGAGGAGATTGAAGAAGACCTTCGACGGAATGCAGTGTCCGTCAGACAGGAAGGTACCGTTGGCAGTATTTCTGTTGGATGGTGAGGCTGAGCATTGGTGGGTTGGCCAGCAGGAGGCCAGATTTCGGGGCAGATTGAACTCTTTGATTACTTGGGAAGAGTTCACTGAGGTGTTCCAAGACTGGTTTGTTCCCCCTTCTGCACAGCAGCAGATGCAGGAGAGTTTTCTGAGGCTTGTTCAGGGGAGCAAGAAGGTGATGCAGTACGAGGCTGAGTTTACTGCATTAGCTAGGTATGCTCCGCAGTTGGTTAGTACTTCTGCTGAGAGGTGCTACAGGTTTCTGAGGGGATTACGAGATACTCTTAGGCAGCCCCTGATACCATTCCGCATTACTGACTTTTCTGAGCTTGTGGAGCAAGCTCGTTTGATAGAAAATGACCTGATGACTACTCAGCAGCGGTGGACTGCGAGTAGAAAGAGATTTGAAGGCGAGGCTTCAGGCAGTGGTTCCTCTGGGAAGAGGAGATTTGTAGCTGGTTCTGGATCTAGTGACTCTAGGAGGAGTGGAGGGTCGTCTGGTATTGCTACCAGTACGACGAGTTCTGGATCTGTGAGTGGGGCACCTGTGTGACAGAGTTGTGGACGCCGACATTTTGGCCAGTGCTACAGGATGACTGGTCTGTGCTTTAGATGTGGTCAGCCAGTACATAGGATTGCAGAGTGTCCACAGACTGGATTTGATCGGCGTTCTGAGTTCCGATTAGAGGGCTTTGTCAGACCTGCCGGTTCAGCAGGAAGACCGAGGACTGTTCCTCCATGCCCTGAGGGATTTTTTGGTAGAGGTGGTGGTTCTAGTTGTGTACCACGGAGATCACCTACTGTTCAGAGGGAGCCGAGTAGTTCTGTTGCTTCAGCTCCAGCTCCAATTCAGCCATGAGTTTACAGCCTGAGTCAGCAGGAGGCTCATGATGCTCCAGATGTTGTGACAGGTACGATTTACATTTCTGATCAACCCTATCGTGTTTTGTTTGACTCTGGAGCTAATCACTCTTTTCTGTCCGAACGGTGTTTTGAGGCTTTACGTTTGGATTCCATTTTACTTCCGGCTTCTCTTTCCGTAATTTTGCCAGCTAGAAGTAATTTAATTGCTCAAAAATTTTGTTTTTGTGAGATCAACATTGCTGGCAAGAAGTGGAAATCAAGTCTAATTTTATTGCCGATTTCTTCTTATGATGTGATTCTGGGCATGGATTGGCTGAGTCTGTATGAGGCTCATATTGACTGTTTGAAGAAGCAAGTGAGCTTGCTTATGTCTGGAGAGAGGTTTGTATTTCAAGGCTTACAAGGTGTTCTCTCCAGTCTGATTTCTGTGTTGGAGGTGAGCAGAATGTGGAAGAAGGGGTGCCCAGTCTTTTTGGCTTCGGTGCGGGATCTGAACCTGGAGGTTGGTTCTATTTCTGAGATCCCAGTGGTACGGGAGTTTGCTGATGTTTTTCCAGAGGAGTTGGTTGGTTTACCTCCGGATAGAGATGTGGAGTTCTCTATCGATGTTTTTCCAGGTACCGCTCCGATATCAAAAGCTCCGTACAGAATGACACCGAATGAACTTTCTGAGTTGAAAGTTCAACTTCAGGAGTTGGTTGATAGAGGCTTTGTCCGTCCTAGTGTTTCTCCTTGGGGAGCACCTGTACTGTTTGTGAAGAAGAAGGACGGGACACTTCGTATGTGTGTGGATTACAGAGATTTGAACAAAGTCACGATCAAGAACAAGTATCCTTTGCCTCAGATTGATGACTTGTTTGATCAGCTTTCCAGATCTTCAGTATTTTCAAAGATTAATTTGCGATCCGGATACTATCAGGTGAAGGTGAAGGAAGCTGATGTGGTGAAGACAGCTTTCAGTACTCAGTACGGGCACTACGAGTTCTTGGTTATTCCTTTTAGGGTAACCAATGCGCCTGCGATTTTTATGGATCTGATGAACCGAGTATTCAGGGAGTATTTGGATCAGTTTGTGATCGTCTTCATCGACGATATTCTGGTATATTCTGCTTCTGAGGATGATCATGCTAGACACTTAAGTATTATGTTGGAGACTCTGAGGCGGCATCAGCTGTATGCCAAGTTCTCCAAGTGCAAATTCTGGCTGAAGAACATCTCTTTTCTGGGGCATGTGGTGAGCGGAGAAGGTATTTCTGTTGATCCCCAGAAGATTCAGGCGGTTGCTGATTGGCCAAGGCCGACTACGGTATTTGAGGTACGTAGTTTCTTGGGCATGGCCGGATATTACAGGAAATTTGTGAAGGGATTTTCATAGATCTCGACGCCTCTGACGAGACTGACGCAGAAGTCAGTACCTTTTGTTTGGATACCAGAGTGTGAAGCTAGTTTTCAGAGAATGAAGGATTGTCTGACTTCAACTCCAGTGTTAGCACTTCCGCCAGGTACGGAAGGTTTTCAGGTGTTCAGTGATGTTTCACTGAAAGATTTGGGATGTGTGCTGATGTAGAATGAAAGGGTAATTGCTTATGCCTCTAGACAATTGAAACCACATGAGAAGAATTACCCGACACATGATTTGGAGTTAGCTGCAGTTGTGTTTGCTTTGAAGATTTGGCGTCATTATCTGTATGGCGTCAAATGTGAGATTTTCACTGATCACAAGAGCTTGAAGTACATTTTCACTCAGAAGGATCTGAACTTGAGACAGAGAAGATGGCTCGAGTTGATCAAGGATTATGATCTGACCATTCAGTATCATCCTGGTAAGGCTAATGTGGTAGCGGATGCTCTGAGCAGGAAGTCTTCTGGATTATCAGGTTTGCAGCTTACTTTTGATGATTTCCTGATTCGTGATATGGAGTGCTTGCAGTTGGAGGTGATTTCCTCTAGTGATGTGGATTTGGCTCGGATGAGCATTCGATCTTCTTTGGAAGCAAGGATTCAGGAAGCCCAGAAGTCAGATTCTGATTATTCAAATTTGATTGCTCAGATTGGATCTGGTAAGACTCCTGAACTTCGAATTTCTGATTCTGGTGCTATTTTCTGTAAGAACAAGTTGTGGGTACCTGTGTTTGGGGATTTGAGGCAGGAGATTCTGTATGAATCTCACCATTCAGGCTACACTGTACATCCAGGCGGTAGTAAGATGTATGCTGACATGAAGCTTTTGTTCTGGTGGCCTGGAATGAAGCAGGACGTAGTTGAGTTTGTGTCGAGATGCGATGCCTGTTAGTTGGTGAAGGCAGAGCATCAGCAACCAGGTGGACTGTTGCAGTCGTTGCCTATCCCTGAGTGGAAGTGGGAGGAGGTAACGATGGACTTTGCGATGGGTTTTCCTCGATCTAGACAAGGGCACGACGCCATTTGGGTGGTTGTAGATCGACTGACGAAGTCCGCCCATTTTCTTCCGATCAGGCAGACCGATCCGGTGGATCGTTTGACACAGATATATGTGAAGGAGATAGTCAGATTGCACGGTGTGCATCGAGTGATAGTTTCTGACCGAGACGGACGATTTACTTCCAGACTTTGGAAGGGCATTCAGCAAGGCTTGGGTACGAAACTGCATTTCAGTACAGCCTTTCATCCTCAGACAGACGGACAGTCTGAAAGGACTATTCAGGTGCTGGAAGATCTGTTGAAGCTTTGTGTTCTGGACTTCGGCGGAGGCTAGGAAGATCATATCCCTTTGATTGAGTTTGCTTATAACAACAGTTTTCAGTCCAGTATCGGTATTGCACCGTACGAGGCTCTATGTGGCAGGAAGTGCCGTACTCCTTTGACTCTGACTGAGGTCGGAGATAGACAGGAACTAGGTGCCACTTTCTTTGAGGAAATTGTTAAGAAGATCAGTTTGATAAAAGAAAGATTGAAAGCTGCTCAAGATCGACAGTAGAAGTATTACAATCAGAAGCACAAGTTTGTTGAGTTTCAGGTTGGTGACTTTGTGTATGTCAAAGTCAGCCCGATGAAGGGTGTATGCAAATTTGGTCAGGTGAGCAAGCTTAGTCCAAGGTATGTTGGACCTTTTAAAATCCTGGAGAGGATTGGAAAATCTGCTTACACTCTATTGCTTTCTGATTCGATGCCTGACGTGCATAAAGTGTTTCACGTATCCACTTTGAGGAAGTGGGTATCTGACTCTTGGAAGAAGCAGTCAGCTGACGAGGTTGAGATTCAGGAGAATCTAGCGTACAAGGAAGAGCCAGAGTTGATTTTGGCGTACGACGTCCGAAAGCTACGAAGTAAATAGATTCTGATGGTTAAAGTCCAGTGGAAGCATCATACTACATGGGAAGCCACTTGGGAGAAGGAGTCTGACATGAGACAGTCGTACCCGTACTTGTTCTGACGCCATTTGGATTGGACAATGTCGAGGACGACATTTTTTCGAAGTTGGGGAGATTGTGAAGTTCTGTTTCTGTTCCAGGATCGTCCAGGACAATATGGGATCGTCCTGGGATGATCAGTTGAATATTTGCTACAGAATTTGCCCAGATTGCTCCATGTGATTTTCCTGTAGGAATCGTCCGGGCTGATCTGGGATCGTCCCGGGACGATCAGTGTATGGGCACAAGTCAGAGAATAAGAGATTTTTTTATCCAAGGAAATTCAGCATCATCTTGAGAAATCGTCCAAGGACGATTTGATTTGTTCTGATCGGCCAGGACGATCGTGCGATCGGCCGGGCCGATCTGAAGTAAATATAAGGGAATTCAGTCATTTTGAAGAGAGAGAAAATAAAAAATATCTAAAAATTCAGTCGAGGAGAGAGAAGGTCGAGGAGATTTTTGGAAAAGTTGATTTTCGGGAGACGCCGGTCCATTTTCGTCCGACGAGACTGTTGAAGATATTGTTGTACGCAAAGTAAGGCACAATCCGCCTTTCTCAATTTTCAGAACCGTCGTGTTTGGCGGTATTATCTGTCCGGAATTGATTTTTGTTAGTGATTTTCGTCCGTATTTCCCGTCTGGTTCAGTTTTTACCGCGTAATTTTCCGTATGTTGTTGACGTGCCGAGTGTGCACATTTTGATTATTTTCTTGAGATTTTTGTCCGGGTAGTTTTGGATTGACGGCGTTTTCCGTCGACTGTATTTTTCTATGTAGTCTAAAATTGTCTGAGCAATAGAATTAAAGTCTTGCAATGTTGTTATCTATATTATGTTCAAATTTGGTATTCTCTGATTTTTTTCAGTAAAATTGTGTAAATTCCGTATACAACCGTTGTGCTGCCCGATTTTCGTGTGATTTCTGATTTTGTCCAGATTTCTTCTGAATTGATATTCTATCTGTATATGCTATAAAAAGGGAGTTATAAGTGGCCCGGATCCTAAGAGATTCGATTAGTGTCTGTGAAATCTTAATCTGAAATGAGCTCAATCTGAAATCAGTTCTGTTCCGGATCCGATGAAATCTGTTCTGGTGCTATAAGCACATCTGTCTGGTGCCGTGAGCACAAAGGGAGGCATAAGGGGCCGGAATCCATAGAGATTATGTCAGTGTCAGGGAATTTAGCTATTAATTAAATAATATCTGATATCTGATTTGAAAGGACTTCTGATTTCCGTATCTGTTCTGTAAGCAAGTCTGATTCTGATTTGATATATGTCCGTATCTGTTCTGATTTGATCTGTTTCATTCTGATCTGCATGATTTTGATATCTGTCTGATTATGTTCTGGTTTCTGTACGGATTTGGTTTGAAGTATTTGGTTTTGGATTCTGAAAGTTTTGATTGGAGGTTTGTCGCTTTGCTGAGCTGTTGAGCTCACCCTTGTTTTCTGGTGGTTTTCAGGTTCTGGGAAAGGGAAGGAGGTCTTGGACTAGAGTTCAGAGTCTGATATGTATGTATTATTTTGTACTTTTGATTTTTGTACAGACATGGCTCTTCTGCTCTGTTTATTTCTGTCTGAGCCATGGTCTGTAGTTGTAGACGATTGTTTTGAGGAAAAGAAAGAAAAAATATAGATAATTTGTTCCGCTGCATTTGATGTTTCATGGTGGCTCTGTGTGTCTGTTTTTGAGTTGAAATGTTTGAAAGAATCAGTTCTGAAGCAAATTCCAAAGCCAGATCCTGGTTAGTTGGTTTGTTTGGCTGGTCGCGGCCCAGTGCGAGCGGGATCCATCCCGGGTCGGGTCGGGTCGTGACAAAAGGAGAGTCACATTTTGTAGTGCAATACTTAGAGGGTGCCTCCAAGGAGTGGACATAGGTCGAGTTGACCGAACCACTATAAATTTCTGTGTTTTTATTTTTTGCTTTCGCACTTTTAATTCCGCATTTATTTATGTGGTGTGATTTTGGTTTATGCAATTCTTATTCTTTGTGAAAAGAAATTTTAAAATATCATTTCACCCCCCCCCCCCCCCCCCCCTCTTGGTTAGCTTGGGCCAGTTCTATAGGGCTTAACATCCCTAACGAACTTTTAAGTGGTATCAGAGCGGGATTCAAAAATTTAAGTTTGAAAACTTTTTGAATTTAATCCATGGCTAACCTTGGGAATCGTAACACTACGGAAGGGTATTCTATTACCCGACCTCCCCTGTTCGATAACCTACCTTTTGACTTTTGGAAAACCCGCATGTCAACATTTTTACAATCTATTGATTATTGCATGTAGATGCTTATTCAAGAAGGTTATTCTCCACCTTCTCATGAAATTAATGGTGTTAAAACTGAAATTTCTTTTACTGAATGGACATTTGATGAACGAGATTTAGCTCAATTAAATGCAAAATGTTTGAACTATATTTTTTGTGCTTTAAAATCTGAGGATTACATGCGTGTCTCAACTTGCAAAACTGGTAAAGTGATTTGGGATAAATTGTGCATCACCTATAAAGGTACTAATGAGGTTAAACAATCCCGTTTAAATATTCTCTTGCATCACTACGAACTTTTTCGTATGAAACCTCATGAATCGATTTCTGATAAGTACACTAGGTTTACTCAGATAGTTACTTCACTGCATGCACTAGGAAAAAAACTTTCGAACTATGAAAAAGTAAACAAGATTTTGAGATGCTTGCCTTCGTCATATGATGCTAAAATCACTACAATCACTGAATCTAAGTATTTGAACACTTACTCTATTGATAACTTACTTGGCTCACTCATTGCTTACGAGCAAGGGGTGAATCAAAAAAATCTTGATGCAGGTGATAAGAAAAAGGAGAAAACAATTGCACTGAAGGGGCACAAATCAGAATCTGAATCTTCTGGGTCTAAAAGCGATAAAGTTGCCTTCATCACTAGGCAATTCAAAAGCTTTCTAAAGAAGAAACAAAAGCACCATCAAAATTAGAGAAAATGTAAGGATCATAAACATGTTAAAGGATCCTCTGATGTTGTTTATTTTGAATGCAGGAAACTTTGGCATGTGAGAGCTGATTGCCCAACACTTCAAGATAACACAAGCAAGGAAAAAATTGAGGAAAAATCTAAGTTTAAGAAGGAGAAGAAGAGAATCCAAAAGGTATTTTGGGCAGAATCTGGTACTGATTCCTCTGAGACTGAACCAGAGGAAGAGACAACGAACTTGTGCTTAATAGGGGAAGATCATCTTGAGCAAAGTGATGAGGAAGAGGTATGCAAACCAACCTATGATGAATTATTTGAAATTTGTGAAAAAATCCATACATCATACAAGAAAACTAAAGAAGACACATGCTAGCTTAAAAGTAGAACTTTTGAATTTACAAAAAGAGCATGAAGTTTTTCTCAAAGATCATGCAACGATTGATTCAATTCACATGGCTCTTCTTGATGAATTTGATGATTTAAACAAAAAATATTTGTAATTAATTGATGAAAATAATGCATTAAAAGTTTCACACACCTCACTTAAATCTAATCTTAAGAAATCTAAAGAGAGTGTGAAAAATTTGAAAATGAAGTTTTATAAAGCACTAATTTGAAGATCCAAAATGATTTAGAAGCATGTAAGAAAACTAGGATGACATCTACTTTTGATCAATTGCCAAAACCTAGGAAGAGGCATTATAACTCAAATCACTTAAGAAATCTCTTTCCTGGAGTTAGATGTTTTTCATGTGGCATGATATGACACATCTCACACACTTGCACCATTCACCATAGTACACATTGGGTGTGGAGACCTAAGATGCATAATTCACAACATACCTTACGTGCATTGTATTCTACTTTTCCTAAGAAGGAGCCCAAACCTATTTGGGTTCCTAAATCTGACTGTTGTTGAGTTTTGTAGGAGTGCTCTCACCAAAGACCTCGTGGGGGCATAGGATAACTGGACATATGAAGGCTCGCAGCTCATTCATGCTCAAACCTGCTGCTTCAATAATTTCTTGAAATATGTTTTGTTTCAGTGTGTTTTATTTTCGCTTTGTTTGTTTTTTTTTTATGTGTGTGTTTGACTTCACTTTGTTTTTAAAAATTGGCCTTCCATATGTTGAATCTTTTCAAGATTTTAGATTTTGGAGTTTTGAAGATTGTGTTTAGCTTTTCTAAATTTAGTTAAAGGGAGAAACACCGTGGATAGTTTTCCTCATTCTGACCTTGTTTAGTGGTATAATTTTTCTTCTCTAAACAAAAGTCTAACGCATTTTAGCCAATGGTTTTTGAAACTAAAATTCTTTCTATCTTGCTACAATATTCTATCTTATTCATAATATCCAAAGCTCTTACTTATCTTTCGAGTTATTTAAAATCTTGTCATTGCTTTTATCACATGTTTTTGATTTTGTTTTGTGACTTATTCTTCCCTATGTTAGAGAGAGAGCTCCTATTCTCTAATATTTAGAGGATATACTCACAACTGAGCTTCTTTTAAGAGTTTGCAAAAGAGCTTTTAGCTTGTAAGAATTAAAAAGGAAAGAGGCCAATGACGCCAAATTGAAAAAGGAAAATTATACACAATTGTGTATCAAAAATCAAAAGATGCTCAAAGAGCCAATCAAAGATTCAAGAGGCATAAAATGAGCCCACTAAGACCAAGCTATCCCCTCTTTTCAAAAATTTTAAAACTTAAAAAACTCATTGGCTATTTGATGAATTCAAAGGCTTGATTTCAAATTCCATGATTGAGAAGAAGTACTTTGTTTTATTATTTATGAGATGGTTTTTGTAAATAAGTTTGATTGAATCTTCTTTTTGCCCAATTTGGTTTATTCTGAGTTATGCATTATTATTTTTCAAAAGAAATTTTATACCATAAAAAACGTCTGATTTAGGGTTAACAAAATCGGATATCTTACCTTTGTCTGATTAGGATTAGCTAAACTCCTTGATCTTATGGAACTCTAAAAGTTTAACTTTTTGAAAGTTCTCATATGATGCCTCCATAAAACAAAAAAAATTAGAAAAATTAAAATCTAAAAATGTTTGTTTTTTTATTTTCCTTGAGTTTTTGCTTTTCTTTTACTGTGTTTTTCTGATTGTTTTTCTTTTGTTTTATTTTTGAGGGCCATGATCATCACCATCTTCTTTATGTTTAAAATTCTAGTCACATCGTCCTGCCCGATACCTTTATCGTCCTGGACGATAGGGCAAATTCTTTTCAAAATCTATCTGCTGAACTTTTCTGTGCTTGCAGTAACTCATCGTCCTGGACGATCCTATATCGTCCTGGACGATCCTATATCATCCTGGACAATACTATATCGTCCTGGACGATATGATCAAACTCTATTGCAATCTTGATGATAGTCCTGGCCGATAGAATATTTCATCTGGCCGATGCAATTTATGTGCATCATCCTGGCCGATACACTGGATCATCCTGAACGATCCACGTGTCAGCACATTTAAATCTTTAAATTTGGCCCCGGTTGATCCATTATTGGACAATCGGTCGGGCCGATCCACTGTTCATCCTGGACGATACACATGGCAGTGATTTAAAATATTTTAACTTCGGCCGGTATGATTAATTATTGTTCATCGTCCTGGACGATACACCTAATCGGCCCGGACGGTCTGCTTTTTCAACGGTCGTCCGGCCTGACTCCTCGGGACGATCGCATGTGTCTAATCGGCCTGGCCGATATCTGATTGGCCCGGATGATCGGACCGCCTTTTTGACCAATCGGCCTGTACGTAATTATTGAGCCATATCGTCCTGGACTTTTATGCGATCGGCCAGGACGATATGGCCGTTTCTTTAAATTCTGGCCATTCCAGCCATGGTTTTTCACTCTCCACCCTTTCTCCTCTTGTGTTTTCTTGCTAACTTTTCTCTATGGCTGGTTGGAAACGTGTCCGACAAACTTCTGGGAGTTCTTCGAGAGATAGGATTGACCCTCATTTCAGGGAAGTAGAAGATGAAGCCGCCTACCATCGTTACAAAGAGTGTGGGATAACTGTCTCCAGAATCATTAATCCTGCCCACATCTCATACCCGGTAATGAATCTTTTCGCTCACACCTCCCTTTGCTTCATTCTGTCTCTTGCCTTCCCTTTCAATACCGAGTTTCTTCGAGAGTTTTTTGCAAACCTTCGCATTAACCCTACTTTCAGCAGCCACCTCCACCACCTCCATCAGATGATCAGGATCCCTCGTTCTTTTAGTTTGTGCTTTCTGTTGTTTGTTTCCTATTTTTTTTGAAGTTTGCTTTTTAGTCTTTGTTTGTTTTTTCTTTTGTATCTGGACCCTCTTTTTGTGATGACAAAAGGGGGAGTAGGGTGTGGTAGGAAAAGTTGTTGAAAGGTGTGGTAGGAAAAGTTGTTGAAACTTTGAAATTCTAATAGACTTTTTTTTGGATATTTTCCTACTTGTGTTTGCCATCATCAAAAAAGGGGGAGATTATTGCAAATCTATTTTCATTGCTTATATTTTGATGATTGACAAACACTTTTTCTCTTGGACTGCTTGTTGCTTCTAACTTTTCAGGAATCAAAGATCGGATGAACAAGACAAAGCTAGTTCAGGATTACGTAGGTTTAGGGTTGAGTTAGTCTGTACTTTTATTTTTCACTTTTTGAGTCTACTTGTAAGGTCAAAGAGACTAATGCTAAGTAACCCTTCACACACACACTTGAGAGACTTAGAATTTCTATTTTTACTCATATTGGGCAGGACATTTTTTTTATCGGCCTGGACGATTAGGCTTAAAACATAAAGTCTAAATAAGGATTCTTAATTAAGGCAGTCGTCATTAACATATCGGCCTGGACAATACGTGTATCAGCCAGGACAATATTCTCAAAACAGAAAGAAGTTGCCTCCATAGACAATTAAGGTATACTGTATTTTTTTATTATCGGCCAGGACGATCCTTTATCGGCCTGGACGATATTCACAAATTATGCCTTAATTGATCAGGGAATCAAGGGAGTAATTAAGGATGATTGATACGATCATATCGTCCTGGACGATCGCAGGATCGGCCAGGACGATCCAGTCAAAAACCTTAAGTTACTTCAGGATGATAAATATCGGCCAGCTCGTATCCAAGGCTATTTTCAGGACGATTTTCCCATGATTTGAACTGATCGGCCAGGACGATCGTGAGATCAGCCTTGACAATCAAGCTAATTTTCAATCGTCTAGTCTTGCATCCAAAGCGATGCTCTGGCCGATCTTCTGAGTTTTGTACTAATCGGCCAGGCCGATGTCCATATCGGCCTGGACAATAATGTCGGCAACTTGAAATTAATGAGCTCCTTTGAAGCTCTTATATTTAAGAGCTCATGTTCAACGTTTTAAAAAACCTTTTACTGGTGCCTTGACCTGAGAAGACATTGAGGAGAGAAAGAGAGAGAGGGAGAGAGAGAGGATCTTGTGAGGAGGATATTGTGAGGGGATTCACAAGGGTTGCTTCAAGGATCGCTCTGCTTGTTCTTCGTCTAGAGTTTCTCGTCCGTGGAAGGGTCGGCAGAGGTAAGGAGTTAGCTTTTGGTTGTGGTTCTCTGCCAGCTTCAGGAGGAAGCAAAAGGAGGTAGGTTCTCTGCCTTACCGGGGTGGCAAAAAGGAGGTTCTTGTGAGGGCTTCTCCGCCTAGCCGTGGGGGCTAAAGGAGAGTCACGTTTTGTAGTGCAATACTTGGAGGGTGCCTCCAAGGAGTGGACGTAGGTCGAGTTGACCGAACCACTATAAATTTTTATGTTCTTATTTTTTGCTTCCGCACTTTTAATTCCGCATTTATTTTTATGGTGTGATTTTGGTTTATGCAATTTTTATTCTTTGTAAAAAGAAATTTTAAAATACCAATTCACCCCCCCCCCCCCTCTTGGTTAGCTTGGGCCAGTTCTATAGGGCTTAACATCCCTAACGAACTTTCATGAACAACCAAAGGGTTCTTTTCCTCCACTTGGAGATTGTGAAGAGCCGTAGGGTTCTCTACCTACACTTGGAGAGTGTAAAAGGACGAAGGGTTCTCTGCCCATACTAGGAGAGTGTAAAAGGACGATGGTTCTCTGCCAAAACTGGGAGAGTGTAAAAGGATGATGGTTCTCTGCCACACTGGATAGTGGTGGAAGGGGAGTTTTGTAAAGGCTTCTCCGCCTTGCTGTGGGTGAAAAAGGAGAGTCAATAGTGGTATTAGTGCAATATTCGGAGGGTGCCTCCGGGGAGTGGATGTAGGTCGTGTTTGACCGAACCACTATAAATCTTGTGTCTTTTTATTTTTCGCTGCTTTTGTTTCTACTTTTTAAATTTGTGGTTGAAAAACCTTTTCTACAAAAATTCACTATAGTTATTATCGGTTCAATTTTAAAAAGAGGAATAAATTTTTAATTACCAATTCACCCCCCTCTTGGTTAGCCGCTGGGATATAAGCATAGGTCTAACAAGCTAATTTATATTGAACAAATTTCAACAACCTTAAATGATCTTCCACTTCCATCACAGGCATTCAAAATGTCCATTTGCACAAATCTTCATCCTTTGAGCTTAGATGATTCGTACACTCTTTTATGTAGTGAAGAGCTTAATCTAGTGCATGAAGCTACACGTGAGCTTCAATCACTCTAATTATCCATCATTGCTATGCCACTTACAGCTACTCAAGGTTGGGTTTGAGGTCAATACAATCAATCTCACGGACTTACCTCTTTCAACAATTGACAAATTGCAAATCCTCCACCTACATCTTGTGGTGGCAAATCCCCACGAGTTTCAGTCAACTGTCAAATTTGCGGCAAGTTTGGAAATTTTGCTGTTAGATGTTGGCATCTTCATGACACGTAATATAATATTGAATAGACCACAACTGGTTTATTCCACTCACCATCTCTAATAGGCACTACCTATTGGTATCTTGATAGTGAAGCTTCAATACATTTGACATCATACCCTAATAATTTACAAATGTCCCAAGCATATACAACAACAAATCAAGTTGTCCTAGGAAATGGTCAACAACTCCCCATCCGCAATAATGGTAATGGTCTCCTTCCCACTTTGTTAGGTAGCCTTCAAGTATCTCACCTAATTCTTGTTCCAAATCTCTCATTCAATCTCTTATATGTTCATCGACTTGGTACTGACAATAATTATCTTATCACATTCTCTGCTCATGAGTATGAAATCAAGGATCGAAAGACCAGTCGACTTCATCTCATGATTCTGTGTATTAACAAAATCTACCCATTCATTCGAAGTCTCCCATGGCTCTAACTTCACCTTAGCTTGCACTCATCTCCATACAAACCGTCCCCGAACTTTGGCATTTAAGACTTGGACATCCTTCATTTCAAATATTATCTAGTCTAGGTAAGTATAATACAAATATTTCTATTCCCTTTAGTGCTACTATGAGTAATACTAGTTGGATGGCCAAAAGCCACCAACTCCCATTTTCTATTTCTCAATGTTTTAGTACTTCTCTATTTTCATTTCTTTATTCAGATATTTGGGGACCATCCCCCTCTATCTCTACTCAGGGATATTGATATTATGTATTTTTTATTAATGATTTTTCAAAAAATACATGGGTTTATTTGTTATGCTAGAAATCTAATATCATTTACAAATTTCTTGAGTTTAAATGAATGGTAAAATGTCAATTTTAAGCTTGCATTCACATTCTTCGCACAAATGGTGGAGGGGAGTTTGTCAATAGCAAGCCACAACTCTATTGAAACAACATGAAATTATCCATGAGTTCACCTGCCCTCTATTCACAACCTCAAAATGGAGTGGCGAAATGCAAAACCATCACTTAACTGAAACCATTTGTACACTTCTTCTTGAAGCTTCCCTTCCACACCATCTATGGGTTAATACTCTTATCACAATAGAATCGATCTTAATCAATCATATACCCTCTCCTGATACTTCTAATAAGTCATCATATGAAATACTACATGACACGCCTCCCACTTATTTTCATCTCAAGGTGTTTGGGTGCTTATGTTACCCTTGGCTCTGACCTTACTCCTCCAACAAATTATCCCAACTTTCCTACCTCTATGCATTCATTGGTTATGTTCCATTCCAGAAGGTATATTGATGCTTTGATCCTATCACAAACAAAGTATACACCTCGTGCCATGTTGTTTTTAATGAAGCCATTTTTCCATTCTCTCAATCATCTGTACAAGCCGCTCTACCAAAAAGAATGTCCTCTCCTACCCCACCGCTAATTCTTGTTCCAGCTTAAGACTTACCCATACCACTTACTAATTTTGATCCAACTACTTACAAATGATCACACTCCAACCAATCAAGCCCAACACAATCTTACCTTCTTAGCCCAAATTGAAACCATCGATTTCAACTATCACTCCCCTGCATTACACATTCCCTGCTCCACGGGTTTCTTCACTCAATCCAATGATAACTTGCTTTAAAAGTGGGTAAACAAAACCCAAATAGATCTTTGATATGTCTCATGTTCTTTAACCCATTGAAGCGTCAACTTATGCTCAAGCTGGCAAAATTGAGCATTAGCGATTAGACATATCTCAAGAATTTCAAGCTCTTCAAGATCAAGGATCATGGGATGTCATTCCTCCTTCACCCGATCAAAACATCTTGGCCTAAAAATGGATGTTTCATACCAAATTCAATTCTAATGGCTCGATTATAAGATACAAAGCCAAATTATTGGCAAAATGCTTCAATCAAGAACACGAATTAGATTATATTGAAACATTTAGTTTGGTTACGAAAATTCCTACTGTATGTGTACTTAGAGTTATAACATTGTACTATAAGTGGAACATTCACCAACTAGACATGTCTAATGCATTCCTACATGGCACCTTATCTGAAACAATTTATATGCAACAACCTTTTAGATTTCAAGATTCACTTCAACCTAATCATGTCTGCAGATTGAAGAAGGCTCTTTATGCCCTCAATCTGTCACCACGCGAATGGAATGCTACACTTTCCAATCACCTACAAACATTTGGGTTTCAAATAAGTGCTTCTGACCCTTCTTTACTCACTTACAAATCAAGTTCAATTCACATGTACATTCTCATTTATGTTGATGATATTTTGTTGACCGAAAACTCACCCATTGAGCTAGCCAGTCTACTCTCCAACTTATAGTCTCGATTTTAGATGCCTAACCTTGTATCATTGGCTCAATTTTTAGGCATTCAAGCCATCACGACAAACTATGGCATATTTTTGCATCAACAATAAATTGCTCACATGATTTTAGAAAGAGCTAGTATGCAGAATTCCAAATTTGTCTCCACTCCAAGCTCCTGCAAGATAGTCCTCACTACAACTTCTAGTAAAGAGTTCTCTAACCCAAAGTTGTACCGCCACGTACTTAGCTCTTTGCAATATCTCACTCTCGCTCAACCAGACATACAATTTACCGTTCACCAACTAACCAACAAATGCATCATGTGCTTAACATTCACTTTAATGCTCTCAAGGGTTTACTTTACTACATTACACAATGATAGCCTTACCTTATGAAGCTATGTTGATTCAGATAGGGCTAGCAACTCACTCGATCAAAAATCTATGTCCGATTATTGTAATTTTTTGGGTAAGTCTCTCATCTCTTGGCAAGTCAAAAAGCATTCAACCGTCACGAGATCATCCACTAAAGGCGAGTACAAAGCTTTATATATAGCTACATTCGAGGTGATTTGGCTTTGACGTCTCCATAAATATTTCATCTACTACAGTTCAACCCTACCATACTTTATTGTAATAATACTTCTGTCATATCCTTGGCAAACAATCTAGTATTTCATGCCCGAACGAAACACATAGAGGTTGATTGTCATTTCATTCGGGAGTGCATTCAAGCAAAGCATCTCTCGGTTCATCATATCAACACATATGATTAGATTGAAAACATATTCACCAATCCTCTTCCTATCCAACGATTCAAACACCTCTCCAGGAAATTGATTGCTGCTCCTCCACCATCGGTTTGCTAGGGGCTATAAGTAGCAAAGCACCTCCAAGCAACAGACGGTTGTTGTCTCACCTCAACCGGCCACATGGCAAATCACTCGTTTCCTCACCTCTACATGTAACAAACTCTTGCACAACAAATGATTGTTTATGTTACACTAAATACTATATATAGATGTTATAATACACTATAGATGGTTAATGAGAATGAAAAGTTGTTTTCTCTAATTTTTCTTTATTCCATTCCTAACTATTTATGTGAGATTGCAGAGATTGCAGGTCTACACACATCACATACGCAAAGATTTGAATCCAAGGCTTCTTAATTGATAGTCAAAGCTCTCAATCAATAGACCAAGGTAAGATGCGTTGTTAGAATTTAATTTGTTTACTTGTTTTCCAAAATCAATAATAAATTTTATGTTGCATTCATTTATTTTATAAAAATGAGATTTATTGTGAAAATTTAGAAAATTTAAACTCAATATATTTTCAATAGAAAATTAATATATTTTAGAAACTTTTAAAGCACAACTTCAAGTGACCAAAGAAACCATTGACAAAATCAGAATTGGATCAAAACCATTTCTTGAGTGAGTATTAAACTATTCGCCAATATTTCCTAGCTTTCTTCTCTTTGACATTGACTAATCTATCATCATGATTATTTCGAAAGTATTTAAGATTCATTTGAAAAAAAAGTTTTAAATTTTTATAAAGATGATTGTAAGGCTTCTTGGAGAAAATAATTTTATTGAAAGCTGTTATAGAAAATAAATTTCTATTAGAAAATTTTCTTAAAAACAGTTAAAAAGTAATGACCAAATAGACATTGTGATTTTAATCTAAGTAATAAAATTATATCAAATGAAATCTTAATTTTACTTTTTCCGTACTATGATCAAACCATTATAAGAAAGATCATCATAATAAGTATTTGAATTTTTTTTAATTTTATATTTTTTTCTAGGAATACTTTTATAATGATAACTACTGTGTTGTTTTCTTTTTCTTATTATTTTGTTTTAAAAATTATTTAAATTAATTTTGAGGTGATTTTAATAGTTTAAAGCTTTTATTTTCTTTTATAATAATAATATTATTTATTATATAATAGTTTAAAGCTTACTGCAACGTTCATGATCACCATTAACTTTCATACTACCGCAAACGGCAAATTATTGCATCCGGTCAATGGATGCGGAGAATAGGTTCAGACATCCAATAAAAATTTGCCACGTCACATGCGTTTTAGTTGCGCTTTGACTGCACTTTACCTGTTTGACTGCGCTTTACTTTTGACGCGCTTAATTTAAAATAATATTTTATTAATATCCAGACCTATCTCCGCATTCGGTGACCGGATGCAATAATTTGCCACCGCAAACAGGGATAACTTTCCGAACTCTAGCTGGCTTTACCAATTGATTTTGTCTCCATCAGCCCGTGCGCTATCGCCAGCTGCTATGACTGGTCCACCTTTCTCTAAAGCCAAACCTAATTATGCTTAATCACTTGTTCTGCTTTGAAACACTGTGGAGAAAATCAATTTTTTGAGATATGCACACCTAAAAATCTCCAGATATTTGTCTTATTAATTTGTATTTGGAATATTTGGCAACCCAAGCATATCATTGTTAATTTATTATTGCATGTTGGAAATCCAGTTGGTGAAGTGAGAATTTATCTCCATCAATTTAGGCTTTTTTGGGACGACTTTCTTATTACTTTCTAAAATAGCTTTTTTGTAAAAAATTACATGAACTAGAAATTTTTATACTAAAAAATTATTTTTAGAAAATAATAAAAAAGCCGTCCAAACGAGACATTTATTTTACTTTATTTTATTTTTTGTGAAGAAGAAAATAAAAAATTTATATTTACTTAGATGAATATAATCCATTGTTTCTTATAGCTTCTTAACAAGATTGTCCACCTTCAACTAAATGTTGAGGCTTTAGTAAGAGATGCATATTAGTCAATCACAAACACCAAGATCAAGCGCATCAAACATTAATAAAATCTTAACTTCTTAAGAATGTTTCCATACAATGATTGTAGAAGCGCTACTAGTTATAATCTTTAGTGGTAGATTTAATTATTAAAATTATAAATAATATTTTATTCAACATATGCCTTCAGAGGTGTCTGGCAGGCAGTCCGAGGGTCATAACCACTAGAGGGGGCCTTGGTATGGAACTTTTATTACATCCAGTGAATGTACGCTCCTCTACGTTCGGTTTTAGACCAAAACAGCGCAATACCGAGTTTTTTAAAAAACTCGGTTCAACTCGGTACTCGGTACTCGGTATTGCGCTTTTTTTGCCTAGAACCGAACGTAGAGGAGCGTACGTTCACTGGATAAAATAAAAGTTCCATGGTATGAGCCCTCACTGGCCCATCAAAGAAAAAGCTTTTTTATTTTGAAACTTAGAAACATAATAACATATATTGTTGAAATGCGCCTTTAAGGATCAAGATCCTTATCCACTGAGCCAATAAATCAACAGAACTTCTTTATTAAATATTTTTTTTAATTAAATTATATTAAAGACTACAATATTAATTTCATATATATATATATATATATATATATATATATATATTCAAAGAATAATAGAATGAGAAACTTTAGTGTAAACCTTTTGCATATGACATAAAATTGATATTAATAACTTATTCAATGCTATGTTAGAAAAAAATGAAAATTGCATCAATTAAAATTATATATGTATATAAAGTGCAACTAATAGAATATATAATATAAAAATAAGTAATTTATTAAATATAAATATTGATATTTTTAGAAGATAAAAGTATTATTTCACCTAGAACTTTTAAATGAAAATGCAAAAGAAATTACTCAAAAAAGATTAGGAGTATTTTGAAAATCATTAATTTGTGCCCCCACTCATAAAATTTTTAAGCTTTGCCCCTAATCGTAGCAAAGGAATTTTCCCCAAAAAGAGACCCACTTGGGAAACTTACCTAACGATTTGAGAGGCACTACTAGCCTAAGACCTGGGAGAGAACACATCTAGTTGATCGGAAAGCACTACTCACACAAGCCAATCATGTAGGTTATTCTACATAGGGTGAATTGAGGATTCCACGTCAAGCTAGTAACTTGGCACCCACCACACACATGAATCAACTCTTTGATCATGTGTTCTAACTCTTAGAGCCATCATCCTCGTACAGATTTAAAAAGTTTAAATATAGGAAAGAGCCCACTCAGGGAGCCCCACCTTGCCCTACCGAGACTAACTAAGCAAGGAGCTCGATTTCTCCACAACCACACACCAATTTACTCTCCCTTATTGATAAAATTTTTGTATGAGGTTAACTAAACAAAATTCAAACTCAATCAGAACTCAAATCAAAATCAAACCCAAATCCCTTCAATTGGTGGCCACCTAATGGTTATCATTTGATCCCTCATACTTTATCATTGGCAATCACCTAAATGATTATCAATGAGATGAGTATATCAAATCCCATCAACCAAATTCAAAACAAAATCCAAATCCAAAATTTCAAGTTAATAGTCAAGGCCGAAGTCCCTTATCCAACGACCTATTTTGAGTGATTTTTTAATCACCTCAAAAACCAAAACAAATTACCTTTGACTCCTAATTTATCAATTGCATATTGATTGAACATGTCCCTAGGGTAAAACTTCCAAATTTGGAAGCAATCCAAGCTCTCTAACTCCCAAAACTGAATTCAATTCCAAAAGCTGTAAAACCTTCAAATATTTATAGCCCATGCCATTGGACCATACATCTTATGGAATTTGACCTTGGAAATCTCCCAAAAATCATTGAACATGTTCATGAACGTTTTTATGACATGATAAACCCAATACTAAATTTTTGTTGGACCTTGGATGACCATGGTTAACAATGGGACAACTTGAGCTTGAAACACCAAACCCCCAAAAATCAAACCTTCTCATAAAAGCCTCAACATGACTCATTCAAAACAACCTTTAAAAACTTTTTCAATATATTCCAAATATTATTTGGGATATATTAAATTTAAACCTAAGGCTTGGTCAAGCTTGGTTGACTAAGTTAACCATATAACTAAATAGTCATTTAAGGGTTCAAACATACATTTCATGCAAGAAATCCTTCCCATTCTATGGGACCACTTCCATTGGGTCCAAAATACTATTTTGAATTAGTTGAACCAAACCCCAACCCTTGGTCAAGCTTGGTTAACCAATTCAACCATGTTGACCAAATTAAACATAAACCTAAACCTAACTCAAATCCAATGCTCTAATAATCACCAACCTAAGCTAAACCCTTGGCATTGCTCATTAGGTCATTAAGACCCATCCATTGGAAACCCAACCCTTGGGTCCACTTGGGCTAGTCACATGGCTAAACCCAAGTGGCCAAGAGAGGGTTCTCTTGAGCCAAAACCTAACCTGAGCTGATTCAAACCAAATTAAGTCTTTCACTAGGTATTCTATGATCCTAAGCTCTTACGCTAAGTGGTTCACCCTTTGGGTCTACTTGGGCTAGGAGTTAGGCCAACCCCAAAGTGACCAAAATCACTTTGGTTTGAACCAACTTTTAACCTAGGCTTCACCAAGCTAAACCAATACTTGCATTAGGTAGCCCTAGGTTCCATGCTCCTCCCATGGTCTGCCCAGCCCTTTGTTTTACTTGGGTTAAGAGCCAGGGTAGCCAAAAGGGTCCCCAAACTTCCTTCCTGATCCACATCGCCCAATTGGTATTAACTAGTCACAAGTGGCTCATGCATTAGGCTTAGTGTACTTCTAGACACCTTTCCACATCACCCTTCTAATGCGGTGTTCGGCGGCGGCCGGAGGAAGTAAAACCAACTGCTAGTGGTCACCTCCACACATGAGCCAAACCCAAGGGCCTTTTTAGGTATGAAACCATTTTTTGAGTTCATGAAACATTCCTTGAGCTATTCCCTCTAGTTGGTGGCCATCGAAGGCTTTACTTCAACAATCCTGGTGGTCAAAACTCCATTAAGAAGGTCTGAGTAGGGTACCCTCATTCAGACTCTCCCATTGCATCCTCTCATTTTGAAAACACTCCCCAGAGTTGCATGAAGCTCCCCTAGCTTCCCAAACTCTACCATGCTCATTTCTAGTGACTTCAAGCGAGCTCTAGCAAACTTCTTATGTCTAAGTTCAAAGTCCTACCTCAAGTGATCCTCCAGCTATAGTTCCTTGACGTCGGATAAAGCTACATGAACTCAAGCTCTAGCATTTGAAGCATTTCCTGACATAGTGGTTTAATGATGTGCTCCTTAGCTAGGTAGTCTGATTAAGTGTGAAGTGAACTTTCAGCCTTTTGAATTCTAACCATTAGATTAAATGTTTATGATCCCTTGATGCTCTCTATGAAATTTGGTAGCATTTTGCAAGGCAGATCTCTTGGATCATGCTAGAAAAGCCTTATAGATTAGTGTGTGTGTGGGAGGTTGAATATGAAATCAGAGCTATTGAACTTAATTAATAGCTCTGATTAAAACCCATTGTCCCGAATCATGTTATATCATAGCCATTTTATCTTGCATTCAATGGATATAGTTAATCCCATGTTAATACTGTTAGCACCAATAATTGTATACCCAATAATATAACACTGTATGGAAAAGTGTGGCTGACTGTGTAAATCCTTAATTAATTTCTCAAAAAATAAATAAACTTAAAAAATCTATATATCCTCACACACTTATCTAATTAGGGTGTTCTTAGGCTCATTGGAAAGGTCTTGAGGTGACTTACAAAAGCTTTATGGTTTCAAGCTCTAATTCTTTCTGAAATTAAAGTTATTTAAGGTTTATTCCTAGGGAAATATTTGTAATTATGGCCTCTGTTGAGATAGTTGCAATTTAGTTCTTGATTATTGATATTCTTACAAAATATATATTTTTTATGATTTCAAATATTATTTCTTTGATTATTATTTCTTTGATTATTATTTCTCCTAATATATTTTTGATGCATTGTTTTGCTATTTGTGTGTACTAAAATTTCAAGGAAATTATACTCTAAATTATTGAAGATTTCAAATCAGATCAAATTAGGGTTTACTGTAAATAAAGTTTGTATTTTTTATTTTTATTGAGTCTTAGAGAGTGTGATTGTAATTGAGTAACCGTACATGCACACACCGGGGGAGAGTTTAAAATTTGCAATTTTTAAATTGATCATACTCTACGAAGTCATTTCGTACGGGACGATTTGTTCAGAGCAATCAAACGAATAAAAAGAATATTTTTTCTAATATGGATCATACTGTATGATATACCATTCATACGCGTGCCATCTAGGGTATGAATTGGATGGGTCTCTTTTCAACCCGATGAATTCGAAGTTTTTCTAAATGGTTCATACCATACAATGTCGTCATCGTATGTATGCCATCCAGCTTATGAGTTGGACGGGTCCCTTTTTGTCTCAAGGAACTTAAAATTTTTTGTAACTGATCGTATCGTACGATGTCATCATTATACGTACGCCTTACAGGGTATGAAAATGTGGGGTCCCTCTTCGCCTCGATGAAGATGAAAAAGTTTCTAACTATTCGTATAGTATGAACTAAGTTCGTACTGGATGATCATTGTGTACAAAATCATTTTATATTGATTCAGTAAGGTTCGTACACAATAGTTTTTGAACTGTTCATATGTACGAACATACGATCGTACTATATGAACGTGTATGCTCAAAATAGAAGATTTCATTTTTCTGGATGATTTTTCATATCTTTCGTATAAAAGGTCCTTTAAAACTGACGTGAAAAGAGTCCTTCGTGAATTTTTAAAATCAAGAGAAAGAGATAGTGTGGGAGAGTGCTTGTGAGAGATTTCTTGCAAGTGGAGTGTGAAGGGTTCACAAGGTTACTCAAAGGTAAGGAGCTCTTTGTGTTTTTTTATTGATCACTCTTCTTTTCTTCTTTCTAGTTGTTCATGAGAAGATCTTTGAAGAAGATCTAGTACTCTTCCGACACTTGGAAGGTGTAAACAGATGATGGTACTTTACCGACACTTGGAGGGTGGGAACAGACGATGGTAATCTGCCGACATTTGGAGGATGTAAACAGATGATGGTACTCTGCCGATACTTAGAGGGTGTGAAAGGATGACAATTCTCTGTTGCACTGAGGATTGGTGGAAGAGAATTTTTGTAAAGGCTTCTCCGCCTTATTGTGGGGGCATAATGAGAGTCACTTTGGTAATAGTGCAATACCTGAAGAGGGAGTCTTCAGGAAGTGGATGTTGATCATGTTTGACCGAACCATTACAAATCTTTGTATTTTAATTTCTGCATTTTTTTTGCAAGTTATTTATAGTGGTTGAAAAGTTTAGTTTAAAATTTAAATTAACTTACTACGAGATTCAAAATAATTTTCTATTTAAAATCCAATAGAATTTTTAAATTACCAATTCACCCCCTTTTAGTTAGCCTTATGATAATAACTTTGGTTTAACAACCTATATAGAATCAACAAGTGGTATCAGAGCTTTATTTCAAAAATATAGTTTAGACTACTTTTTGAAAAATGAGAATTGCTACCTTTGGAAACCGAATCGCACTTGAAGGGTATTCAATCACTAGACCTCAGTTATTTGACAACAACCCTTTCAATTTTTGGAAAATATGCATGTCAACATTTCTTCAATCACTTGATTATCGTATGTGGATTTTAGTTCAAGAAGGGTATACTAGACCAACTAGATTAGTTGATGGAATTAGAGTTGAAAAACCCTTTGCTAACTAGATTATAGAACAACATGACTGAACACAACTAAATGCAAAATATTTAAATAGTTTCTTTTACGCACTTAAGTTATAAGATTACATATGGGTTTTCACTTATAAAAGATGAAAGGACATTTGAGATAGGCATTGTATTACTTAGAAAGGGACTAATGAAGTAAGGAAATTTTTATTAAATATCTTGTTACATGACTATGAATTGTTTTGAATGAAACCAAATGAATCTATTTCTGACATATACATAAGATTTTCTCAAATAGTCACTTCTTTGCATGCATTAGGTAGGGAACTAACAAATGTTCAAATGGTCAATAAAATTCTTCATTATTTGCCTACTACTCTACAATTATAGAGTCTAAGGATTTAAATATTTACTCTATTGATAATCTTCTTAGATTACTAATTGCTTATGAGCAAGTAGTGAATCAAAGGAAGATTGATGCAAGAGAATAAAAAAAAAGGAGAAGATCATAGCATTAAAAGCAAATGATTCAGAGAGTGATCAATCTTTACTTGAGGATGAGGATGACATTGCCTTGATGATAAGATAATTTAGGAGTTTTCTTAAAAGGAAGCAGAGAAGATGCTAGCAGTAGAATAAAGGTAAGTTCAACAAAAATGTTAAGATTTCTAATAATGTGCTTTGCTACAAATACAAGAAACCTGGATATATAAAATCTGACTACCCAAATTTAAAATCCACTCCTAGCAAGAAGAATATAGAAGAGAAAGCAAATGTGAAGAAGGGCAAGAAGATATTTCAAAGAGCTTTTTGGACAGACTTAGCTTCAGATTCATCAGAAATAGAAAAGGAGGAGGAAGTCACCAACCTGTATTTAATGGCCGATAATCTTGATCAGTCAGATTAAGAAGAGGTATGTGACTTAACTTATGATGAATTACTAGAAGTTTCTAAAAGAATATATGATGCATATAGAAAATTTAAGAAAATACATGCTAGACTGAACCTAGAATTGCAAGAGTTACAAAAAGTGTATGACATCCTTAGGAAAGATCACACATTGATAGATAATAACCATATAAGCTTACTTGATGAATTTCATGATTTGAATAAAAGGAATAATCTTTTAAAATCATCCTATACCAAATTGGAAAAAGAATTTAAGGATTTTAAGGATGAATATGAGAGCAGAGAACACTATCTAAAATATAATATTAATATATTAGAAGATGTAAACACATTTCTTAAATTGAAAGTAAAAGTTCTTGAGGAACATAGGATACCCCCAACACTTGAAGATTTTACTTATCTTATTTTGAGGTCAAAAATTTTAAAACCCAAGAAGAGACAAATTTATTATAGAAGATTAAAAAACTCATTTCCTGGAGTTAAATGCTTTACTTGTGGGATGATTGGACATATCTCACACACTTATAATTTAGATAGAAAAACTCATTTAGTGTGGAGACTTAAGATGTATAAACCAAGTCATATCATTCATGCATCTAGTTTTATTTTGTTAAAAGGAGAATCCAAACTTGTTTGGGTTCCTAAGTCTAACATTTGACTATTTTATAGATATGCTCTCATACAAGACCTCGTGAGAGCATTTGTTACGTAGACAGTAGTTTCTTGAAGCATATGACTAGAGATACTACGTAATTTATATTGCTGGTAGCTAGGAATGGAGCCAAGGTCACACTAGGAGATAATACCACTAGGAAAGTGGTTAGCATTGGTATGATTAGAAACTTGTAAAAGTTTTTCAAAGAGATTGTATTACTTGTTGAAGACTTAAAGCATAATTTGTTAAGTATTAGCCAGCTATGTGATAAAGGGTATAGTGTAAAATTTTTTCTCACTAGCTTGCATATTAAACCTAAATGGACATGATGTATTATATGGAATTAGGATAAAAAATATTTATATACTAAATTTTAACTATATTAAAACTCTTCATGCTTTTTGTTTAAAAATAATTTCTAATAAATTTTGGTTATAGCATAGGAGACTTTGTCATGCTAGCATAAAAAACCTTATGAAAATTACCCAAAAAAATTTGGTTAGAGGTATACTAAACTAGACTTTACTAAGGTTCACCTTTGTGATGCATGTTAATTAGAAAAATAGGAGAAGTCCTCATTTCATTCCAATAAGAATCTTAGAACTAGTAAATAATTGGAGATTATTTATATGGATTTTTTTGGACATGTTAGCACTGTTAGTCTAGGAGAAAGGTATACGGATTTGTGATATTTATTGATTTCTTGAGATTCATGTGGGTTAAATTTTATTTTATAAGAGTAAATCATTTGAAAAATTTAAGACTTTTCGACTTGGATTTAGAAAAAATTAAGTTGTGAAATTTTAACAATTCAAAGTGATCACGGAGGTGAATTTGAAAATGAATGATTTGAAGATTTTTATAAGGAGAAAAGAATTTGAAAATAATTTTTCTACACCTAGAAACCCTCAACAGAATTGGGTAGTTGAAAGAAAGAATAGAACAATAATTGAAGCCGCTAGAGCCATGTTGGCTGAATATTCACTTTCTAAATATTTTTGGGCTAAAGCGGTTAGTACTGTATGTTATATTTTGAATAGGGTGAACATAAGGTCTAAATTAAAAAAAATACCCTATGAACGTCTTAAAGGAAGAACACCTAATTTATCACATTTGCATGTTTTTGGATGTAAGGTGTTCATACATAATAATAGAAATTTTTCCTTAGAAAAATTTGATCCAAAATCAGATGAAGGAATTTTTCTTGGGTACTCTAGTATTGAAAAATCATATAGAGTATTTAATAAAAGAACTTTGGTAGTTGAGGAGACTACACATGTTGTATTTGATGAATCTGGAATTTTGGAAGAGCCAAGTTTGGAAGAGGATGATTTAGAAATAACTCCAAAAGGATTGAGAAGATTAATTTGGAAGAAAATTTGGAGATAGAAAACATATTTCCTAGAGATTTAAAATTTTCTAAAAGCCATCATAAGGAATTGATTTTATGTGAACCAAGTGAGGGTATTAAGACTAGGCGTGGACTTAACAAAGAAGTTAATCATTCTGCCTTTATTTCAATAGTAGAACCCATAAATGTAAATCAAGCACTTTTGGATGAATTTTGAATTTTGGCAATGTAAGAAAATTAAATCAATTTATAAGGAATGATGTTTGGGAATTTATTACAAGGCCAGAGGATTAAAATATAGTTGGAACTAAGTGGGTATTTAAAAATAAAATGAATGACTCAGGAGTTGTTATTAGAAATAAGGCTAGATTGGTTGCTAAGGGGCATAATCAAATTAAAGAGATTGATTTTGAGGAGACTTTTGCCCCTATAGCAAGACTTGAAGCAATTAGGATTTTGTTAGCCTTTGCCTATTTTAGAAGATTTAAATTATATCAAATGGATGCTAAAAGTACCTTGTTTGAATGGGTGATTTAGAAGGATATTTATGTTGAACAACCTTCAAGTTTTAAAAATTTAAAATTCCCTAATCATGTTTTTAAATTAAAAAAGGTATTACAGAGATTGAAATAGACACCTAGGGCTTGGTATGGGAGATTAAGCACTTTCCTACTAGAGAGATCTTTTGAAAAAAAAGTGTGGATACCACTCTCTTTTTGAAGAAATTTAGAGACGATATACTCATTATTCAAATTTATGTTGATGGTATCATTTTTGAATCTACAAATAAAAATCTTTGTGAAAATTTTTCTAAAATAATGAGTAGTGAATTTGAGATGAGCTTAATGGAAGATCCTTACTACTTTATAGGTTTTAGCATTAAGCAATTTGAGGAGGGAACATTTCTTAGTTAGTCAAAATATGTTAAAGACATTCTCAACAAGTATGAAATGGATAATGCTAAACCAGTTAGTACACCTATGAGTTCTTTAGTTCAGTTAGATAATGACCCAAAGGAAAAGTCTATTGATAAAAAAAATTAGAGGAATTATTAGAGTTGACTGCTAGCAGATCCGATATTATGTTTAATATTTTTTTATGTGTTAAATTTTAGTCATATCCAAAATAATCACATTTGATATAAGTAAAAAAGATTTTGAGATATCTCTTGGAAACTTAGAACTTATAGATTTGGTATCCTAATTATAGCTCTTTATTTGAACTTATTGGATATTCATATTCAGACTTTGCAGGTTGTAGGGTTAATCGAAAGAGTACATATGATTCTTGTCAATTTATAAGAAATTTTTAGTTTCTTTGTCCAGTAGAAAATATAATTTCGTAGTCCTATCTACTGCTGCTGAAGTTGAATACATTGCCTTAGGAAGTTGTGTGGCACAATTTCTTTGGTTAAAATAACAGTTGATTGATTTAAGATTTATAATAGGCACAATTCCAATTTATTGTGATAACACTAATGCTATTTACATTTCAAAAAATCATATTCAACCTTTTTAGAACCAAACATATAGACATAAGGTATCATTTCATTATGGATTATGTATTCAAAGGAGAAATTAAATTGAACCATGTATCAACTGAAAATCAACTTGCAGACATTTTTACAAAATTATTAGCTTTTAATACTTTTAGCATATTAAGAATAAGTCTAGGTGTGATCAATCTAAATGCTTAAATAAAATCTTCGGCAAACTTGATATATTTCTATATGCATTTTCTATTTTTGGTTGTCAATGTTTTTTTGTTTGTGTGTATATTTTCAGTTTTTTATTTTGTTTTTTATGTTTTGATTTGATTTGGACATATATCATGTATCAAGAGTTTAGTTTCTGATCTTTCATGCTAAATTTTCAAAGTGTTGTATTTATACTATACAAACTTATTTTTGTACTGTATGAATTACGTAGCATGTATGTTATTTTAGAGGTGATTGCGTTAAAAATTAGATTTTCTTATATATATATATATATATATATATATATATATATATATATATATATATATATATATATATATATATATATCATATTATATGATGTCATCATCATCCCGTACTATCTATATACATTCGTCTATACGCACGTAGATGGTTATCCGGGTAGAATCAGTTATTATAACTGATCTTACATACAAAATTATATTTCATATGAACGAACCACATGTCATTCTCTATGGGAGATGAACCTAACCATTATTAAAATGATCTTAAATAACTTATCATCCTGAACAAACACCTATTCGTCTGTACGTTCGTCTAGTTAAAAAGTTTGTACGAAAGGATGCTCTATAACTTGTATGATTATGAAAAGTCATTTCATTTTGAATGTTTTCGTTCGTCCATACAAAAATTTTTTTTCCCCGTACGATCTCACGATCGTTTATACGAATTGAGTTTCGTACTGTTAGAAGAGTCATTTTTCTTTAAATAGGAGGGCTTTAGAATTTATTTTCATTCACTTCAAACATCCTCCTTGAATCTTTCTCATCTTAGAAATGACAAGTTCTAGCAAGCGTGTTAGAGTTTCTAATGGTTTCTCATCTAGGGGTGGAGACAACAATTTTTTGTCTAGAGCAAATGAGAATTCATACTATAGGTTTGTCGCTGCAAAAATTACTCCCTCTAGACTACTGATTCAGGATGAAATCCATTTTTAAGTAATGCCTCTTTTTTCTCAACCCAATTTGCATTTATTTTGACTCTGATCCATGCTTACCATAAAGAGACCTTTCACTACTTCTTGGCAAATATGAGTTTTAGTGAGGATGAGAGTAGGATAAGATCATATGTCCAAAAGAAATGGTTAGAAATCACTAAGGAAGATCTAGGAACTTTTATGCGTCTAAAGACTCAAGGGACAAGAGCATACACTTTAACCTTCATATCTGACTATAATTGGTCTAAAATAATAAGAGTCTTAGAGGTGTCACTCAAATTTGTCACTTGGCTAGAGTATATACCTGATTCAAAATGCAAGGGTAATCCAGTATGTTCTTAGAACCTCAATCATTCTTAAGACTGGTGATCGTATAAACATTACTCCTCTTCTATCCATAATTACCTATTTAATCATGACTGGACAATCAATTGATGAAGCACAACTCATTTTAAATTATATTAATAACCTTTCTGAAATTTGGATTGCTTCTCATAGGAGGAAGAAAAATATTGCTCTAAGACATCTAATAACCTATGTCATAGAAAGAAGTATAACATTTTTCATGCTGATGTTCCCACTGAGTTGCCAATCTACTTCACTGATGCCTCTTTTTGATCACTTATTAGGAGAAATGAGAATTCTAGTAAAGATTCTGAAGAAGAAGGGGGAGCACCAACACCTGCATATTTTGTTCATATGAAAATTGATATCAAGGGCTTGAATGTATCTGATCTTTATTTGATATCAATTAAAAATATCTTGTTTTGATTAGTTGTTTTTGTTCATTATTTGAAATGTAAGTTTTTGCCTATATGATAACCCTTTCTTAATTGATATAAAAGATGTTATAAATTAACTTGCATTACAAAATTAATTTCAATATGAAATCTAAATTTTGAAAAATTTTAAGATTAATTTATAACTCGATCTAGTTAAGGATATTAATCTCATGTTTCTTTTAGGCAAACATAATTTGAATATTATTATTATAATTTTGATGTCATATTATTTTTTTATTTCTCTTTTCAATATAATTATCTTTGTAATTAGAGAAATTTGATTTTAGATTATTGATTTTGAAAAGATCAATTAAAAAATAATATAAAAAAGAAATGTACAATGTGTACAACAATCAAAAGAATGTGCAATAATTTGTAAATTGAAAAGAGGCTTAAAATTATCCCAAATACAAAATGATGCACAAAGTGTGCCACAAATATTTTAAAAGATGCGCAATGATGCCAATTGAATATGTTCTTTTCTCTATCATTTAATCTTTATTTCAAAATAATCTAATTTTTAATTATATTTTATTTTGAAAATTAAAATTAACTAATTCTCATTTCATCACTTTTACAATAATTCTCCTTATCGAATTGTCAAAAGGGGGAGTAATATTATTTTTTTTTAACTAAGTTTTGCCTTAATTTAAATGTTTTTTAATCTTTGTTTTTCCTCTAATGGTAATTAACTTTGTTATTATAATTCTATTTTAATCTCTTTCAAGATAAATTACTAAGATTTCTCATATGACTTTTTTCATTTTAACCTTCCTTTTCCCTTTTTATTGTTGTCGTCAAAAGGGGGAGTAATATTATTTTTGTGTTTTGTTGTATTATTATTATTTTTGTGTTTGTGTAATTTGTGTATATATATATATATATATATATATATATATATATATATATATATATATATATATATATATATATATATATATATATATATATATATATATATATATATATATATATATATTATTGTTTTTCAAGGAATACCCCTATATTCACATGTTTATTCTTTTGGGGGAGCAAAGGATAAATTTAGGCTATTCAATTTTACTCAAATAATAATTATTTTGTCATCATAAAAAGGAAGAGATTTTTGAGATAGTTGCAACTTAGTTCTTGATTGTTTATATTATTACAACATATATATTTTTGATGATTTCAAATATTATTGCTTTGATTATTATTTCTCCTAATATATTTTGGATGAATTGTTTTGTTGTTTGTGCATACTAACATTTCAGGAAAATTATACTCCAGATTGTTGAAGACTTTAAATCAGATCAGTTTAGGGTTTATTATAAATGAAGTCTGTATTTTTCATTTTTTTTACTCTGAGAGAGTGTGATTGTAATTGAGTAACTATGCACACACACACCAGGGGAGAGTTTAAAATTTGTAATTTTTAAATTGATCGTCCTATACGAAGTCATTTTAGACGGGATGATTTGTTTAGCAGTTTTCCCTACGAGCAGTTAAATAAATATAAAGAAGAAAATTTTTCTAAGTATGGATCGTACTATACAATATACCATTCATACGTATGCCATCCAGAGTACGAATTGAATGGTCCCTTTTCATCCCAATGAATTTGAAGTTTTTCTGAACGGTTCATACAATATGATGTCATCATCGTACGTACGTCGTCCAGCATACGAATTGGACGGGTCCATTTTTGTCCTGATGAACTTGAAAATTTTCATAAATGATCATATCGTATGATTTTTTTATCGTACGTACACCATACAGGATACAAAATTATGGGGTCACTCTTCATCCCGATGAAGATGAAAAATTGAGTTCATACAGTACGAACTGAGTTCGTACAGTACGAACTGAGTTCGTATAGTACGAACTGAGTACGCACAGTACAAACTGAGTACGAACATACGATCATATTGCACGATCATGTACACTCAAAATGGAAAATTTTAATTTTTTGGATGATTTTTCATGTCTTTCATATAAAAGGTCATTTAAAAATGATGTGAAAAAGAGTTCTTCTTCATGAATTTTTAAGAGCAAGTGAAAGAGAGAGTGTGGGAGAGTGTTAGAGAGAGATTTCTTGCAAGTGGAGTGTGAAGGGTTCACAAGGTTACTCAAAGGTAATGATCTTTTTATATGTTTTTGTGATCACTCTTCTTTTCTTCTTTCTATTTGCTCATGAGAAGATCTTTGAAGAAGATCTGATACTCTGCCGACACTTGGATGGTGTAAACAGATGATAGTACTCTGATGACACTCAGAGGGTGTGAACAGACGATAATACTCTGCCGACACTTGGAGGGTGTGAACAGACGACAGTATTCTACTGACAGTTGGAGGGTGTGAAAGAACGATGGTTCTTTGCCACACCGGAGATTGGTAGAAGAGAGTTTTTGTAAAGACTTATCTTCCTTCCCGTGGGGGTAAAAGGAGAGTCACTTTGGTAATAGTGCAATACATGCATGAAGAGGGAGTCTTCAGAGAGTGGATGTAGGTCATGTTTGACAAAACCACTATAAATCTTTATGTCTTTAAATTTCCACATTTATTTACTGCAAGTTATTTATTGTGGTTGAAAAGTTTATTCTAAAACTTAAATTAACTTGTTATGAGATTAAAAATAGTTTTCTATTTAAAATCTAAGAGAATTTTTAAATTACAAGTTCACCCCCTCTTAGTTAGCCTTGGGATAATAGCTTAGGTTTAACAACATATATAGAATAAACAGCCTCAAATTTATTCACCAGAGCTTAAGGCTTGAAGATATTGAGGTTTGTAATTGAGTTGGTACAAAAATCACCAAACCTCCCTAATTAAGTAATCAAATAATTCAATTAAATTTTTAAAATTATAAAATTCATAACTAATTACATAAAATTCTAAATTGAACAAACTTAATTACATTAGTCTAATCCCTGGGTCTACTTTAAAAAAAAATCACATCTTCAAAATTAATAAAAAATAAAAAAGTCAAGAATATGGTAAAATCTAGCTTATTAAAATATATAAACTTTTAAAAATCATAACTAATTTAAAAAATTATAATCCACACAAAATAAATTGCATTAGATCATAAATAAAACCTAACATTTATTAAAAATTATAAAACTTCTCAAGTTTGTAAAACATTATAAAGTCAAAAAAAAAAGTTAAACCTACTCAAGGGTTTTAATTAATTAAAATATGAATAAATCCAATTAAATCCAAAAAAATAGAAAGTCAATCAACTTAATGAATTTAAATCAATATATAAATTTTAAAATAACTATATCAATGAGGTTTGTAGGTTTAACTACCTCGAGCTATGGGGCTACTTGTCCTAAGGAGGCCTTAGTCCTAATGCTCGTTTTGTCAATTGATGGAAAATTAGTAATAAACTAATAATTAATACCCAAAATCAATAATAATAAAATCACTTATTTATATAACTTAATATAGTAGACTAAATAAAATATAAAATCAAAGATAATTGTTGGGTAGTCAGGACCTACGAGGCTATTAAGTTAGCCTTAAGGATGGAAAAATAAACCTTATAACTCTGGTGTAAATAAAGGAAAATATTATTTAACTTAAATAATTACTAATAAATTGGAGCTTATATACCTTATGTTAGACTTTTCTTGGAGAACATAAGTGTATTGGATTTTAAGGCCTAAAGAGTAAATCACCCAACTAAAGCTAAGTGAAAGTTCATGAACATTGTTAAACCTTATGGAACTAACCTGGGGCTCACCAAGAGGGGGGGGGGGGGGGGGGGATATTGGTGCTTTTAAAAATTCTTAACTTTAAAATAACAATAACAGTAATTTGAAAAACTTTTATGTAATTCAAAATACTAAATTCTAATTGATTATAGAAGCAAGATGTTTTTTCAAAAATATTAAATTTTACTTTGATAAAATTTTGATCAACGTGGAAGAGAATAATAAAAATTTATCCCAAGTAGTTATTAACACAAATGAAATGTAGGAAATATAAAAGTGTGAAAAGGAAAAAACACACCATAAATTTTTATAGTGGTTCGGTCAACCTTGACCTACGTCCACTCCATGAAGTCCTCCGCTATAAGAATTCATACTCAAACAAAGTGGCTCTCCTTTTGATCCCATAGCAAGGCTGAGAAGCCTTTACAAACTCACTTTCACCAATCCTTTGATGCAGCAGAGTGTCGGATGCTATGTTACCCTTCCATTGACGACAATGGACCTTGACTCATTTTTCTCCCTCCTAAAGAAGACAGACAACCTCAGCACCTTTTTCTCCTTACTGGAGAAGGCAAAGAACCTCGAGGACTGGACTAAGAAGCCACTCTCCCTAAAGATCTTTCAAAAGCCCCACCAAGACCATAAGAGGAGCAAGGGTGCAACTAGCACGAAGCAACTATGTGATCCCCTTTCACAACTTCTCCTCAAGCTCGAGCTCACCTTCTCCTTCCTCTCTCAAACTATAATTTTCTTTTCAGAATATCCTCTCTTAGAGTTCTTTCAACATTCACAGGTTCCTCTATTACACTAAGAGAATCTTCAAAAACTTACTTAATTATTGGGCTTCAAGAAACCCTAAAAATCAAGTTAGTGGTCTATGTTCGTAAAGTATGATTTTTGTTCATACCTTATTATCAATTCAAAATGAGTCCCATCCAAAACATTGTGAGTAGTCATTCAAATGAACTATTCAAATTTTATGAACACATCGTATAGTACGATTAATAGATGTCCAAGTAAGACTTGTTTTATTTCCTCTATTCATATGGGACGATTCCTGGGATGACTAATCATCTATGTTAATCATCCCATACTATTCTCATAATACAATATAGTTAGTTGATTTTAAGTAAGTGATCCAGTACGATATGTATATCACACATTACGATTAGTTTAAAAATCATAATTTTTTTTGGTATGATCTTTAGGATGACCAAATTTTGTCTCTACATATCGTTTGTCATGATCAATATCATACAATATAATCGACTATCATTAATTGAACCATGAATTGATTGAATAATTATAGAAGTTAATTTTAACAAGATTATAAATATTCGTAAAGTATGATTAACATCATACAGTACAATTATTTTAAAAATTCAAATTTCAAAATCTTATTTAAAAAATTCAGATTTCAAAATCTTTCAGATTGTAATGAATCATACAATATGATTAGTTTACAAAAAACTAATTTTTCAATTAGCTATTAAGCTTATTTTCAGATAACATATCATATAGTATAATTAAAAATTGCACAATATGATTAGTTCAAAACAAATTAACTTTAAAAATATTTTTCTCTCCCCTATGTGTGTGTACATGGTCACCCAATTTGCATACACTCTTATTTGGCCAAACTCAAGAAGCAAAAAATAAAGAAAATAAAATTACAGACTATTTTACATCATATTCTTCCCAATCTTTAGTCTTCAGCAATCTTAAGCGGTACATATCTTACCTAAAATATTAGTGCTCATAGACAAAGAAATATCTAAAATATTTAATGATAAATGTAATAATTCAATCAATAATATTTGTCATCATCAAAATCACATACTAGGAATCCTAGATTGCAATAATCTCCCCCTTTTTGATAATCAGTCAAACAATTTGGTCGATAGGTAAAATAAGAATGCTTTTCTCCTAAGCTCCACCAAAGTAGGTGATTGATTTAAAAAATAGGGATTACAATCTTTTTATTATTTTTCTTTTTTTAATAAAAGATAATGATAAATACAAATAGACAACTACTGAAACATAACAAAATAGGATTCTATCAAGCTGAAACATGATAAAACATATATTTTCTCCCCCTTTTGACTTCACAAAAAAGTGAAGGAACAAACAAACACATAGAATAGTACAAAAAAATTAAGGTAAAATAGACAAACACTACATGTAAGGTGGATCATGATCAAGTGGTGGTGGTTGAAAGTATTGATGGATAGAGAAAAATTGATTGTCAATTGAGGAAAACCTTTCTCCAAACCACCTCATATCGTCCTTATGCTACTGTTGTTTTTTTTGGAGTGAGAGTCGAGCCTAGTTTCTAAATGCTCAAGCTGTTGAATTATGTCATCATGAGCGTATGCAGCATATGCAAGTATAGGTGGCGGTAATGGTGGCAGTGGAGGTCCACTTGCAGGAGCAGCATCCTCTTCTTCTTAAAATTTTGGCTCAGCGTGTTAGTGCCTCTAATGGAAAAGGATACAGAAAGAAGCATCCTTATAGAAAATAAGAACATTATCAGGTGGTGAAGGAAAGTTAATTTGGTATTATTTATCTAAGATATATCCTATGATATGTCCTAAGGTAACATTTTTTTTTTTTTGGTACAAAAATGTCAAATGTGAGTCATTTTTTGAATATAACCAAGAATCATTTGGGCTTCATCAAATCAGGTATTCTATATTATGAGGTAAGTGACGATGGAAAGAAGTGGGGTTATGTTAACCCGATCCCAAGTTTTGGGTATAATGGAGGTTATAAGGACATGCTGGATAATTCGGGCATTTCTATTTAAGGTCTAGACTAGTGGTTGATGTTGGTTTATTGGTACATTCCTAATGGTCAAGTTGACAGAAGTTCAGTCAAACTCAATTGAGACAAGGGATTAAGGGCGAGGTCATTCGGTAGAAAGATCGATATGTTCTGCTAAATTAGCCTTTGTGATTTCAATGTTTTATTTGTAAACATATGAAGTCAATGGTGGATGATTCCAAATTTAGTCTAAGGTTTGGTAAGAATTCATAAATGACTTTAGAGTTATAGGAAAAAGCTGGTGTGAGGAGAAATTGAAGAGTAATTGAGGCAAAGAGGTTCATCACCTCAAAGTTAAGGGTTGATTGATTTATCATTAGAGGCTCATTAAAATGATGAGAGAAGGAGGAGCTCCTCTAAGTCATTATGCCACGTTTGCTTCCTCCAACCATTGGATAGGAAGGTTTTGAAGGTAAGAGTTTGAGGAAGTAGTGAGTTGAGTGAATTAAAATGTTCAAATCCTTAAAATTTATAGATTTTAGTAGGATCATATAGTACGATCAAGGTTCACATAGTACAATAGGGCAAGTTAATTTGTCTGGATGACTTATCGTAAAAAGTGGTAAAATCATACATTACGATCAGTATTATACTAAAAGATCTTAAGGAATTGTGATCATCCCAAGGAGTCATCAGTATGGTATTTAAAAAAAGTATCATATAATATGAATGAGTGTTTGTATAGTACAAAATGTAATTATTAAAGTACTGGCAGAATTGAATTCATCACAATCCAATTTAACACGTGTATCGTATAATATAAAAAGAGGCATCATACAATATGATTGGCAATAATTTCATACCAAATGAATTGAATTCCTTAATGGTTAGATACACATAGATCATATAGTATGAGTAGAGGTTTATACAGTATGATATATATATATATATATATATATCATGGATATAATATGGACCGTTGATTAAACTAAGGGTGTAATCTATACATATGTGCATATCGTACAATATGAACATGGATTGTATAGTACGATGTGAAAAAAATTTGAAAGATTTTATAGGTTAGTGAGGTGTGTGTGTGATGATCAAGAAACATCTTAAACCAAACAAAAAAAAATTTTAACATAAACAACAAAATAGCAACATATAAACATGCACAAAAACAAACACATACAGTTTAACACTTGTAAATAAAGGATGTCCAATGTAATTATTATTTTTTATTTATCTTCAATTTAACATGAATGTCTATAACACCTAGTTTTGTCCTCAAGGTGATAAAGGTGTCATAGGCTAAGGGTTTTGTAAAGATGTCTGTGAGTTGATCTCTTATAGTTATATGATGCAATTATATATCTCCCTTGGCTACATAATCTCTTATAAAGTGATGTCTAATGTCAATAAGCTTTGTGCGGGAGTGTTAAATTAGATTTTTAGATTTACAAATATCATTAATGTTACCACACATAATTGGAATGGTTCCTACAGGTAGTTCAAGATCTAAGACTTGTTGCTTTAGCCATAAGACTTGAGAAGTATAGTTCCCTACTGCTATATATTCTACCTCTGCTATGGGAAGGGCTACTGAGTTTTATTTTCTACTGTACTAGGAAATTAAAGATTGTCTTATGAATTGACAAGTTTAAGAAGTGATTTTCAATCTACCCTACATCCTGTAAAATCAGAATCTAAATATCTTATGATTTCAAAAGAAGTGTTATGTATAGGATACCTGATTCCTAGGTTTGGAGTGCCTAACAGATATCTCAGGATTCTCTTAATAGTAATCATATGGGATTCTTTTAGATTAACTTGAAATTTAGCATAATGGAAAATATTGAACATAATATATGGTTTACTTGCAGTTAAGTAAAGAAGTAATCCAATTATTCCCTATACACTTTTTGTTCAACAAATGTTTTATTTGGGTCATTATCTAATTGAACAATAGAGCTCATGGGAGTGCTCATGGCCTTATTATTATCAATTTCTTACTATTTAAGGATGTCCTTGATGAATTTATTTTGGCTAAAGAAGGTTCCATCATCAATCTACTTTATAGCTCTCCCATCATACTCATCTCAAATTCACTACCCATTATTTTTGAAAATTTATCACATAGGTTTTCATTTGAGGATTCAAACAAGATTTCATTGACAAAAATTTGAATAATGAGAAAGTCTTCTCCTTCTTTCTTTAGGAAGAGTATAGTGTCTACAGTACCCTTAACAAAGCCTCTAACAAAAAGAAATGTGCTCAACCTTCCAAACCAGGCTCTAGGTGTTTGCTTCAACCAATATAAGGCCTTCTTTAGTTTGAATACATAATTTGGTCATTTTTTATTTTCAAAACCTGGGGGTTAACATAAATATCCTCTTGAATCACCCCATTTAAGAAGGCACTCTTAACATCTGTTTGATATAGTATAAAGCCCCTTAAATCAAGCAAAGGCTAACATCATCCTAATGACTTCGAGCCTAGCTACAAGGGAAAAGGTTTCCTCAAAATCTATTCATTTTATTTGGTTATACCCCTTAGCTACTAATCATTCCTTATTCCTCACTACCATTCTTGAGTCATTCATCTTATTTTTTAAAACCCACTTTATTCCAACCACACTCTAGTCCTTAGGCCTCTTGATTAGTTCCCATACATCATTTCTAACAAATGGGTTTAACTCTTCTTGTATTATAAGGATTCAAAATTCATTAACTAGGGCTTAATCTATATTGGTGGGTTCTATCACAAAGATAAACTCTGAATGACTAACCTCATTTCTAAATCCATATATAGTTCTAACACCTTCAGTTGGGTCTCCTAAAATATATTATTTAGGATGACTAAAAGAATAACTCCATTCTCTAGGCAATGTTTCTTGAGGTTTTACTCTATCTCCTATAACAATGGTTTCTACCCCTTAAATGACATCCCTTTATTCTTATTTAGGTTTAGGTTCATATTTCTTATTTGATTCATCAAATACTACATGGGTAGACTCTTCTACAACCAAGGTCCTCTTATTGAAGATTCTATATGCCTTCCCTACATATGAGTTACCTAAGAAGACACCTTCATCAAACATGTGATTAAATTTTCTTAAGGGTGATTTTCTATTTATTAAGATGAAACATCTACACCCAAAGACATGCAAGTGAGAAAGGTTGAATATCCTACCCTTAAGGAGTTTATAGGGTGTCTTATTAAGATTGGATCTAATATTCATCCTTTTTTAAAACATAACAAGCATTATTCACTACTTCTTCCCAAAATTACCTAAGAAGTGAATACTCAACAAGCATTGCCCTAGCAATTCCACCATGGTTTTATTTTTCCTTTCAGTTATTCTAATCTACTAGGGGTCCTAGGGGTAAATAATTTATGTTATATTCCTATCTCTTGATAGAAGGATTCAAACTTATCATTTTTAAACTCTCCACCATGATCACTATGGATTATTGAGATTTCACATTCTAATTTCCTTTAAATACAAGTGGAGAATGTTCTAAATTCCTCAAATGACACACTCTTATGTGCTAGGAATCTAACCTAAGTAAATCTAGAGTAGTTATCCACTATTATAAGTCCATATGTCTTCCCTCCTATGCTGGTTGGACAAATAGGTCCAAATAGGTCCATGTGAAGGATTTCTAATAGCCTAGAGGTATTAATGTATTTGATTGAATTAAATGAAGACAATATTTATTTTCTTAGTTGGTAGGCATCACATAGGTGGTACTTAATAAAGTATAACTTATATATGCCTCTAATTAGGTTTTTTGGGTGGTATTCAAAAGAGACTTCATGCTTGCATGACATAGTCTCCTATGTTATAGCCAAGATTCAATAATTATAGTTTTTTAGGCAAAGCAAAGTTAAATGTTCAATACATTTCAAGTCTAACATGTAAACATTGTTCATCTATTTTCCTTCTAACACAAGTTTTTCATTTAAATTAATCATGCATTTGTTAGAAATAAATTTTATATCAAAGCTTTTATCGCATAGTTGACTAATACTTAATAAATTATGCTTTAAACCATCAACTACTAAGATATTTTCAATCACAAAGTTTTTAGAGTTGCCAATTATACCTGAGTTCACCACTTTCCTAGTGGTATTGTCTTCTAATGTCACCTTGAACTGCTTTGTTGAGTCTAGTAATTAGGTTGTTAAGCCTAAGTAAATGTCCCAAGGCTACCAAGAGGGGGGTGAATTGGTAGTTTTTAAAAATTTTAAACCCTCTTAAAATTAAAGTTGAACCGAAATGAAATTGTCTTTTAAAGTTTGTAGAAAAATGTTTTTCAACCACAGAGTTGTTAAAACAGAAATTTAAAATGCGGAAACGTAAAAGCAATAGAGTAAATGACACCAGATTTATAGTGGTTCGGTCTATAACCAGACCTACATCCACTCCTCAGAGGCACCCTCTGAGTATTGCACTAATACCACAAAGTGACTCTCCTTTAGCACCCACAGCAAGGCGGAGAAGCCTGTACAAAACCCTCTTTTCACCACTCCCCGGTGCGGCAGAGAACCGTCGTCCTTTTACACAATCCACAGTGCTGGCAGAGAACCGTCGTCCTTTTACACTCTCCTAGTGTGGGCAGAGAACCCTACGGCTGTTCACACTCTCCAAGTGTAGGCAGAGAACCTTCTTCCTTTTACACTCTCCTAGTGTAGGCAGAGAACCCACGGCTGTTCACACTCTCCAAGTGTCGGCAGAGAACCGGACCTTCTTGAATTATCTTCTCACAAGAACCTAAAAGAAAGAAAGAAAAGAGTGAAGGAATCCAATTTCACAAGTAGAGATTCTTACCTTAGCAATCCAAGTGAAGCCTTCTTGCTCCAATGGTAGGAATCCTCCTTTGAATGCTCTCTTCCACTCTCCCCTTGACTATTCTCTCAATAGGCACGAAGATCAAATGACAAAAAGATTGGGTGGCAGTCTAATTTGAAGTATTTATACAAAAGACAAGAAAAACCGCCCAAAAACTGCAAGTTTTCAATTCTGTACGCAGTGGATCGTCCGGTACGATCGTGGATCGTCCTGGACGATTTTACTTAAACGATCTGAAACGACCCAATTTGTATATGTGTACGAAATGACTTCGTACAGCTGATCGTCCTGTACGAACTAGGTTCGTCCAGTACGAACGGTTATTACAAGGTCGGTTCTAGAAACTGCTGAAAACTGTCCTAAGTCGGTTTATCGTTTGGACGAAAATTTGATCGTCTGGACGAAAATTTTCCAGAGAGCCGATCGTCCTGGACGATGATTTATTTCGTCTGGACGAAAATTTTCCAGAGCGCCCATCGCCGGGGACGATAATATGGTTTCGTCTGGACGAAAATTTTCCAGAGAGCTGTTCGTCCGGTACGAAATTTATTTTCGTCTGTACGAAAATTTTCCAGAGCGCCCATCGCCGGGGACGATATAAAAATTCGTCCTGGACGAATAGGACTTAGAAAAATTTTTCGAAGCAAGTTCCTATTCGTTCCAAATGCTCTATAGGAGATAACTGACAGATCGTCCAGTACGATATATATCGTCCTGTACGATCAGTATAGAATTTCAAGATCTCCTTAGTTTGTGTGTGTGATTTTATTCACTCAATTACAATCACTCCCTTTCAAAATTAATTCAAAGAAAAGACACTTCAAATAAACAAAATTTCTCATGTTGAATTTGATTTGAAGTTTTCGTAGTCTGGAGTCTGATTTTCCTGAAATGTTAGTATACACAAGAGCAAGTGCAAATCTTCTAAATTGTTAGGAGATAATTATACATCTGAACAATAATGTTTGGAATCATCAAAACTACATAAGTTGCACAAATATAAATCATTCAAATAGCAACTATTCAAACAATCTCCCCCTTTTTGATGATGGCAAAACAATTATTATTAGTATGGTTTCAAGTTAAAACATAATCTCTTATCTCCTAAACTCCCCCTGAATTTATGAGTACATTAAAAATTAAGGAGGCATTAAAGAACAAAAATTTTTGTTTGTTAAAAATTTTTTTCAAAAATTTTAACAGAAAACACAAAACACAAACAAAACAAAAATACAAACATAATAATTTCTCCCCCTTTTTGACAGCAACAAAAAGTGAAGAAGAAAAAGACAAGAAATGTAAATAATAATATGAAATTCATTGTTAAAATTTAATCTAAATTGTGATTTGACATAGAGTATGCAATTTTAAACTAAAGATATTAGGTCAATCATAGAAATTCATAAATTTATGAAATGATATAACATTGTAAGTAAGAAGAATTTATCAAAGACATGATTCAATTTAGACATTTTGATTATTGAAAATCATTACAAGTGAGATGTAAAAAAAAATTCTATATTTCAAAGTTCAATAGAATATAAATGAACATTAGATCAACTTGAATTAAGAGATTAAACGAATTTGGAAAGAAGAGAATTACCACATGTGGTGCTTTGCACATCTTTTCAAAGTTTTGGGGCACATTTTTGTGCATTTGTCTTTGGTTGGGCTTATTTTGTGCCTCTTTTTCACTTTAAACAATTTTTGCGAATCCCTTTTGATTTTTGTACATTTGTACAATTTTCAAGAGTAATTTGACCAATTCTTTCCAAAATCTATAATCTAACATTTCAAATATTTCTAGGTGCATAAACATCATTTGAGCATAGAAATACAAAATAAGATAACATCAAAATTGCAATAACAATATTAAATTTTATGTAGTCTAAATGAATAGACATGAACTTAAAAATTCTAACTACAACAAGTTATAAACAAATTATAAATTTAGAAAGTCTAGATTTTCTAATATAGATAATCTCATATTACAATCAAATTTGAGCACAATGTAGATTAAAAATAATATTAATGAAATTCATAAAGATTAGCCACATTTCAAAAAAAATCTAAGACAAACAAACTTTCATTAATTAAAAAGAAAATTACATAAAAACATTGAACTTAAACAAAAAAAAAACATAACAACAAAACAAAAAAAAAACATCAGACACACATAAAAAAAACTTCTACTGTTCTGGAGGAGGAGGAGGAGGAATGCCGCCAAAGAGATTGAAGTAGGAGGCCATTAACATTACATTGGTATTTATTTCATGAACTTCATCTCTAATATTACCAATGTCATGTTGCTGCTGCGTAAGATGAGCATCAAATTGATCAAACCTTTGATCAAGGTGAGTCTCTAGTCTATCAAATCTCTCAATCATATTCTGGTAATCTGATTGAGAAGCAGAAGCTTGCACTCCTTCTTCTTCTTCTTCTGAAGCACTATCATGTGCTTTTTCTTTTTCTTTTTCCTCCCTGAAGAGCAGTCTGAAAGATGCATCGTTGTAATAAACTGGCTCTTCATATTCCTCATCAGGATGGACTATATTGTACTTCTTCTCCAAAACATAACAAATCAAGTGCCCTAAAGAAATATTCTTCTTCCTTTTCTGATTAGGATGTCCTATTTCTGAAAGCCCATAGATATGATCTAGGATGAGTTGGGCTTCATCAATAGGTTGTCTTTTCATGATTAAAAAAGTTAGACAAGAAAGAAGAGGAGTAATGTTAATCCTATCACCAGCTTTAGGAATAATTGAGGATCTAAGGATATGCTGGATGATTCGGGCATCTTGGGTCATACCGGCCACTCTAGCAACATGATTGTCAATTCCATTTTCTCTAATTACCCTATTGATTTCATACCAATGGAAGACGTTTTCTGACATTAGGGTGTGAGCTCTATATCCTTCAGTCCTTAAGTTTAAAAATGCACCAAGGTCGTGCTTGGTGATCTCAACTTTTTTCTTAAAAACAAAAGAACTAATGATAGAGTGGTCAGAATTGAAACTCATGTTGGCTAGGAAGTAATGGAAGGTTTGCTTATTGTAGAAGTGGACAAGAGAGAGAATGAAATGAAATTGGGTTGAGGCAAAGAGGTGTAATACCCGAAATTTCAACTCCGTTTGGATAAGAATGCGAGACGGAGTGATTTTTGCAGAAGCAAAACGAGGAAAAGATTCCTCATTTGCTTTGGAAAGGAAGTTGTCTGGAGCATTCCTGTTGGGTTTCTTCACCAAAACTTTTTGTCTCTTGCTAGAGGAGGCCATAGTTGATTTGATGTAGAAAGGGATTGAAAAAGATGTTTGAAAGTGTGATTTTCAAGTTTGAAAGCCCTCATATTTAAAGAAAAACGATATGTTCGTCCTGGACGAAAATATTCGTCCTGGACGAAAAATTATTGTTCGTCTGGACGAAGTAATTTCGTACAGACGATCCAATTCGTCCAAAATGTAACGGCTTTTCGTATTCAACACAACTTACGATGCGTCCCTTCGTACAGGCTTTTTGACTTGACCGATCGTACATACGAACATATTTTCGTACAGACGATCAAAAAACGTTTCGTTTTAATGACTCTTGAAAACCGTCCCCTACAATGAATCGACACATGTTCGTACATACGAAAAAATTTCGTACAGACGAAATTCGTATTAAAAACTGTCTTATCCACTCAACCGCTGCATTCAATCGTCTCGACGTTTGAGAAAAGAAAAAAAATTCGTACTGGACGATCACAAATCGTACAGACGATCCAATAAAAAAAAACTGCTCTCAAAAAGGTTTAAATTCGCGCAAACTGTTTCTTAACACATCGTCCTGTACGAAAAATTTCGTCCTGGACGATCTAAAAAAAATTTTTGATTTTTAAATTTTTAAATTAACAAAAACAACAAAAATAATCAACAACACAGAAAACATAAGATAAAAACATAAATTCAAAAACAATTCATACAAAAACACAAAAATTCACAAAATCACAAAAACAAAATACAACAAATATCAATGTTGCAAAGACATTTTGGTTAAGCATTCAAATCAATAACACCAAGCCTTGTTCTTAAAGTACTGAAGGTATCAAAGGCTAAAGGTTTTGTAAAAAATGTCTGCAAGTTGATTTTCAGTTGAAACATGTATGAGTTCAATTTCTCCTTTGGATACATGATCCCTTATGAAATGATGCCTTATATCAATGTGTTTGGTTCTAGAATGTTGAATAGGATTTTTGGAAATGCAAATAGCACTAGTATTGTCACAATAAATTGGAATAGTGCCTATAGTTAATCCTAAGTCAATCAACTGTTGTTTTAACCAAAGTACTTGTGCCACACAACTTCCTAATGCAATGTATTCTGCTTCTGCAGTAGATAGTGCCACTGAATTTTGTTTTCCACTAGACCATGAAACTAATGAATTTCCAATGAATTGACATGTTCCAGAAGTGCTTTTCTATCCACTCTACAGCCTGCAAAGTCAGAATCTGAGTAACCAATAATTTCAAATGAAGAGCTAAACTTAGGATACCAAATTCCTAAGTTTTGAGTTCCTAGTAGATATCTTAAAATCCTTTTCACTGCTGTCAAATGTGATTCTTTTGGATCTGATTGAAATCTAGCACATAAGCAAACACTAAACATAATATCTGGTCGGCTAGCAGTCAAGTAAAGTAAAGATCCAATTATCCCTCTAAATTTCTTTTGATCAACAGATTTTCCCTTAAGGTCTTTATCTAACTGAACTGAAGAACTCATTGGTGTACTAACAGGTTTAGCATTGTCCATTTCATATTTTTTGAGGATGTCCTTAATATATTTGGTTTGACTAAGAAAAGTACCTTCCTCAAGTTGCTTAATGCTAAATCCTAGAAAGTAATTTAAATCTCCCATTAGACTCATTTCAAATTCACTACTCATTGTTTTAGAAAAATCATCACAAAGATGTTTATTTGAAGATCCAAAGATGATGTCATCCACATAAATTTGAACAATAAGTATATCCTTTCCAATTTTCCTTAAAAAGAGAGTTGTATCCACACTTCCTTTTTCAAAAGATCTTTCAAGTAGGAAGGTGCTTAACCTCTCATACCAAGCCCTAGGTGCCTGTTTCAATCCATATAATGCCTTTTTTAATTTGAAAACATGATTTGGAAATTTAGAGTTTTCAAAACCTGGAGGTTGTTCTACAAAAACATCTTCTTCAATTACTCCATTTAAAAAGGCACTTTTGACATCCATTTGAAACAATTTAAAACCTTTAAAACAGGCAAAGGCTAGTAAAACCCTAATTGCTTCAAGTCTAGCTACAGGGGCAAAAGTTTCCTCAAAATCAATTCCTTCAATTTGATTATACCCCTTAGCTACTAATCTAGCCTTATTTCTAATGACTACTCCTGAGTCATTCATTTTATTCTTGAACACCCACTTGGTTCCAACAACACTTTGATCTTTTGGCCTTGTAGTTAGTTCCCAAACTTTATTTCTTACAAATTGATTCAACTCTTCTTGCATGGCCAATATCCAAAATTCATCTGAAAGTGCTTGATCAATGTTAGTGGGTTCAACAGTTGAAATAAAGGCTGAATGATTGACTTCCTTGTTTAATCCACGCCTAGTTCTAACACCCTCACTTGGTTCACCTATGATTAATTCCTTTGGGTGGTTTTTAGAAAATCTCAAATCTCTAGGCAAAGGGTCTTCTCTTTCTAAATTTTCTTCCACATTTTCTTCCAAATTTAATCTATCTAATCTTTTGGGAGTTTTCTTCAATTTCTTCTTCAACAACTTTTGGCTCTTCCATGTTTCCATTTTCATCAAAAACAACATGTGTGGTTTCTTCAATGACTAAAGTTCTTTTGTTGAATACTCTATAAGATTTTCCAACACTTGAATATCCAACAAAAATTCCTTCATCTGATTTTGGATCAAATTTTCCTAAGGCAGATTTTCCATTATTATGTATGAACACCTTGCAACCAAATACATGCAAATGAGACAAATTTGGTGTTCTTCCTTTTAGCAACTCATAGGGTGTTTTATTCAAATTAGATCTCACATTCACCCTATTCAGAACATAGCATGCAGTGCTAACCGCCTCAGCCCAAAAATATCTAGGAAGAGAGTATTCTGCTAACATTGCTCGGGCGGCTTCTATTAATGTTCTGTTCTTTCTTTCAACTACTCCATTTTGTTGAGGAGTTCTAGGTGCAGAAAAATTGTGATCAATCCCCTTTTCTTTACAGAAATCTTCAAATCTTTCATTTTCAAATTCTCCTCCATGATCACTTTGTATAGAAATTATTTCACATCCTAGTTTTCTTTGTATCCAAGTTGAAAAATTTCTGAATTCCTCAAATGATTCACTCTTATGAAAAAGAAATTTAACCCAGGTGAATCTTGAAAAATCATCTACTATAACAAATCCATATACCTTTCCTCCTAGACTAACAGTGCTTACTGGTCCAAAAAGATCCATGTGTAGAATTTCTAAAGGTTTACTTGTCCTAAGATCTTTAATGGACTTAAATGAGGACCTTACTTGTTTTCCTAATTGACATGCATCACACAGATGGTCCTTAGTAAAGTCTAGTTTAGGTATTCCTCTCACCAAATTCTTTTGGGTAATTTTTCTAAGATTTTTCATACTAGAATGACAAAGTCTCCTATGCCAAAGCCATGATTCATCAGAAACAGTTTTCAAACAAAAAGCAGTAGGAGATTGAATACAATTTAAATCTAGCATGTAAACATTGTTCACCCTTTTTCCATTTAAAACAATTTTTCCATTTAGGCTAATTATGCAGCTAGTAGGTAAAAATTTTACATTATAGCCCTTATCACATAGCTGACTTATGCTAAGCAAATTATGTTTCAAGCCTTCAACTAATAAAACATTATCTATGAAAAAGTTTTTCAAGTTTCCAATCATACCTGATCCAACCACTTTCTTTGTGGTATTATCTCCAAGTGTAACCTTGCCTCCACTCCTGGCTTCCAGCGTTATGAATTGAGCAGTATCTCCAGTCATGTGCTTAGAACATCCGCTGTCCAGGTACCATATACTCTCACGAGGTCTTGTGTGAGAGTATACCTGCAAAATTCTCAAATGTTAGACCTGGGAACCCAAACTAGTTTGGGTTCACCTTTATGAAATTTATAATCAGATGCATGTGTGATATGTCTAGGTTTTTGCATCTTAGTTCTCCACACCAAATTAGGTTTTATCTTTAAAGTGCAGGTGTGAGATATATGTCCCAAAAATCCACAATTGTTACATTTAACATTAGGAAAAATATTCCTATGTTTTCTCTCATATGATTGTCTTCTAAGGGATTTCATAAATTTAGGATAATACTTAGGATTTGTAAAATCTTCATGTTTAGGGGGGTTCCTATTATCCTCGAGAGCACTTATAGTAAGTTTATAAAATGAATTCATTTCTTCCAAGATTCGATTTGTATAATTGACTCTATATGTCTTGTGCTCAGATTCATCCTTAAATTTCTCAAATTCTTTTTCAAGTTCAGCATAGGATGATTTTAAATTCTCAAAATTTTTATTCAAGTCATCATATTCATCAAGTAGTTTCATGTGGTTGCTATCAATTAAAGCATGATCTTTCCTAAGGATTTCGTGTTCCTTATTAAGCTCTTCCAATTCTAAAACTATACTAGCATGCATCTTTTTAGTTTTCCTATATGCATCATGCATGTGTTCAGAAACTTCAAACAATTCATTATAAGTTAAATCACATACCTCTTCTTGATCTGATTGTTCAGCTTTATCTGCCATCAAGCAAAGGTTGGTGACTTCTTCTTCTTTATCAGTCTCAGATGAGTCTGAAGCTGAGTCCGCCCAAAAAGCCTTTTGAAACTTCTTCTTGCCCTTCTTTACCATTGGTTTCTCCTCTACCTTCTCCTTGCTAGGAGAGGCTTTGAGTTTTGGACAATCAGTCTTTATATGACCTGGTTTCCTGCATTCATAACAAATCACTTCATTAGAAACCTTGCCATTTCTATTATACTTACCTCTATTCCATTGCTGGCGTCTCTTCTGCTTCCTCTTTAAAAAGCTTTTGAATTGTCTAGTCATCAGTGCTATATCATCTTCATCCTCAGGTTGTGAGTGTTCACTTTCTGACTCTTCCACATTTAGTGCAATATTCTTGTCCTTTCTTGGTTCACCTGCATCAATCTTTCTTTGACTTACTCCTTGCTCGTAAGCAATGAGTGAACCAAGAAGATTGTCAATAGAATAAATGTTCAGATCTTTTGACTCTGTAATTGCAGTAATTTTAGCATCGTATGCAGTAGGTAAACAACGAAGAATCTTATTAACCATTTCAGCATTAGTTAATTCCCTACCAAGTGCATGCAAAGAGGTGACAATTTGAGTGAATCTTGTGTACATGTCAGATATAGATTCATTAGGTTTCATGCGAAATAGTTCGTAGTCATGTAACAAGATATTGAGCCTTGATTGCTTAACCTCATTTGTCCCTTCATAAGTAATACAAAGTCTATCCCATATGTCTTTTCCGCTTTTACAAGTAGAAACTCGCATGTAGTCTTCAGATTTTAAAGCACAAAAGAAACTATTTAAACATTTTGCATTTAATTGTGCTAAGTCACGTTCTTCTATAGTCCAATCTGCATAGGGTGCATCTACCCTAATTCCATCAACTAATCTAGTTGGTTTTGTGTAACCTTCCTGGACTAACATCCACATGCGATAATCAAGTGACTGTAAGAAAGTAGACATGCGTGTTTTCCAAAAATCAAAAGGAATATTGTCAAACAGTGGAGGTCTAGTGATAGAGTAACCCTCAGGTGTGTTTCGGTTTCCAAATGTAGCCATCTACGTTAATCAAAAAGTAGTTCAAACTTATGATTTTGAAACAATGCTCTGATACCACTTGTTGAGTCTAGTAATTAGGTTGTTAAGCCTAAGTAAATGTCCCAAGGCTACCAAGAGGGGGGTGAATTGGTAGTTTTAAAAATTTTAAACCCTCTTAAAATTAAAGTTGAACCGAAATGAAATTTTCTTTTAAAGTTTGTAGAAAAATGTTTTTCAACCACAGAGTTGTTAAAACAGAAATTTAAAATGCGGAAACGTAAAAGCAATAAAGTAAATGACACCAGATTTATAGTGGTTCGGTCTATAACCAGACCTACATCCACTCCTCAGAGGCACCCTCTGAGTATTGCACTAATACCACAAAGTGACTCTCCTTTAGCACCCACAGCAAGGCGGAGAAGCCTGTACAAAACCCTCTTTTCACCACTCCCCGGTGCGGCAGAGAACCGTCGTCCTTTTACACAATCCACAGTGCTGGCAGAGAACCGTCGTCCTTTTACACTCTCCTAGTGTGGGCAGAGAACCCTACGGCTGTTCACACTCTCCAAGTGTAGGCAGAGAACCTTCTTCCTTTTACACTCTCCTAGTGTAGGCAGAGAACCCACGGCTGTTCACACTCTCCAAGTGTCGGCAGAGAACCGGACCTTCTTGAATGATCTTCTCACAAGAACCTAAAAGAAAGAAAGAAAAGAGTGAAGAAATCCAATTTCACAAGTAGAGATTCTTACCTTAGCAATCCAAGTGAAGCCTTCTTGCTCCAATGGTAGGAATCCTCCTTTGAATGCTCTCTTCCACTCTCCCCTTGACTATTCTCTCAATAGGCACGAAGATCAAATGACAAAAAGATTGGGTGGCAGTCTAATTTGAAGTATTTATACAAAAGACAAGAAAAACCGCCCAAAAACTGCAAGTTTTCAATTCTGTACGCAGTGGATCGTCCGGTACGATCGTGGATCGTCCTGGACGATTTTACTTAAACGATCTGAAACGACCCAATTTGTATATGTGTACGAAATGACTTCGTACAGCTGATCGTCCTGTACGAACTAGGTTCGTCCAGTACGAACGGTTATTACAAGGTCGGTTCTAGAAACTGCTGAAAACTGTCCTAAGTCGGTTTATCGTTTGGACGAAAATTTGATCGTCTGGACGAAAATTTTCCAGAGAGCCGATCGTCCTGGACGATGATTTATTTCGTCTGGACGAAAATTTTCCAGAGCGCCCATCGCCGGGGACGATAATATGGTTTCGTCTGGACGAAAATTTTCCAGAGAGCTGTTCGTCCGGTACGAAATTTATTTTCGTCTGTACGAAAATTTTCCAGAGCGCCCATCGCCGGGGACGATATAAAAATTCGTCCTGGACGAATAGGACTTAGAAAAATTTTTCGAAGCAAGTTCCTATTCGTTCCAAATGCTCTATAGGAGATAACTGACAGATCGTCCAGTACGATATATATCGTCCTGTACGATCAGTATAGAATTTCAAGATCTCCTTAGTTTGTGTGTGTGATTTTATTCACTCAATTACAATCACTCCCTTTCAAAATTAATTCAAAGAAAAGACACTTCAAATAAACAAAATTTCTCATGTTGAATTTGATTTGAAGTTTTCGTAGTCTGGAGTCTGATTTTCCTGAAATGTTAGTATACACAAGAGCAAGTGCAAATCTTCTAAATTGTTAGGAGATAATTATACATCTGAACAATAATGTTTGGAATCATCAAAACTACATAAGTTGCACAAATATAAATCATTCAAATAGCAACTATTCAAACATGCTTCACATCACCAATCATATGCCTTGAGCAACCACTATCCAGATACCACATGCCCTCACTAGATTTTTTATGAGAGCACCCCTATAATATTATTCAAATATTAGATTTGGGAGCCCAAGTGAGTTTGGATTCCACCCTATACTTGAATGAATGAAATGGATGCATGTTATGCCATGATGCATGCAATTTCAACCTTCACACTAAGTGTGTTCTATGGTTGATGGTGTATGTGCGGGATATGTGTCCTAACATTCCACAAGAGTAACACCTAACTCCAAGAAATGAGTTTATTAACTTATGTGGGTCATGGTGCCTTCTCCTAGGTTTAGGTGATGCATGCTATATTGAGGGGGTTTACTATTGAGCTAATTTAGGTAATGGTTTATTGTTCTCGAGTGCAATGGTTTTTGCTCTTAAAAATTCATTTGTATTTTCATAGCTTGCCACTTCCAATTTTAATGCATGCTCTTTACTATTTAATTGACATGCAAGCTCTTACAAATCCTTATATGCTTTTTCTAGTTCGATATGTAATGTTTTAAAAGGAATTAGGCGTGTTAGATATGTCAATATTCTTCTTATTTAATGCATTAAACTCATCTAATAAACTCATATGATCACTATCTAAAGTAGAGTGGTCAGTAGTTAAACTAGCATGCTCTTTTTGTAAAGTAGAAAATTTAATATTAAGACTAGCATTCATCTTTTTAAGCTTCCTGTAGGAATCATGAATTTTTTCAGAAATAATAAATAATTCATCATAAGAGAGTTGACATAACTTATCTTGATCTAATTGATTAAGATTATCTTTAGCCATAAGACACAGGTTTATTACCTCCTCCTCTTCTTGATTCTGAGGCAGAGTCACCCCAAAAAGCTTTTTATGTCTTTTGCTTGCCCCTCTTGTACTTTGTCTTCTCTTCACTCTTCTCCTTGTTCAGGTGAGTCTTCATATTGGGGCAGTCAGCTCAGAGGTGGCCTAGTTTTTTACACTCAAAGCAAATTATGTTAGACAATATTTTAGAAGTTTTGTGGCTCTTACCTTTTCTCCAGTTGTTTTGATGATGCCTCTATTTTCTTTTCAGAAAGATCTTGAACTGGTCTGTCATCAAGGAAATTTTGTCATGCTCCTTTGCTTAAAAACTATCTCTGTTAGAAATATTTTCTTTTAGTACCATAGTTTTCTCCTTCTTCTTCTCTTTTGCATCAATTTTCCTTTGACTCAATTCTTGCTCATAGATAATAAGTGTCCCAAGCAAATTGTTAATGGAATAAACATTTAAGTCTTTAGATTCAGTGATTACAGTTATCATATCATCATAAGAGTCAAGTAAAAATGTATAATCTTATTAACTTTCTCAAAATTTTATAGTTCTCTACCTAGTGCATGTAAGGATGTCACTATCTAGGTGAACCTAGTATATATTTCATATTTAGATTTGCTAGGTTTCATGTGAAAGAGTTCATAGTCATGCAAAGAATGTTTAGCCTAAACTGTTTAACTTCAGTCATTCCCTCATAGGTGATACATAACATATCCCAAATCTCTTTCTCGGTAGTGCATGTAGAAACTCACATATAATATTAAGATTTAAAAGCATAAAAGAAATAATTCAAAAAAATAGCATTTAAATGTGTGAGTGTCCTATCCTCATAACTCCATTCAATAAATGAAATATCCATTTTGACACCATTAACTATATGTGATGGAAGTGATTAGTCAGTTTTAATCATATGCCCCAAAGTCTATAGTCAATAGATTGTAAAAAGGTAGACATGCGTATTTTTTAAAAATCAAAAGGGATATTTTAAGCAGTGGTGGATGAGTTATAAATTAGCCCTTCACAGCGTTATAATTACCAAAATAATCCGTAGATCCTTTTTTCAAAAATTTTCTTAAACCTTATTTTTGAAATATCGCTTTGATGCCACTTAAAAGTTCATGAAGGTTGTTAAACCTTATGGAACTAGCTCGAGGCTCAACAAGAGGGGGGTTGAATTGATGCTTTTAAAAATTCTTAACTTTAAAATAATAATAATAATTTTAATTTATTTCTTCTATTCGTACGAGATGATTCTTGGGTCGACTTAAAATTATTTATTCTAATTTTCCTATATTGTTCTCATCGTAAAGTATGAGTAGTTGATTTTAAGTAATTCATACAGTATGATATGGATATCATATAGTATGATTAGTTCAAAAATCATGGTCTCATTTGGTATGATCTTTGAAATGACCAAATTTCATCTCTTCTTATCATTTGGTGTAATTAATATCGTATAATATGATCATCTTTCATTAATTGAACCATTATTTGATTGACTAATTACAAGGGTTAATTTTAGCAAGATTTAAAATGTTTGTACAATACGATTTGTTTAAAAAATCAATTTTCAAAATCTTACTAAATTAATTTGGCAGCTAGGATTTTCAAATCGTAATGAATCATACAGTACAATCAAGATCATATAGTATGATTTGTTCATATAAACTAGTTTTTAAATTTGCATTTAAGCCCATTTAAGTTAATGGATTATACAATACAATTAAAAATCATATAGTATAATTAGTTTAAAATGAATTTAACTTTTAAAATATTTTTCTCTCCCCCTATGTGTGTTTATATGATCACCCAGTTTACATACACTCTTATGTGGATAGACTAAAGAAGTAGAAAATAAAGAAAATAATTTTTTGACTCTTTTATATCTTATTCTATAGGGGAATCAATATTTTACACGACACGAAAACTCAACCTGGAATTTTTGAGTTAGACCTGACCTGTTTTCAAAATGGGTCGGGTTCAAGTTCCCGAATTTGACGTGTTTGAAAAATGGGTCGGGTTCGGGTTGACCCAATGGGTTATTGGGTCAACCTGAAAACCCATTAGAAATGAATGCTTGGTTGCCCGCAAACCTACCAGCCCCCTACCCGGCTGCCTCAGGAGGTGAATATGTCATTCCCTAATGGGCCCATATTACAAAATGTTGAGCTTACTAAGATTATCATAGTCAAATTCAGGAAAGAACCATATATGACCCCGGAGGATCAAAATGATGTTCATTTTAGTATTTGACTATGGTGATCTGGAAAATGATCACTAATTTTATAATCAAAATTGTGATAATAAATGGACATATCTTTCTAGAAAAAGAGAATATCTCCTATTATCAATCATTTGAATATGTTGATAATGATCATCAAATTTAATTTTTCTAAAGATAATTAATTGAAGTTTTCAAAAAATAATTTAAAAAATTTAAATCTAGGTTTTTAAATCTCCTACGAGTGCAAGCCCTCGTAGTTAATTACATAATTAGAAAATAGAGTTTCTTATGAATACTCTTGATTAAAATAATGGTAGAAATTTTATTTAGAATTTCTCAATGATTGATATCAAAGGATTGAAGCTGGAATTTCAAATGGGAATGGATTAAAATTGAGCAATTATTTATGGAGATTAAAGGAAGAAAGTTAGGAGGTGCATTGGGATTTTGAAATATTTCAGAAATACCCCATCATATCCTAAGTGTTATGCTCAAATTTTAGATTGAAGGATATTTAAATTTGAATCATCAATTTTATTAGAAAATTAGGGTTAAATTCCTAGAAGTTTGAGGTTGTATAATCTAAAATTGCCTCAAAATCTAAATCTAAATTGGGCACTATAAATTAGTAACTTGAACTTAAATAATGTAGTACAAATCTAGACTTACCCTAGCCTGGATTGGGGAGCTAGCTAACCACTTATTCACTTAAAAACCATAAGTCTACTCACTTATAAAAGAGTGGTAGGGATGTTATTTAGTTAAGTTTGAAAAAATGGGGCCGACATTTAGAGAAAATCCTAATTGGCCCCTTGATTGATATAGGATAAAATGAAGCTTGAAAGTAAAATGTAATTATGGATTTAGACATTTTTAAATTTGTATCTAATGCAATGCATGCTAGTTGAATCGATAAATTCTTAAATCAGAATGAAGCAATTTTTAAAATGCTTTAAAGTAAATTTTATCCTAGAGATTGCACAATTTTCTCTTGATAAGAATGCACCTTAATATGTAAGGCGGCCTACCAGAACCCGCAGGCAGGGATGTTTCTAATAAAGATGAGAAGGTATAATATGTATGTATAAAAACCCTTAGTTAGCCTGAGCTTACTTCTTAAAATTATTAGAGTTTTTATATTATTCTAAAAAATTTAATTTAAATAAAAAAAATCTTTTTAGGCATACTCATATGAGCCTCCAATCAAATTCCATGTTAAATCAAAATTGATATATAAGTAAAAATACTAGAAACATATGTCATTTCTAATGTGCAATCAATTAAATAAACTAATTAAATTTGATATTTAAATTGAAAGTCCATGTGGAAAGTTCACTTAATATTATAACCCAAAAATTATAGAAAGTAAAGTGGCTGGGCCCCACTGACAACAGTCTAAATTCTACTCCTAAGACTCAAGTGATTTTGAGAATGAGAATATTCTTAGTCTCCTCTTCTTCATCCTTCTACAAACTTCCTTGATCTATTGGGTTTAGATATATAAATGAAAAGAAACTTTCCTCCCCCCTTCCCCCGAAAGGGGTGTTTTCTTCTCTCTTTGGATTCTCAAAGTATCCTAATCTAGATATCTAAAAAAAGAGGGACTTTCCCATAAGGGATGTCACCCTTCTCTTTGGATTACATATTAGATATTTAATATCCCATCTCAAAACAATTTTATAACACTTTAGCACTCAAATACAAACAAATTACATTAAATATTAAAATAAAAATCTTGACTCAAACCACCTGTAGGGTTATCTGTAGTAGTTATAATCAAATTCAACATCTCAAATAGTTAATATTTATCAAAATTAAAATGCTCAAATTTGATGCCGCACTTCTCCATGTTCTTTTTAATTTTAAAGGATGACTTAGCATTGCATATTACCTGCATAAGATTTATTAATCGAAAGCTTAATTTTTATTTGCAACTTTTATTTTAATCACTCTCTATGAGCATAATCACATGTATAAGATTATATTAGCATTTAAATCATCCTTAACCTAAGGATAATCTAAATCCCATCAAATCAATACACATATTACAGAAATTAAGTAAAGACTCACATCAATCATCTAATTCTAACAACCAGCATGTAGTGAAAGCTCAAAAAATCTTGTACATAGCAACATCAAAGTAAAAAAAAATATTGGCCTAGCCTAATACTAGAGTTTGTTGTCCTTGTAAACCATCTAAAGTATGTGAGGTAAACTATGTGGCTTGATTATGTTTTATGTAGGGCCATTAGTTAAAGTTGTTTAATATTCTCATTAGTTAAAAAGCTTAAGGGAAAAGTAATTAAAGTTTAAGTATTAATGGTTTAAAATTAATTTTAAAATATATTTTAAATGTTAAATGACTACAATCTTTATTTCTCACCGAGGCTGTGAAGTTTATTTCACCTTCCATGGGGCTAAATTAATAGCCCCGTAATCCTTGGTTACCTAATGGTAACCGGTATATTTAAGTGAATTTAATTGGCTGAAGCTTAAAAGTTGATTATTTTTAATAAAATTGATTGGTTGCTTATTTTAAAGTTCAAATTAATATTTTTTAGAATTTCAAGTGATTATTGAGTTTTTTGGATTATTTAAATGCACTATTTAAAGGGGTCAAAATTTTTACTTTTTGATTAAAATTGATTTCTATAATGTTAATATTTTTTCTTAAATATTATACCTTAAGATAAGTAATTAGATACTAAGTTTATTGAATTTAAATTTTCTACATTTAATTATGAATTTTTAAAGTTTGAGTTGAAATTTTAACTTAAAGTTGACTTTTTGAATTTAAATTATTTCTAGTGATTTAATATTTTTAATTAATATTAAAGCCCAACTGGATTCCAATGCCTTTAAGTTTGCATAATTTGGAGTTCTATAGAATTAGTAATAAATTTTCAAAGTTTAAATATTTATTTGAATTATTAAAAAATTTTAATTAGAAGGGTTTTAATAATTTGAATCCAAATGAACTCTAAACTTCTTGAAATCATCTCATAAGATCAGAAATATCCTAAGGAGGTTTTCTCAAGTGTTTAAGAATTTTTTTTTATAATCATTTTTAATTAATTAAACTAATTAAATATTATTCTTTACATAAAATTAAATTAATCTTAAAACTAATGTCAAATCAAGGGGAATTTAATTTTCTTTGATTAAGGGTTGTATTTTGGTTATTTTGATGTATTATTTGTATTTTTGTGATTTTATTTGAATTTAATAAAAATTTTGGTAGTTTTAAGGCTTAATTAGTGGTTTAGAATTAAGTTAATTAATCATGGGGATTAGTGATTTCTAATATCAATGAAAAATTTTCCTAAGGCTGGAGATGTCACTAAGTTTGATTGTCCAAAGTTTCAAATATAATATAGGTTAATTTTATTTTCTAAAATTAATATAAATTCTCTAAGCAAGTCCTTAAACTTTATCCTTAAGGTAACACTAAGTTGGATGGGATTAAAATAATTGTTGTCTCTATCCCTTAACACTAATAAAGATATGCACACACAATTACAATCAATATCTAAATCTAGGGAAGCCTAGGCTAAGTGCAAAAGCATTTGATATATGCAAATCATGATATAATAGAGATAAAGAGTAATATAATTAGTGAATAATTGGAACACAATTGTTCACTAACACTTTCCCATCAAATCTACTCAAGTAAGATTAATCTATGTTTAAAATTTTAAGGGATCTCTCAACACACAAAATTTTAATATATATATCAATCAACCTCTAATTAAATATAAAATAAGCATTGAAATAGTTATATTAATAAAAAAATTTAAAATATATTAAGTACTTATTTTTAAAACTAATTTTAAATTAAATCAATTAAAATTCTAAAACTTTTAAGGTACTATAATAATTTTTTGGATTTAATTTAAATTTTTCTTGAATTTTTGAAGTTTTCAAGCAATTAACATAATTAAAAAAAATTAAAAAAATAATTCATACTAAAAATAATTTTAAATAAAATAAAATTATATTTTAAATGATCTCTGAAATTTTAAAATTATTTAAAATAATTTTCTTAAAATTTTAAAAATTATTTGAACTTATTTTAAAAAAAATTTAATTAAATAAATAATTATTTAAGTTATTTGAAATTAATTAAATAATATAATATTTTAAAATAAATTTTAATCTTAAACTAAATTATTTTGAACTTTTAAAAATAAAATATTAGTTAATAAAAATTTTAATTTTACATAATTTTTATTTAAAACAATAGAATTTTTAATAAATAACATATTTAAAATATTTAAAAATAATGAAAATTTAAATTAATTTCAAATAATATTAATATAATATTCAAATATTTTTTGAAAAGTTTTAAATAATTGAAAGTTAATTTTATAAAATTTTGTAATATTTTATTTTATATTCAGTTAAAGATTAATTAAATAATTAAGATTTAATAAATATTGAAATTATATTTAATATTCTAAAAACAAAATAATTTTTAAATTAAATTGTTTGGATTTCTAAACTATTTAATATAAAATAGTAGTAACCTATGATTAAATTTTGGATTTTTAATAATTGAAATTTTGAGTATCTTAATAACTATATTATTTAATATAATTAAATATTATTAATTTTAAAATTAAACTAATATAAGTTATAAAATATTTTCTAAAATATGAGAGAATATTCTTAAAGTAAACTAATTAAATTTTGAAAAAATTTTAATTATTTTTTTAAATATTAATTAAAGTATTTAAGTTTTAATATTTAAATAATTTAAAATATAAATAATGTTTTAAATTATTTTTAATTTTAAATTAAAGAGTTTAAAATTCTGAGAAATTTTATATATAATATGTATATTAGGATTTAAAACTAATTTTTAATTTTTTTAAAGTTCTATTAATTAAAATGCATTTAAAACTAATTTTAAAATCAATTAAATGATTTTACAGCAACAAAGGAATGACATATTGCGAGCCGGGATTCTTCCTTTTCAAAATGAATTAATCATTTGCCAACGACTCTATTTTTGACCAATGATTATGCCACTATAATCATTGTCTATTATTGCCAAATGATGGCAGCGACGAATGCAAATTTTCTTATTTACGTTAGTAGCTGCGCTCGTCGTAGGATATTGCATAGTTTGAGAGCAATGGTCCTTATGGTGTCGAACATGGAATGAAGCAACTGAAAGCAACAAACGGATTAGAGAAACTACGTTATAATGTGATATGGACCATTAATCGTGATAACAATGGTCCAAAAAATATACACCTATCAGGATAAAATTTTACATGAAAATGCCCTAGAAACACTATTTTGCTTCATTCTCTCAATCATATGGACCAAATGGGATGAAATTTTACATGTAAATAGCTATTATGAACAAAAACCACGGGGAAGTTGTTTCAAAGATTAATATGTACTTAACAAAAAGTTTTTTAAAACTAATTGTAGTGACTTAGGGTTTGAGTATTAAGAGAATCTCATCGATGGATTTAAGGGATTTTGATTTGGTTGAGCTTGTAGATTGTTCTCGTACAACTTCCTAGTTGAAATCACATTTTGATAAGCTCTGGTTTGAACATATGAAGCCTTTGACAAAACTAAGCTTCGGCTTGTCGGAGATCTCACCGCTGACAGACTTTGATGGCTGCATTAGAATGGGGAAGGGAAGAGGGATATCTGTAGAGCTTGAATGAAATGACTAGAGGCTCTAGGGTGATATAATGCTTATATTAGAATTAGAGTTTATTAGGCTCTTTTTCCCAATTCAAAGTGACTTAGGTGGAATGGACGGTCTTGATCGACTTGGGGGCTTTCTTGCCACATTCCCTAGGAAAGGTTGGAGTAGAAGAATCAAAGGAAAAAAATGATGGATGATGTGAAAAGCTTCTTATGTCCTTTTGAGCACATGGATTTGATCTAAGCCATTTAATTTTGAATTAAAGGTTAGAAAACATCTTGAGAATGTTCTAAATTTGATTAGGATTACTATATGGATTTTAGATGGAGTGGATTAGCTTAAGCATGGGGATTTCACTGTTATAACCTCCTAAAGGCTTTTGTTCGCCATTTGATCGGTCAACTAGTCAAAAAAGGCAGTGAGGTGTCACTTGAGGATGTGGAGGGCTATTTGAATGAACTCTTAATGGCTTGATTTGGCTAAAGGCATGTGAGTTTGATCATATATATTAAATTGACCAAGTCAGCTTGACTTGGGTTTGACCCATATTGACTTTGGAAGCATTTATAACATAGATTGGAAAGCAGTTGAGGGTTTGATAAGTTTTGAACACACTTAAATTTATTTTTAAACTCACCAGGTTTACCCATTGTCTGGGTCTGGGTTCAATAAATTGGGCTTGATCAATAGAGTCTACAAGAAGTGATCTCAATGGTTTGAAAGGCCTTTTAGGTCAAATTGACCATTTAAACCCTTAAGGAGTCATTGGGTCCACCTAGGTTGACTTGGTCAACCAGGTTGACCAAAGACCTAGTTTTACGCTCAACAGATTTGAAATGATATTTGAAGGTTACTGGAGGTTGTCCCAAGGGCTGGGACGGTCATTTTAGTAAAAATGACCTATTGGGCCCTTAAGGGGTATTTGGGTCAACCCATGTTGACTTGGTCAACCATGTTAACCCAGGGTTTGAGCTTTAGTCTTACGCACTCATAATAGTGTTTAAGATGCATTGTAGGAGGTTCCAGGGTTTGATTTGACTAGGCTATATTGAAGTTTGGAGAAAATTTCAAAATTGCCCTTAAGGGGTATTTTGGTCATTTTTACCTCTGATCAGCTGGGGGTCAAAGTAGGTCCACCAAAATGCAATCTTTTACTCAATATATCATGATCAAGGGTTTGGATGTGGTTAGAGGCTTTAGAGAAGGCTCTAAAGTCAAATTTTACTGGTTGATAGGTCTAGTTTCATTAGCCATAGATATTTAAATGTCTTATAGCCTTTAAAAATATATTTAGTTTATGGGGCTAGAGGTCTCAGAAAGAGCTCAAATTTTGAGGATTGAGCTTAGGGATATTCCTAATAAATATGCAATTGATATTATGATTTGAGGGTCATTTTATTAGGGTTTAAAAAGTCTAAAAATCACTAAAATAGCCTTTAAGGATATAGGTCTTTTAGCCCTGGATTTGGTCTGGATTTCTATATTTGAATTGGATTTTGGATTTGAATGATTAAGTTTATAATATTCATATTAACAGCAATCAAATGGATGATTTGTATTGAATAGATATGATTGAAACTTAATCAGAGGTTGGATCAAAGGTTAATTGAATTTTTGGTTTTAAAATAGGATGAGTTTGAAGTATAGATTGGTTTGAAGCCTAGCTTGATTTAAAGTCTAGATTGATTTAAGATATGGGTTGGTTTGAGATCTAGATGGTTTTGAGGTCAGGACGAATCTAGGGTCTAGATTGATCTGGGGTCTAGACTGGTCCTAATGACCTCATATAAAAATAAGGTCAACACTATCCTAGTCTAAAGATGTGCATGCGTTATGCATTGAGACGTATACCTTTAAGTTCAAAATGAATTTAAAAGGACACTTAATATGCTATTTGACTTACATTTTACTATAGTGGAATGCTTGCAAAATCACCTAAGCATTTTAAAACTATGAGTTCAAGTTTAATGGTTTGTGGGATAAGTGTGCCATTATTTTTTTGGAGTGATGGGGTCATGCTTAAAATTTTAAATAAGGGTTTATTGATTATGCTAGCAGTTTAAATGCACATAACTTATGTAGTTTAAAATATTTTTCCTCAAATATTAATCTTTTATATAAACTAATGCAATCTACATGACCCATTTTCTAAGATATTTTAGTAGAATATTGACCTTATTCCAATAAGAATAGCAGATTATAACCTATCGCTTAGGCCATTTCTCACTTATCGTTAGCATGTAAGAGTTTAGTATATGTAGAAAAAAGTAAAATATACATATTATACTCATAAAAAAGTAAATGTGGGTGTTTTAAATGATATAAACACAAAGATCCTAAGAGCCTAACATATATCTAAGCAAAAACATATACACGAAAAGTAACTTAAGAAAAGTAGGATAATCATAATTCATAATCATATAACAATCAACAATTCTATCAATAATAATTCATCATGAAACAAGTGCCACTTAATATTTCACCCATATTCTACAAGAAAGTAATGGTGACCAAGCCACAAAAACAATAAGCTTGGATTTTTATAACAAAAATTATGCAAGTATTATAAAAACATTAGGTTATTTTTTATATTTAGCTCTTCAAACTCTTTAGGATATGATCATCCTTCTAAAAGAAATCCAAAAGAAATAATATTCAGTATGATGTTTTTATCTTTTATACTTCTTTCACTTAGAGTAAAATAACCTCATTCAGAATTTTATAACTCTTTTACATTTATATAAATCATTATAATTTACATTTAATAAAAAGAAAATGAATTTATATACTTCAAGAAGGTTAGTAATAAATAAATATATATATATATATATATATATCATTGCAATCATTATATCATAAGAACAATCATTTTTCACTTTTGAGCAAACAAAACTTGGCCATACTTATTTTGAATTGGGGGTGGGGACTAAGCAGCATGAAGCACCTATATAAACAAGCATATATAGAATTTTAATTTTATTTGGTCCCCTTTTATTTATAACCCTGCCTAAGCATTGATGCTTATAAAAATTTGGATTAGTAATAAAAGAACAATTGGTCCTAAACTAAGATATCTATCCACTAATCACCATATCATCACTTCATCATAGGCATCAATCAAATCAAACCATAATTGCATATCCACTATAACACTGCTCATCATATACATTTTAATTACAAGAAATAAAACACCCAAACCAAAAGAGAACCACCCTTACCTAAAATAAGAGTTGGTTATCCTATCAAACAACACTAAGTGTGAGCAAAGTTGTGTGGTGACAAGACTACACAAAGGCTACACACTATTATTTTTTTAATTGAAGTTTTATTTTGCTGTGGAGTAAATCCTATTCTATGAAAGTATATATGTTGTGTAAAGTAATAAAGTGATGATAAGAGTATTATTCCCATAAGGATTATAATTATCTTAAGGTCACTCTAGTACTACTTATAAGAATTAAATAATTTATCTTATCTTCTAAATAAAAAAGGGTTTGCATTTGAAAGTTAAAAAGCTAAATATCAAGAGATAAATTCTATATTTAAAATACTATGAATCTATGATTTTTAAAAACACTTATTTGTAATAGCTAAATTTTTGTGTTATTACTCTAAATCAAATCATAATTACTCCTCATCTCCGTCAAGTTCATTGGAGTATTAGCTAGGATTTTTCTCAACTAAAATTTGTACATCTCTTTAAGATCCCATAACCCTAACCACCACATGTCTTTGCATATAAAGTTATATTTTAAATCCTCTCATTGTTCTTCTATTCCTCCATTGAGGCTGTAGAGCATACTATGTTTTAAGTTCAATTTAAGAAATTTTTGCTTATTTTTTGCACTAAAAGATATGATTAAAGATTATTTTGATGAAAGTGCATGTAATTTGGATTATACATTTTTTTCTATTATCAAATTCTTCCAATTTTTAAGATATTACTTTTCCTTAAGTAATTTATACTAAACTTGTATAAAAAATTTCATGCAATTGAAATAGAGTCTTTGAAAATTATAAAATTAATAGTCTAAGTATTTGCTTAGTACTCAAATCATTAAATTTTCCAATAAAATAAACAACCATTCATTTATTTTCTAATTAATAATCCCTCTGAATTAAACTCCTAAGTGTAATGGGTAATTTTGACTAACTCACTTAGGGTTAGTAATTTGTTTAGAATTCATGGAATTTAGACATTAAGTAATTAATTAATCAGTCTATAAGTTTTCTTTAAATATTATGATTCCAAAATTTACATAATAAAGAATTTAACTTTGTTCTTCTTTTTTTATTTTTTATTTTTATGGGAAATTGCCAAGTACCTTATAATAAGTTTGAATATTTATTTATTTCCTATGCTTTCTATTTAAGTTGGACAAAACATTATAGTACTAATTTTTAATATTTTAGTACTTAACCTTTTTTAACATTTTTCATTAGATAAATATTTTATAATGATTTTTGAATAACTATCTTTGCCACTTATTTTAATTATATTTTAGGTTCATTAAAGGTCTCATGATTCCCTAATTAATTACTTATTATATAACTTAGAATTAATCTAAATAGTTTATTCACATTAATCCTTTATAAGTAGTTAGGTGCTATTTTAAATGAATTGAATAGTTGTTGTTTTAAAATGATCTATCAAGAATTACTAATTTTATTTATTAGGAATTGCTAATTTTAAATGAATTGAATAGTTGTTATTTTAAATTGTTCTATTTGGTAAAATATTTAAAATTTTATACTATTAAATACTTAATTTTTTTAATTTTGCATATTTCTAAATTTTATATTCCAAACTACAAAATTATATATAATTGGAAACACAGTGTAATAAAGATAACTAATAAAAATTTTAAGACAGGGAATTTTAATTTTATTCATTCTTTTCCAAGGTACGTATTTGTACATAAAATAAAATTAAACTAAGATAAGATAAAATATCTAAAAAAACATCTAGTATGTACTCTCTGTACTCGTCGTCCTCATCCTCCTTCTCTGCTTGCTCTCTTGCTTTTGTTTATACTGATAGTGCTCCTAGATAAACTTCGAAGGGTGGGAGGCCTAGGAATATATTTCTTTGGGAGTCCATCTCCTGACTTCTAAATATGCTAAACATGGCTTCATCATAGTCATCATGGTATTAGTATTGGTTTTGGTGTTGAAGCATCATATGGTTATATATCTGATAAATTGCCTACTTGAGTCCTTAAGTTGTTGCTTGAAGTGATCGATAGAAATAAAAATTTGTTACACTCTACCTTGGAGGTATGCCATGTAATCTCCTAACATCTTGGGATCTCTATCCCGCAGTTGGATGGGTTGGATTAACTAGTTAGATCCCTCTCTATATTTTGAGGAGGAGATTTAGAAGGACTAGATCTTAGATCTAGTAAGGGCAAAAGCAGAAAAGTTTTGCTCCTTACCTAGGCTTCCTACTACTCTAGAAGCCTCACATAATTCACAAATAATTCAAGGATACCCTAGACCCACTGACATTGACACCTAAGTGTATATTGAATTAATTAAAAAAAGATTTTGTAAAAGTCTATTGTAAACTCTTCCTACATACAAAATTTCAAGACTACCCTATTATTATTCACTTCACTAGTATTTATACTAGGTTTGAGTTTTATACAAAAGAAATAATGTTGCCTTGGACTCTTGAATAAGGATGGACATAGGAAAATTTATTATTTTGAAAAGCATGAGAAATTTTTGAGATGGCTCTTAAATTTTTAATGAGATATTCACCTAGTTGTTTCTCCAATCATATCCTTTATTCATTTGGCTTAAAAAGAAATCTCATGGTGATGAGCTTTGAAGTGTCTTATTATAAGGACTACAAAGATCTTCAAGAGGCCTTGTGTTAGTCATGGATCATATCGAAGAGGCTAGTGTTTAAAGGCTTTGAGGAGATGAACATGCAAGGATTTCTTCCATTACCCTATTAAAGAGAGAGGCTCTTTAGTTTATTGGAAATAAAAGGAGAGAGTACTAATGGAAATCTTAAAGAGAAGACTTGGAAGGTGGACGTAGGCCAAATTAGGCCAAACCAGCAAAAATTATTTTGCCCATTCTTACTTATATTTTTTATTTATTTATTTTCTTGGAAATTACTATTTATTCTTAGTAGTGATATAATTATTAGAATTCATATTAATAATATAACTAGTGCTAACTTGTCTTTCTTTTGATCTTACAAAAAGAAAAAAAAAATATTTTCTTTATTATATGATCTTGATGCTTCATTTATAAAGATTACTTTTGTATATAATTCTTCCTAAGGAAATTTGAAAAAGAAGAGAAATTTATGTTTTTCATTAAATACTTTTGCATAATTACAATTTTTTTTAGGAGAAACAACAATTTTCCCTTTTCCCTCTTATGTGTACTCTGCACTTTTAATTAGTATCAGAGTGGTTACTTGTTAGATAAGTTTTGACACATCAAGTATATATAGGTATAAAACATTGTGGAAATAGGAAAAATTTTTAAGGGTATTTTATTGCTTGACTACCACTATTTGATAATATCCTATATGAATTTTGGAAAGTGTGTATGTCCACTTTCATATAATGCATTGACTATAGGATGTGAAACTTAATACAAATAGGGTACAAACCACCCCATATAGTAGAAAATAGCATAATGATTGAAGCCCCATTCAGTGCATAAAAAGTTGAGTAAAGGGAGTTAGCACAATTATATTGAATTCTAAATACTTAAATTAATTTTTTATGCCTTGAAATTTTAATATTACATAAGTGCTACTAGTTGTATTAGGTTGTACGTAACACATGAAGGAAGAAGGAAGTGAAATAAACCTACATGAATACTTCATTTCATGATAATAAAATATTTTTCTTGCAAGCAAATGAAACTATTTTAGACATGCATACACATTTGACCAAAATCTTTACTTAATTATATGCTTTAGGTAGAGAATTTACTAATGTTTAAAAGGTTAATAAATACATGGATTTATGTCAAAATCTTGGGATGCCAAGATGACAACTATTTTTAAATTCAATGATTTAATAATATAATTTCTTGTTCATTTGCTTAGTTCTTTAATAGCTTATGAAATAGAAAGTTATAAAAGAGGTAGGCTAATGTAGGAGAAAAGAATAAATACAAAGTAATAGCACTAATGTTGGATCAAATTTGATAAAAGTGACCCATGAAGTGTTGATGATGTGGACATAACACTGATGCCAAGTAGTTTAGAACCGTTCTAAAGAACAAGAATAAAAGATACATTGATAAAATAAAGCGTGTAGATAAATTGTTCAATAAGGTTTCATCTAACATAATTTATTTTGAATGTAAAAGCTAGTCACATCAAAAGTGGAAATGTCATAATCTGAAGAGTCAATCACAAAATGATAAGGCTTAGTAAAAGGTCCAAAGTAAAAGGAACAAAAGAAAACCCTATAAAATATTGAGTTAAGAAAAGAGTTCATAAAGCTTAGAAAAATTGTATCTAACTCCCATTATACTTGCATAATTTCAAATTAATCCTAAAGAACTAGACTTAACAGTAGTAACAAAAGATTCATTGATACCTCATATGAACACCTAGCCTAAATATCTAGTATCCTAGGAATAACATGTCATTTGAGTTAGTACAATGTTAAGATTCTAATTTTGTAGGATATAAGTTGATATAAAAGCACATTAGGAACATGCCAATTTGTTGAACATTCACTAAATTCCTAGTCAAATAAAAATAAAAATTTGCAACCCTATCCAAAGTAAAAGTATAACATATTGAAATAGAAAGTTATGTTACCTATGTATTATGGCTAAAGAAACAGCTTCTTAATTTTAGCCTACAGTGGGTGGGCAACATCCAAATTATTTGTGATAATAGTACTGCTATTTAGGTCATGATAAATTTGATTCACTATTCGCATACAGAGCATATTAATGTTAGACATCATTTCAATGTAGATAATAAATTTAAGGGCTATTTTGATAATCAATTTATGGATACAAAAATGTATTTAGAACATATTTTTATAAAGGCATGCAATTATGAGATATTTAATGCACTCAAAACTAGATTAGGAATGATAAATCGAGTTGTCTAGACCTTTGTGCTGAATTAGTTTATATGTTTGTTATGCATTCATATTTAGATGTGATCATTATTTTTGTTGTATTTTTATATGGTGATGTGATCACATGTGTTAGAACGTTTTTGTTCACCAAAAAATATGAAAGGATTAAAAAATAGATACAAATAATTTTGTACTATATAACACATGCACCGTTAAATGATATTTTGGCCAAAACTATAAATTAACTATTTAGAACAAACTATAGAAAACTTTGAACTATATGATTTACATAATACTTTAAAAGTTAACTTAGTTAACTAGCCATTTAGAATAGTTATTTTGATGGATTAACTAAATCAAAATAAATATTAAAAATCCTTCAAGATGATATATCATATTATGCATCATACTATACAATCCATATCATATTATACAATTTATTAGAGTTGGAATTCTATAAATAGGGTAGAGACTTACCATCTTTTACACACTCTCTACTTATCTCTTAATCTATCTTATGTTGAGAATTCTAAAGACATCCTCTCTTCTAAGGAAAGTAAAAGATCTTGAATAATGGGAATTTCCTTCGAAGGTGAAAAGATGATTGGTCTAGAATGAAAGAGAATGAAGAAGCCTATAAAAGCATATGGAAGGCATCTATCGTTACCACCAAGGTGGACATCCAGGAGAAACCATCATACTAAATATATGATCTCTTTGTAGATACAACCTTTAATTTCTTATCTCCCTAATTTTCCCATAACACTCAAAATTACCATTGTAATTTTTTTGCAAACCTTAGATTTAACTAGAAAAGGAAAGGCATGTAGTCCCGAGTGTGTGGGATATATGTAGCCATAATAGATAAAGATTTATATAAATATACCTCCACATCTCTAATACGGGTGCAACAACTCATAATTTTAGTATTGACCTACTATAATTGGAATTCAATGAATATGACTCCTAGGAATCCATCACTTAATCATTACCAATCAATAGCTAGCATGATGGCGTTGAATGTTTATGTTATCTAACACGTGCTTCAATAAACTCTCATCCCTAAAGTTGGTGATAAGATTAACATTACCTCACTTCTATCCATTATTATCATGATTGAAACCCAATTTAATGTTACTAATCTTTTAATATGGTAAATATTAAATCTCACCACCATTAGGCACCCTAGAGCTCACTTGAAAATAAAACCTAACCATAGGAAAAGTCATTACATATGTCTTAAAATCCAAATCTAACATCACCTACCCTCAATCACCCAACCATATATGTTCTCCCTTCATAGATCACTACTTTCATCAATTATAGGGAGGTGAATATGCCAACAAAGAGCAATAGTGTATAGAAGGTAAAAACGAAAGGGAGCCCACTTTTCCTATTCACTACACTAAATTGTTCTCAATATGAGTGGTTCAAGCACTTCATCAGGCTAGAACTAAAAGTTGATGAGTATATTCACTAATAGAATCTTATGTAGGAAGAGATGCAGAGATAACTTAAGGATCGTAATTAGTTCATGAGTAATTTTTCCTCCTCCATGGATATTTTCACCCATTGCCTCCTCCATAAGATCAATGATCATTTAATTTTTAAGTATTGTGTTTTCTTTTTAATTATATATTTTCTTTTTCCTCATCTAATTAAGATATAAATTTGGATAGCCCTATGTTTTCTATTGTGTTATTATATTGTATAAATATGTGTTGTATTATATTAGCATTTTTCATAAGTGTTTAATTAAATTTGATTTTTGTCAAGTTTTAAACATAAAAAGACAATTTTTTTGTACTTTATTATCCATACATATAATTCATTTGTGAGAAAGCTTTCTAAAGAGAGAGTTCCCATATTTTTATAGAGAGAGAGATAGAGAGTACCATTTTCTAGAGAGAGAGTTCCATTTTTTCAAAATTTAAATTAATGATATTTTTTGGTAATTTTGTTATGGCAGCATATGAAAGTTCGTTAGGGATGTTAGGCCCTATAAACCGACCCAAGACTAATTAAGAGAGAGGTGAATTAGTATTTGAAACAAACACAAACTTAAAACTAAAATCAATATTCACCACAGAAAAAAAAAACACATTGCGGAAATTAAATGCGAAAATAATAAAGGAAAGAACACACCAGACTTATAGTGGTTTGGTCAAACCTTGACCTACGTCCACTCCTTGGAGGCACCCTCCAAGTATTGCACTAAACTAAGTGTCTCTTCTTTAGCCCCCACAGCTAGGCGGAGAAGCCCTTACAAAATCAATTCCACCTTCCCCGGTGCGGCGGAGTCACCGGGTCCTTTGACACCATAGAGATCTTCTTCTTCTATGAACTTCCCTCAAGATGAGAACCTTGAATCCGACGGTATTAAGGTGCAAGCCTACCGGAGCAACCGTGTGGAATCCCCTTCCAAACTCCCTTGAGTCCCCCCTCATAGGATCTTCTCCCTCTCTTAGACGTCACCAATTCCTCACTCCCTTTCAAGCTCTCTCTTCAAGTTTTTCCCAAAAGAACGAAGCTACAATGGCTGCTAAAGACACTTATAAAGTACCTTATCAAAGCTTAAATAGAAGATCTCAAAACGAGCTCATTAATACAACTTGCTGACTATATCATCCAGGCCGATAGGAATATAATCTTGGCCAATCAATACAAATTATGTTCAATCAGCCCGAGACAATTTGGGACGATCAGAAGAAAATTGATTACATCATCCAGGCCGATGCAATATCGTCCTGGCCGATTAGTTTAAAACCGAGTACAATCATCCTGATCATCGTCATAAATCAAAGCTGGCCAATGTCAATCGTTCACGACATCATCCCGTCCGGTTCTGCGATCATCCTGGATGATGTGATCAAATTAATCAGCCTTTAATACTTTCCAAAGATACAAGATTAATTTAGGAATAATTAAGTTAGATCATCCTGGACGATATGTATATCATCCTGGTCAATTTTCTAAAATAAAGAATACCTAAACTGATCATGGTGGCTGATTCTTTCTAAATTGAGCCTATCGTCCAGGCCGATCGGCTTAATGATGGTTTCCTTATTGAGGATGCCCTAATTAGGGTTTCTGCTTTTGAACTGATCATCCAAGCCGATATAAATATCGTCCCGGATGATGTAACCAAAAACATTAAACTTTAGTGAATAGTCAGAAAATCTTCCAAGGTGTGTGTGTGTAAAGTTACATAGCTTCAAAAGCCACACCAATTACAAAAGACTCAGGAAAGGAAAAAGGGTACAAACAGACTCAGACCTAGTCTACCCAATCTTGAGCTGATTCAAACTTACAGTCTGATCTTGTGGACCTGAAATGTTAGTAGATAAGATAGTCGTAGAGAAATAAGAGTGTTTACTATCATCAAAATCATAAAGCATGAAAACATATCTACAATAATCTCCCTTTTTTGATGATGGCAAACATTGTTATTTGAATTTGCAAAGAAGAAAACATTTTCTCCTGATCTCCCCCTTACTAGAATAAAACTTTTAAAAATAGAGGAGATAAAAAAAATTTTGTTTTTTATTTTTTGAAAAAAAATAGAAAAATGATACAAATTCAACAGTACATTCTCCCCCTTTGACATTATCAAAAAGAGAATGGGCACAAACAATAGAACAAAATGATTAAAAGATAAGAACGATCCCTGATCTGGTGAACAAAATAAATATTCTTAAAATGAGAAAGTTACCTCTTGGTTTTAATCAAAAACTTAGTAGAATTATATTAACAAGCATAGCCCAAAAAAGGTTAGAAATTCAGAATTTGATAATCCAAACTCTAGTTCTTTTAAAAGGCTCAAAAACATTTTTAATTTAATATCAAAATCAAGGAATAAATTAGAGAAAGAAACTGTCATTTTTAAAACTCCATCCATAAAATATATCTAATAGAAGATTAATGCACGAATTGTTGAATCAGAAATCATGAATTTTCAAACTCAAGTATCGAAAAGTATCAAGGGTTTTCTTAAGCTTTAAGAAGTACAAGAATGGTAAGCATTAAATTTTGTGGGCTCATTTAATGCCTCTTGACAATTGGTTGGCGCACTTGTCGCATCTTTTGATTTTTGATACACTTTGTGTATTCCTTTCTCTTTTCAATTTGGCGTCTTTGCGCATTTTTTATTTTTGGAATCATTGGCTAATTTTTTTTTGATATGCTACCTTTCTGAAATCTTAAAACAAAAGTAAACATATCCATATTGATAAATCGCAATTTCTTGATTAAAAAATTATGTGTTAGATTCAACAACTTGCAAAAGATCCCTATGCGATAAATAAAATGTAGAGATATAAAAAAAAATTTAGTTTCAAAAACTAATTTAAAATATGAAAAAAATTTAAATCAAAAGTAGAATAATCCACTTTTAGGAAAACGAGATTCAGAATCAAAAACATGAGTTTCCTTCCTTTGATTGTTTTTAGAGAAGTCAAACACAATTTTCATAAGAATTTAAAAAAGAACAGGAGGTAGATTTTTCATTTTTATAAAGATGAATATGTGTGCTTGATCAGAGAAAACACATGGAAAAAAAATATAAAAAGATTAACGAAATAGAAAAGAAAGAAAAAATAATACATAAATAGAAAAGAAAATCACATAAACAAAAAGAACAAACAAAACATGCAAACATAAAAGTACACACAAAACAATTTAGAAGCAAGAACATGCATCATCTTGCTCCAGATCAGATGATTCAGAAGCAAGATCTACCCAAAGAAACTTTTTTGCTTTTCATTATTTCCCCAATTTATAATTTGCTTTGCTTTATCATTTTCTTTTGCAGGAAGAATTCTCAAATTATGGCACTGATTTTTCATATGTCCAAGCTTCCTACATCCAAAGAAAATAACGTTAGAAGAAATATTAATATTCTTACCATTTTTACCTTTATTCCACCTTTATTGATGCTTATGCTTTAGTGAGCTCTTTTGATTTGCTTATCAAGTCATTGCTTTTGTCACCAACTAAACTACCTTTTTTCGTATGTTCAGCTTTTAGCTCTATCATTTCACCGCATCTAAAAGTCTTTGACCCAAACTTTGCTCGTAGGAAATGAATGAGCCAATCAAATTATCAATAGAATATTCATTAAAAAATTTTTATTCACAAATGGCGACAACTTTAGCATCAAACTTATTTAGTAGACAATGAAGAATTTTATTGACTTTTTCAAAATTTAAAAATTCTTTACCTAAAGCATGCAATGATGTCACAATTTGAATAAACCTAGTATACATGTCTAAGATCATTTCATATGGTTTCATGGAAAACATTTCATAATCATGCATTAACATATTCAACTTGGATTGCTTGATTTCACTAGTGCCTTCGTATATTGTGTGTAGTTTATCCCAAATTTCCTTATCAGTAGTGCACGTCCATACTAACATAAAATCTTCAGAATTAAAAGCACAAAAAAAGGAATTTAAAGATTTTATATTCAATTGAGCATTGATTTGTTCTTCCCTATTCCATTGATTAAAAGGAATATTAGTTTTAACTCCATCTAAAACCCATGACGGTAATGAATAACCAGTTAAAATCATATGCCACATATGAAAATCAATCGATTGCAAAAAATTAGACATGTGAATTTTCCAAAAATTGAATGTAATATTTTTAAATAAAGCTGGTATGTTGATTGAATAACCTTCCACAATATTACGATTACAAAAATTAGCCATGGATCAAAATTCAAAAGCTTTTAAAAACTTAATTTTTATGAATCCCGCTCTGATACCACTTGAAAGTTTGTTAGGGATGTTAGGCCCTATGAACAAGCACAAGGCTAATTAAGAGAGAGGTGAATTAGGATTTTGAACAAACACAAACTTAAAACTAAAACCAAGATTCACCACAGAAAAAACACAATGCTGAAATAATAAAAGAAAGAATACACCAGATTTATAGTGGTTCGATCAAACCTTGACCAACATCCACTTTTTGGAGGCACCCTCCAAGTATTGTACTAAACTAAGTGTCTCTCCTTTAGCCCTCAGAGCTAGGAAGAGAAGCCCTTACAAAATCACTTCCACCTTTCCCAGTGTGGCGGAGTCGCCGAGTCCTTTGACACCAACGAGATCTTCTTCTTCTATGAACTTCCCTCAAGACGAGCCTTGAATCTGACGGTATTAAAGTGCAAGCCTACCGGAGCAACTGTGTGAAATTCTCTTCCACACTCCCTTGAGTCCCCCTCACAGGATCTTCTCCCTCTCTCAGACTTCACCCATTCCTCACTTCTTTTCAAGCTCTCTCTTCAAGTTTCCCCCAAAAGAACGAAGCTATAATGGCTTTCAAAGACACTTACAAAGTGCCTTATCAAAGCTTAAATAGAAGATCACAAAATGAGCTCATTAATGCAACTTGCCGACTTTATCGTCCAGGCTGATATGTATATCGTCCTAGCCGATCAGTATAAATTAAGCTCAATCAGCCTGGGACAATTTGGGATGATCAGAAAAACATTGGTTGCATTGTCCGGGCTGATGTAATATCGTCCTGGCTGATTAATTTAAAACCGAGTATAATCATCCTGATCAACGCCCTGAATCAAAGCTGGCCGATGTCAATCGTCCACGACATCATACCGGCCAATCCTGCGATCGTCCCGGATGATGTGATCGAATCAATCAGCCTTTAATGCTTTCTAAAGATACCAAATTAATTTAGGCATAATTGAGTTAGATCGTCTTGGACGATGTGTATATCGTCCTGACTGATTTCCTAAAATAAAGAATACCTAAACTGATTATGGCGGGTAATTCTTTTTTAATTGAGCCTATTATCCTGGCCGATATAGGTATCGTCCAGGCCGATCAACTTAATGACGGCTGCCTTAATGAGGATGCCCTAATTAGGGTTTCTACTTTTTAATTGATTGTCCATGCCGATATAAATATCATCCCGAATGATGTTACCAAAAATACTAAACTCTAGGAAACAATCAGAAAATCTTCCAAGGTGCGTGTGTGTAAAGTTACATAGCTTCAGGAGCCACACCAATTACAAAAGACTCAAGAAAGGAAAAAGGGTACAAACAGACTCAGACCTAGTCTACCCAATCTTGAGCTGATTCCAAATTGCAGTCTGATCTTGTGGACCTGAAATGTCAGCAGATAAGGCAGTCATAGAGAAATAAGAGTGTTTTCTATCATCAAAATAAAAAACCATGAAAACAGATCCGCAACAGCATATGGTAGTCGGCCATCTACAACTATCGTTCTGATGGGTTTAGATGTTCTGGCAAGTCATGTTGAATGCAAAATAATTAAAGGTTCTAAAGAATGTCATATGTTTTTAGGTTCAGATGGTTCTTCTTTTTGTTGAAATTGAAGAAGGAATGTAAAAGGAAGCTCCTTTTGTGATTAAGGATGATCAAATTTGTTCATAAGAAAGAATGTACCAATTGTTTGCAAGGGCATGATGGCTGATGGGGTCTTAAAATTCCTCATTCTTCTAAGGGTTTTAAATTCAAGGATGATGTTTTTAAGGGAGCTAATGATTCTGAAGCTTCATTGTCTTCAGGTATAAAAATTTTTGTTAATAGATTTGGTAATTTATATTCTACTTCTGGATTGAAAGGATAGTTGGAATCTAATGCTATGGCTATTGAATTGGATTCAAAAGATCAGTGCAAACTTAATATTGGTAATAAGGTTTATGTTGATTGTCAAAATGTTGCTTAAGGTGTCATTTTTTTAATGGAGGAGTTAACAAAGTAGATGTTCTAGTAACTGAAATAAGGGAGCAACATGATATTTCAAAAGCTTGGACAAAATGTCCTAAAATTAAAATTGTGAATTCTAACCTGGACTTAGTGTTGACAAATGATTGGAAGGCAATAAAACTTCATGTTTAGAATGAGTTGTCTAATACACAAAAATTGCAAAATGCATTGGTTGTTAAAGTGTTTATGAAAAATACTCCATTTCATATGATTTATTCTGAATTACGATGTCAGTGGAGTCAATGTGGTTAATTTCATCTAACGATTCTTATATTACAGTGGATTTTTTATTCTTTTCAATCTATATAAGATTTAGAAGTTGTTGTTAGAAGTGGACCTTGTATATGAATGGACATATTATAGGTTTTGATAAGTGGTCTCCAAATTTTACATCTGCATCTTTAAAGGGAATGTCATCACCAATTTGGATTAGAATACCTCATCTCCCATTGTAATGTTGGGATGAGATAAATGTTACCAAATTAGCTTGAAAGAATGGAATACCTTTAATGTTAGATGGTAACATTTTTCAATGAGAAAGAAGAGAATCGGCAAGAGGATGTGTTCATATTATGCTAGATGGTCAGCTTCCATTGGGTGTTTGGGTTGAAGGTCTTTCAGGCCATTTCTTTTAGAAGATTGAATATGAAAAGATTTCTACTTTCTGCTTCAAGTGTGGTAGGATTGGTCATAAAAAAGAATGATTGTTTGGAGATCAATTCTGAAGTTAAGAAAGGTTCATTTGATACTGTTAAATCTAGCTCTTATGTAGTTGATGATGAAGATTTCTATTGATGTTGAAAGGAATTCTAAATATGGACCTTGCATTCACGTAAATTATGGTAGGAATAAAGTTAAATCTTCTACTAGAAATTTAAATGGAGGTGGATTTTTGAAAAAGTTCAAGTTAAAAAATTATGTGAAGGCTCTTTTAAATGGTGATTCAGAAAAAGTGAATAAAGTAAAGACTAATGGTGATGGTGTTTAAAATGGTGTGAATAGTGGAGTCATAATGAATGATAGTGTGAATAAAACGACCATGTAAGAATTTGTCTTATATCATTCCGTAAGAAGAAGTTGTCTAATATTGGATAGTTTGAATGGTTACACTATACAAATGATTTCTAGTATGAATTCTCTTTCTAATACATCTTTAATTCCTAATGAGGTAAGAAAATTTAATATTTTAAATGGAATTATTAAAGAGGAGGAGATTTGTGATGGGTTAGTGGGAGATTATGCTGGAATGGAGGTTGAAGTTGATGCTACGATTGGGCTTAATAAGGGAAAAGGGCCTAAGCCCTCAAGTGTTGATGGTTCTAGAAAAGGGAGGTATGATGTGTTTAAAATAAGGCTTAATAATGAACTTAAGTCCTTATGTCCTCTAAAAGGTCTTCCTATAAATAGGAAATTTGATGTAATGAATAAAGAAAGGAGTTTTCCCCTTTAGATTGTTAATGTTTGATATTGCTTTTAAGAATTGTAGAGCAGTTAGAAAGAGGGAGGCTTCTTTATAATTAAAAGTGTTAGTGAAATATTTTGGTTTGTGTTTTGTTGGGTTAGTGGAGACTAAATTATTTTCAATTGATATGGTGAAGGTAAATAGGATTATTGGAGTAGATTGGAATTTTTCATTTTCCTTCTACGAGAATTTCAGGTGGTATTCTTACATTATGGAGATCAGATATTGCTTCATTCTCTATGATTAAAGCTTCTTAATAATTCATGGTTGGGGAGCTAAATATTCTAAATAAAGGTGTCTGGATAATTTCTACTATATATGGTAATAAGAGTATCTATAAAAGGAGAGATTTGTGGAATAAGCTTGAGTTGTATTCTTCTAAAGAGGTTCCTTTTATTGTGGGAGGAGATTTGAATTATATTTTCATCTAAAGAAGATAAAAGGGAGGGGAGATTTTGTTTTTTCTTATGGGCCTCAGGGATGAAGATGTTTATGACTAACAATGATTACCTTGAAGTAGGTGTTATGGGACCTAAATTCACATGGTGTAACAACAAAGGAAGGAGGTGCTTGTATTTTGGAAAGGTTGGATAGGTGCTCGTTGAATTCAAATGCTGTCAATACTATTAATTTAATGATAGTGAGGTATCTCACTAGAGTTGCTATGGATCATTATCCTATTATTTTAATCTTATAATTTATTACATCATGCATAGGATAATTAGATTTTAATTAAGAGGGCTCCATATCATTCTTTTTCAGCCATTATTTTGAAATATTGGACGAAAGGTGTGGTGGGTAATAATGCTAAAATCCCCAATAAAAATTTAAAAGATTATTTAGAGCATTATACTATTGGAGTAAATCAAAATTAAAGACTTCATGGTGTTGAAGGAATGTCTTAAAAAGGAAATTTTGGAGTTGCAAATGGAGAAGTCGTTTGTATGAGGTCACTCTAAAGATAATTTATTTTTACTAAGTGCAAAGGTTAATGAGTTGAATGTTACTCTTGCTCGATTAAGCTCTTAGTGGAGGCAATGGGCTAAAGTAAAATGGATGGATGAGGGTGATACTAATTCTAAGTTATTCCATGCATTTGCGAGTGCTAGAAAAATTGGTAATTTAGTTAATCTAATCAAAGATTGAAATTGGATGGTTGAAGATCATATAGGCATTGAAGATTTTTTTTTTTTTTAATTTCTTCAAGAATAAATGGAGGGATAGATGTTGTCAGCTTAATGGTTGTCTTTCACCAATGAATGTTTTGGATGAGGGTGACAGATTTTTATTGAGAGCTGAATTCTACAAGGAAGAAGTTTTTGAGGTGGTTAAATAGTTGGTAAGCAAAAAATCACCATGTTTTGATGGGATCATTTACTCTTTCATTATGGCTTATTGGAGCATTATTGAGGAAGATGTTTGGAAGCATATTAACAATTTTTTATCAGTAGATAGATGTGTGCGAAGTGGAAGGAAACTTTAATTATTCTCATCCTAAAAGTTCATACTCCTTTGGTACCATTTAATTTTAGGCCCATTATTCTTTGTAAGTTTATTTACTAGATTATGGCTAAAATATTGCTTAATATGCTGAAAGTTATTCTTCCAAAACTTATTTCTGAAGACCAAGCAGCATTTGTGAAAGGGCGTTCGTTATTTGATAATATGTTACTTGCTTAAGAAGTGTTTAACAAATTCAAATTTTTAAAGCTAAAAAGGCTTCTTGGCGATCAAAATTGACATGGAACAAGCTTATGATAGTATGGGGTGGTCTACTTTAAGACAAGTCTTGGAGTATTTTGGGTTTCTAATCAAATTTTCTAACCTCATAATGGAGTATGTTATGGGTCCTAGATTCTCAATCCTGGTTATTGGTAGTAATTCCAATTGGATTGAAGCAAGGAGAGGATATAGACAAGGATGTCCCTTGTGTCCTTATCTATTTATTATATGTTCATAATTGTTATCAAAATCTTTTCTTCAAAGAGATAGTAAGGTTGGAATTAAAATTGCTCCAAATGCGCAAATAATATCTCATATGCTCTATGCAGATGATATTATTAATTTTTGTGAAGCAAATACTAAAAGTGTGAAGAAGAAAAGAACATTGTAGTTGATTTTCAATGATGGTCCGAACAAAAGGTGAATAAAGATAAATCCTTTATTTTATTTGGAAAATATGTTAAAATAAAGAAGAAAACAAATATCACATATTGTGGGGTTCAAAGAAGTTAATGAAATGAATTATCTTGGTGTGAAGATTAGATTGAGAAGAATTGTTGTTTCAAATTTTCATAATATGATGGAGAAGTCTTTGAATTGAATGAATGCTTGGGAAAATAGATTTATCCCTTGGCAAAATTATTCTTGTTAAAGATGCATTTCTTTCTCTTCCAAATTTTCTATCTACTTATTCATTAGTTCCTATGGGATTATTGAATGATTTAGATAAAATGTGAAGAAATTTCATTTGGCATAAGCAAAATGGCAAATAAGGCCTTCATTATGTAGCTTGGGATGTGCTTTGTAAAGCAAAAAAATAAGGGAGGTCGTGGTCTTCATTCTATTGCTGGTAAGTTAGGGCCATTAAGAGAAAGACTAGCATGGAATTTTATTAACAAGCCTGATTCACTTCTTAACAAAAATCTGATTGCTAAATATGTGAGAGATGTTTGGAATTATGAGATTAAGAGAGGTTGTTCTTCTACGTGAAAAATTGTTGTTAATGGACCTAAATATCTTCAACCAATTATGTGATGGAAGGTTTCTTCAGGTGTATATGTTAATATCGTAAAGGATGCATGGATTCATGTATTGCTAATATGTATTGTACAACTGCTTATTTACCATGGAAGAGTACAAATAAATTAAAGCATGGAGGCTTTGAGGATGGTTCATTTGAAATAGCTAATAATGTAATTATTTATTCTATTTCACCTTAAATTAATTCCATCATGGGACACTGGGGTGTTAATCAACTCTCACAGCTGCATAATAATCATTGGCACCCTCCTCCTGAATGGATTAAAGTTTACATTGATGCGTCTTTGTTAAGATCTTATGAAGCTAGAATCGGAGGATTATTCAAAGATCATAAAGGAAGATTTGTGTTGGTGTTTGGATTCAATTGCTTAGATTGGTATATATCTCAGTTAGAACTTTTGGCCGTTCGATTGTTGAGGAAGATGATGTAAGGATCGATGCTTGAATGCAATGGAATTATAATAGAAGGCTATAACTTTAATATTATCAAGTTACTTCAAGATTCTATGAGGAAAGCTAATTGGGTTAATGAAGAACAGTGGATAAAGGAGTTGTCTTTATTAAAAGATTTGAATCAAGTTTTATTTTGATTTTCTAATAGAAATTATAATAAGTTAGTTGATTTATGTGCTAACTTTTCTATTATTAGTGATTTTTATTGGGATGATGTTAGTTGTAATAATATTCCTACTCCTTTTATTTCCTTATTATAGGAGGAATTTGATTGAGATTTTTTTTTTGGTTAAAACCCGCAGAGGGGCCTACGCATTAATAATAATAAAAAAAAAAATTATAAAGTCCTTAAGGGAGACTAACTGCTCACTATGCTCAACGAGCTACAAAAGAAAATAAAGAAAATTCCTATGAGCAAAAAATCTCCACTAAGCAAAATTACATAAAAACCTAGGAACATTCTACAAATGCTATAGGGAAGCATCCAAAAAAGAAAGCTATATATGTAGAAATGAAGCTCAAACTTTCTACAAAAAGGGGTGAAAACAGCATGAAGCCAATATACCTGCAAAACAAAAATGATGCAGAGAAGAAGAGTATAACAACAAAATATATAACTAAAACAGTAAGAATAGCAAAAACTAAGATTAGAATGGGAAAAAAGATGATCAAAGCCACTGAAACATAAATGATCAAAGCACCACTAAAAGTCAAAGAATGGATACAGACTATTAGAGCTCAGGATTAAAATAAAATAATTAGCCTCATCAAGAATATCCAAATGCCACTCGATCCAACCCTCAAGAGAATAAATCATCCAGTTCTCTAAGTGACCCGAGCATAAGGGGTAAGCAGAAATAACAGAAATCCAAAATAGGTACAAAGAAACATCCAACCCAAAAGCATAGAAGCACCATAACAGACCTCCACAACTCAAGAAACACAACTTCAAGCTATGGAGAGAAAAGGCCAAACCCTCCACAGAATTTCCATAAAGATAGCCAAAGACATTCCAACATCTAACATGAGGAACTAGCTACCCCAACTTCCCAGATAAGCAACAGTTGATTGCAAAGCAGCCCAGACCCCCAGCCAAATGAACAAAGATGCCCCCAGCATACCAAACAAACAACCTGAGGGAGGGAGAGCACCAAAGGGAAATACTCTCAGAAAAAGTAACATTGCAATCATAACTCAAGTCCATAACCAACCAGACAACAGCTACATTGAACATATTCGAAAGAAGCAGCCAATAGGAATAGTACAAAACCCCGTAAAGAACAGCTAAAAAGGGGAGATCCAAAAATTGGAAGCAACAGAATTCAATTAACCGAAAGCACACAATGGGCCGGAACTGAGAGTCCCATACTAGAAAAAACCAGCATAAATATTCCCAGAACATTACGAGAAACTCAGGCAAAAACGGATAAACATCAGTCCAGAAATCGAACCCCCCAGCAAAGGGAAAAACAATCCTCCAGCTAAAATAATAACAGCAGTTATAGAAGGACAAATTAAGATGTAAGAGAGCCTCCACACCCCAGAAAATCCAACCAACATAAAGCAAGATCCAGGAATTATATAAACAGTGCACATCAACCTAGCCAATCAGCCAGAGAGAGCAATAAGCCCAATCGCAAATCAAGGACCAGCTAACAGAAATCCTACTTAAAAGACTAAAACCAAAGACCAAACAAGAGACAAAAAGCTAAGATCTAACATAAGGACAACCATAAGCATCTAGATTAAATAAGCCACAAAGATGGGCAGGGCTAGTGTCCCAAATAAAATTAGAAAAATAAATCAGGCTACAGCCCCACATCGCCATCCAAGAGGCACAAGCATTATCATCCTTGCTGATATGGTGAAATGAATAGTTCGGGAAAAGCATCAGGTTTTTAATTTCTCTAACCATATAGAAGAGGTTCGGGCAATAACTCATCTCATCCTCATCTTGGAAGAGGTGAAAATCAAAGTCAGTGTTAACCTCAATATGCAAATTAGTTAAGTTAAGAGAGATGCATAATTGAATACCACACAAAATGGCCCTAAAAATAGTAGTAGAATAGTTACCTTGAACAGGACCACCAAAAGAAACAATGAGGCCACCATTACCATCTCTAATCACACCACCACAACCACCAAAATAATCAGTACTAGTGTCATCCACATTAAGCTTAAAGAAATTAATGGGAGGTTTATGCCAGTAGATAACATTAGAAATGGCAGGAACACCCTCCAACTTCAAACCTAAAATATTACAAATAAAGTAATAGATTAACAGCCAGCAGAGCTAACACCTTATCCTTCACTTTATGAATAACATTATGATGGCTCATTTTCACATTATTGAAAAGAGATTGATTTCTTTCCAGCCAAAGAAAACAAAGAATGAGGAAATGAAAGAGGTTACATATGTGACCATTGGAGTTAATAAACCATAACTTAAGAATTGATTTAAGAGAAATGAGAGTTAAAATAGTTCAGTTGAAATAGATCATCAAAATAAACCCAAGTTTTAATAGCAACAGGCCCAGATAAAAAAAAACATGATGCATATTCTCCTTATGAAAACAACATTGGAATTTATAGGCCAAGATACACCCTTTCTTGATAAGATTATCATCCATAGGAATAAATCTATGCAGAACTCAAGACAAAAATAGAAATAGTAGAATGAATGCTCTTATGCCAGATATTATGGAAAATGCTATCAATATTTCTTTTATCTCTAAAGGTATGCCAAGCACTCTTTAAATTAAAATCAACATCTTTGGAAAGATCACATAATATAATATCTCTAGAGGTAGTATTGATAGGTAAGTTTAAAATACTATGAAGGATACAATCAAGGTCATTGGAAAGATTATTATAGTCCCATGAATTATAATTAAAAAAGTTATTAACCTTAACTGAAGAGGTAGATGAAGAATTTTGCATATAGTCAATAGAATTTTTACCTAACCATCAATCTTGTCAAAAAGAAAATAATACCTTCACCAAGGCCCCAAGAGATGAAGGGCTCCTATTTAATCTTTGCAAAGCCTTTTCCAGACTATAGAATCACCTTGTTTAGAAAAACAATTAGTAGGATGCTTACCAATACAATACTTAGAAACCATAAAATTAGCCCAAAGACTAGCATTAGCATGTAAATTATACCAAATTTTAAAATAAAAAGTCTTAGCAAAGTCATTAAAGTTCTTACAACCAAGACCTCCTTCAGCCAAAACACCACAACATTTCACCTAATAGGCCCAGTGAATTTTAGAAGTAGAAGAAGTGCCTCTCCAGAAAATTTTATTAATAATCTTATGAAGTCTATCACAAACCGTTTGAGTAGGAAAAAGAGAATGAAAGCTATAAATCGGAAAAGCACAAAGAACACTTTTAATAAGAACAACTCTACCACCAAAACTAAGGAAATTAGATTCCCACAATAACAGTCTGTTTTGAACAAAAGCAATGAGATCATCAAATAAAAAGGATTTCCTTCTACCAAAGAAAAGAGGCACTCCAAGATATTTGACAGGCAATTGAACATGGGAAAAGCCAGTAAGATTATTAATATATAAAATATGATAATTAGAAATTCTCTTAGAGGCAATGAAATAACTTTTGTTTTTGTTAAAGGGTAAGCTAGTAACTTTTTCAAAATGTTCAAAAAAAATCCACAAGCTTTTGAATTTTAATAATAGTCTCATTAGAAAACTCAATAAAATCATCCGCAAAACATAAATGTGATAGAGGTACGCCTCCCAAAGTTCTAAAGTAAAGGTCAAGATAGACATTGAATGAAATAGTAAGACCCCTAGAAAGAAACTCATAAGCAATAATAAAGAGAGTAGGGGACATTGGATCACCTTACCTTAAACCATGAGAAGCTTTGAAGAAACCATTTTTAGAACCATTAACAAGAATAGAAAAATAAACATTTTTAATACAATTCTTGATAAGCCTGATAAAGACAGAGTTGAAACCAAAAATTTCTAAAATAAGATAAATGAAATTCCAATCAATATTATCATAGGCCTTGGCAATATCCAGCTTCAAAATTAAATTACCACCTCTTACCTTAACATCCAAGTCTTGACAGAATTCTTGAGCCAACAAAATATTATCAGTAATGGCCCTACCTTTCACAAACCTCATATGATTAGGAGAAATAATTCTAGGAAAAATAGTAGTTAGACGATTCACAATAATTTTAGAAATCAACTTATTGAAGAAAGTGCAGAGACTGAAAGGTCTAAAATCATTCCAATTGATAATAACATTGTTTTTAGGAATAAGCACAATAGAAGTAGATGTAAAAAACTTAGGGATAGGAGTTCCAGCAAAAAAATCTAAAATAGCATTAGAAATATCATTACCAATAATATGCTAGCATTTTTGAAAAAAACAGAGTGGTAAACACATCAGGCCCAGCCACAGACTCTTTATTAATATCCAGCAAGGTCTCTTTAACCTCCTCAAAAGAAGGAGGTCTAGAAAGAAAGATATTATCCTCAAGATAAATAAGGGAAGGAATAAAATAATGCTAAATAATTTGATCCATAGTAAAAACTTTGTTAAACCTGGCATGAAAATGATTCACAGCTAAATTAGCAATCTCCTCAAAATTTTAAGTAAAAGACCCATCCTCCCTTTGGATTTTATTGATACTATTTTAAACCCTTTTTCTCTTAAAAAAAGCATGGAAATACTTAGTGTTATTATCACCTTCAAGCAAATGCTTAGCGGCAGATTTTTTTCTCCAATGAACTTCTTCCTTAGCTTGTAAATTAAAAAGATCCTCTTTGGAATTCCTTAAGAGAGAAAGATTAGTATCAATAGGATCATTCTTAAAAGCTAATTCAAGAGAGTTAACCAATTTCTCAGCTTGCAGAATCTTAGAAAAATATTTTTAAGCACATGATGGTTCCACCAATTTAAAACTTATTTCAGCCTTTTCAACTTAAACCAGAGTCTCTTCATGCCAAAAATGGAATTATCGAGATGGAGAGGAGCTTGCCAATTAAACTGAACAACATCCAAAAAAGAAGCATGATTTAGCAAAGAAATTTGATTGAGATTATATCATTTAGTAGTTTGTATTAGGTTTCTTTATTAATGTAAAATTCCAATTTTCAAAAAAATAATAATAATTCATGTGTCTCTAGATTTAAATTTATCTTTAAGCTTATAATTACTAGAGGTATAAATTAAGGGAGAGAATCACTTTTTCAAATAATAAAAATTTTTATATCATTTTTCACTAAAAAAAAGTTTACCCTCATTAAAATAAGGGACATTATTGGACCCCATGAGCCTGATGAGATAAATAGAGTTTCACAAATATTATTGGATGTGATAATTAGGTTAATTTATTAGGTTGTGCAGGTCTCCTTTGTTTAAACTGATATTTTAGTTAAATAAAAAAAAATAAAGGTCAAATGATGTTAGACACACACTAATGGCAATCATAAAAGTATGATCAATCTAGTTTAATGAAATAATGTCACCAAAGAAAAAAAAGACTTCCAAAGTAATACAAATTATATTTTTATTTTTTATTTCTATAGTCTTCTCATAAAAATGCTAGGTACATGATTTGCAAAACAAACAAGAACGTACATATGAGAGTAAAATTTGTCAAACATAAGAAAAATCAAAAGTTAATTTAAAATTTTGATTTACTATAGATCATAATGTGTGCCATGGTTTGTTGTATTCAATATAGGTGGAATAAGTGTTGTTTTGAAAATCAAGTTGTCTTAATTTATAGAAAAAATAAGTAAATTTAATAAAATAAATGTACTATAAGACTAAGGTTAAACTATAAGATCAATAATATTTAAATTAAACTAGCCTTTTATCTATTTTTTAAAACAAGTAAATTTAAAATTGAACATATTATATTGTACATTTCATACCATAATGCATGATTATCCATCATATTTACCTATTTAGCACTTCAGAATCAAAGATAACAATTAAAAATTGGATTTGTAAAATTTCATGGTGTATGATCTATAGTATATTGGCCAAATAGATAGAGAGCATGTTGATATAATTTGTAATCATATATATCGATAAAATGTCCTGGTATGAGAAAATAAACTAATCATATAATATGATATATATAATTTAGTTTGATGAAATAATAAATACTTTTTTAGGATTTTAGGTTAATTGAACTAATCACACTATATGATTTCTTGATTAGACTATACAATTAAGCTAGCATTTCTAATAATAAGCCTTTTAAGGGTTTCTATTCGAGCCACCCTATAAATACCTCATCATTAAGAAACCATAATAAGTTTTTTGAGAGCTTTGGAGAGTTTTTAAAGCTGTGGAGATTTCTTGAGAGCTTTGAGAGAGAGTTTTCAAAGATCTACAAAAGGCTTTAGAGAGGATTGAGAGAGGAAAGATTTGAGAAGCATGATGAATTTCTTAAGATGGTTCTTGAAATCATAGTAAGGTATTCATTTAATTATATATCCACAAAGCCAAGCAAGTTTTTTTCTCAACATTGGTCACCCCTCCCCCCCCCCCCCCCTGTGTGGATCAAATTTAATTTGGATGGGGTCTTAATTCCTCTCATTTGATTAGTATGTGAGTTATCATTCAGAATGATAGGGGTGAACTCATAATGGTGGCTTATTTGCATTCTAAACATCAATATGATACTCAAGTAGAATTGTAATCTAACATTTCTTTGCAAAATCTTATTGAGCTTTGATGTATGAGGCAACATGTGCTCTTATTGAAGGAGATAATATTAGTATTATTAAATGTTTGTACCATTTTTTTATGGAATTTACTTGAGATAATATGAAAGTAGCTAGCCATTCTCACAAAATTTCATGAGGTGGTCTTTCACTATGTACTTAAAAGATGCAATAAGGCTACTAATTTCTATGATAAGTATGCTTTAGATAGTTCTTTTGTAAGGAGGAGTATATATATTATAAATCTAACTAATCCTTTTTACACTTTCTTAAGAGAGTAGAGTAGTGTGCATAGTCATATGTATTTGTACTTATTTCTTTTAATTTTTTTATTAATGCAAATTACACATTTTTGGCAATCATATCTATTATTCCTTTAAGTTATATACAAAGCTCATGGTGTAGAACTTTGATGTGTCTTTTTATAAAGACTATGAAAATCTTAAGGTGGTGTTGTGTACCTCATGGATCTAGCCAAGGAAGCTAGGGTTTGAAGGCTTTTCAAGGAGAAGAGTGTTGTATAGGATTCTTTATTAGCCTATGATGGAAAGGGAATTCTTCACCTTTCTAGGAGTTAAAAGGAGAGAGTACAAATGGAAATACCAAGGGAAGGACTAAGGAACGGACATACACCTAGTTGGTCAAACCAATATAAATTGGTTTGCTTGTTCTTTGGTTTATTTTTTATTTATTTATTTTCTTGCATTTTATTGTTAAATGTTGAATAGTAATATCATTATTGGAATCCATATTTAAACAAAAGCAAATTAACTTGTGATAGTTTGTCTTCTTTTGATGTTTTAAGAAAATAAAAAAAATTATTATTTTATTCAATCATTTTGGTGTTTCATTTTAAAAGATTATTTTTATATACAATTATTCCTAAAAGAAATGACCTTATTTTTAATAATGTGCAAAAGAGAAGAAATTGATCTTCTCTTTAAAGGATTTCACATAATTACAAAAAAAAATTTAAGTGATACACCAATTCTCCCTCCTCTTATGTGTACTGTAAACTTTCAAAATTTTAATATGATGAACTATCCTTTACTAAATAATTGTATATAAGTTATAAGAAATGAAGGAAAAAAAATAGTTTTAAAGAAAAAACTATGCACATTATACGATTCACAATAATTTTAGAAATCAACTTATTGAAGAAAGTGCAGAGACTGAAAGGTCTAAAATCATTCCAATTGATAATAACATTGTTTTTAGGAATAAGCACAATAAAAGTAGATGTAAAAAACTTAGGGATAGGAGTTCCAGCAAAAAAAATCTAAAATAGCATTAGAAATATCATTACCAATAATATGCTAGCATTTTTGAAAAAATAGAGTGGTAAACCCATCAGGCCCAGCCACAGACTCTTTATTAATATCCAGCAGGGTCTCTTTAACCTCCTCAAAAGAAGGAGGTCTAGAAAGAAAGATATTCTCATCAAGAGAAATAAGGGAAGGAATAAAAGAATGCTCAATAATTTGATCCGGAGTAAAAACTGTGTTAAACCTGGCATGAAAATGATTCACAGCTAAATTAGCAATCTCATCAAAATTTTAAGTAAAAGACCCATCCTCCCTTTGGATTTTATTGATACTATTTTAAACCATTTTTCTCTTAACCAAAGCATGGAAATACTTAGTGTTATTATCACCTTCAAGCAAATGCTTAGCGACAGATTTTTGCCTCCATTGAACTTCTTCCTTAGCTTGTAAATTAAAAAGATCCTCTTTGGAATTCCTTAAGAGAGAGATTAGTATAAATAGGATCATTCTTAAAAGCTAATTCAAGAGAGTTAACCAATTTATAAGCTTGCAGAATATTAGAAAAATATTTTTAAACACATGATGGTTCCACCAATTTAAAACTTATTTCAGCCTTTTCAACTTAAACCAGAGTCTCTTCATGCCAAAAATGGAATTATCGAGATGGAGAGGAGCTTGCCAATTTAACTGAACAACATCCAAAAAAGAAGCATGATTTAGCAAAGAAATTTGATTGAGATTATATCATTTAGTAGCTTGTATTAGGTTTCTTTATTAATGTAAAATTCCAATTTTCAAAAAAATAATAATAATTCATGTGTCTCTAGATTTAAATTTATCTTTAAGCTTATAATTACTAGAGGTATAAATTAAGGGAGAGAATCACTTTTTCAAATAATAAAATTTTTTATATCATTTTTCACTAAAAAAAATGTTTACCCTCATTAAAATAAAAGACATTAATTATTGGACCCCATGAGCCTGATGAGATAAATAGAGTTTTAAATATGACAAATATTATTGGATGTGATAATTAGGTTAATTAATTAGGTTGTGCAGGTCTCCTTTGTTTAAACTGATATTTTAGTTAAATAAAAAAAATAAAATAAAGGTCAAATGATGTTGGACACACACTAATGGCAATCATAAAAGTATGATCAATCTAGTTTAATGAAATAATGTCACCAAAGAAAAAAAAGACTTCCAAAGTAATACAAATTATATTTTTATTTTTTATTTCTATAGTCTTCTCATAAAAATGCTAGGTACATGATTTGCAAAACAAACAAGAACATGCATATGAGAGTAAAATATGTCAAACATAAGAAAAATTAAAATTTAATTTAAAATTTTGATTTACTATAGATCATAATGTGTGTCATGGTTTGTTGTATTCAATATAGGTGGAATAAGTGTTGTTTTGAAAATCAAGTTGTCTTAATTTATAGAAAAAATAAGTAAATTTAATAAAATAAATGTACTATAAGACTAAGGTTAAACTATAAGATCAATAATATTTAAATTAAACTAGCCTTTTATCTATTTCTTAAAACAAGTAAATTCAAAATTGAACATATTATATTGTACATTTCATACCATAATGCATGATTATCCATCATATTTACCTATTTAGCACTTCAGAATCAAAGATAGCAATTAAAAATTGGATTAGTAAAATTTCATGGTGTATGATCTATAGTATATTGGCCAAATAGATAGAGGGCATGTTGATATAATTTGTAATCATATATATCGATAAAATGTCCTGGTATGAGAAAATAAACTAATCATACAATATGATATATATAATTTAGTTTGATGAAATAATAAATACTTTTTTAGGATTTTAGGTTAATTGAACTAATCACACTATATGATTTCTTGATTAGACTATACAATTAAGCTAGGAATTCTAATAATAAGCCTTTTAAGGGTTTCTATTCGAGCCACCCTATAAATACCTCACCATTAAGAAACCAAAATAAGTTTTTTGAGAGCTTTGGAGAGTTTTTAAAGCCGTGGAGATTTCTTGAGAGCTTTGAGAGAGAGCTTTCAAAGATCTACAAAAGGCTTTAGAGAGGATTGAGAGAGGAAAGATTTGAGAAGCATGATGAATTTCTTAAGATGGTTCTTGAAATCATAGTAAGGTATTCATTTAATTATATATCCACAAAGCCAAGCAAGTTTTTTTCTCAACATTGGTCACCCCCCCCCCCCCCCCCCCTCCTGTGTGGATCAAATTTAATTTGGATGGGGTCTTAATTCCTCTCATTTGATTAGTATGTGAGTTATCATTCAGAATGATAGGGCTGAACTCATAATGGTGGCTTATTTGCATTCTAAACATCAATATGATACTCAAGTAGAATTGTAATCTATCATTTCTTTGCAAAATCTTATTGAGCTTGGATGTGTGAGGCCACATGTGCTCTTATTGAAGGAGATAATATTAGTATTATTAAATGTTTGTACATTTTTTTTATGGAATTTACTTGAGATAATATGAAAGTAGCTAGCCATTCTCACAAAATTTCATGAGGTGGTCTTTCACTATGTACTTAAAAGATGCAATAAGGCTACTAATTTCTATGATAAGTATGCTTTAGATAGTTCTTTTGTAAGGAGGAGTATATATATTATAAATCTTACTAATCCTTTTTACACTTTCTTAAGAGAGTATAGTAGTGTGCATAGTCATATGTATTTGTATTTATTTCTTTTAATTTTTTTACTAATGCAAATTACACATTTTTGGCAATCATATCTATTATTCCTTTAAGTTATATACAAAGCTCATGGTGTAGAACTTTGATGTGTCTTTTTATAAAGACTATGAAAATCTTAAGGTGGTGTTGTGTACCTCATGGATCTAGCCAAGGAAGCTAGGGTTTGAAGGCTTTTCAAGGAGAAGAGTGTTGTATAGGATTCTTTATTAGCCTATGATGGAAAGGGAATTCTTCACCTTTCTAGGAGTTAAAAGGAGAGAGTACAAATGGAAATACCAAGGGAAGGACTAAGGAACGGACATACACCTAGTTGGTCAAACCAATATAAATTGGTTTGCTTGTTCTTTGGTTTATTTTTTATTTATTTATTTTCTTGCATTTTATTGTTAAATGTTGAATAGTAATATCATTATTGGAATCCATATTTAAACAAAAGCAAATTAACTTGTGATAGTTTGTCTTCTTTTGATGTTTTAAGAAAATAAAAAAAATAATTATTTTATTCAATCATTTTGGTGTTTCATTTTAAAAGATTATTTTTATATACAATTATTCCTAAAAGAAATGACCTTATTTTTAATAATGTGCAAAAGAGAAGAAATTGATCTTCTCTTTAAAGGATTTCACATAATTACAAAAAAAAATTAAGTGACACACCAATTCTCCCTCCACTTATGTGTACTGTAAACTTTCAAAATTTTAATATGATGAACTATCCTTTACTAAATAATTGTATATAAGTTATAAGAAATGAAGGAAAAAAAATAGTTTTAAAGAAAAAACTATGCACATTATATGGTGAGCAATACATTAGAGACTGAGATTTACATTTTCATGAGGTTGAACATAACCTTCAGGTTAAAGTAAGAATTATTAAAAGTGCAAATGTATAGTAAAGAAAGGATATCATAGGGCTTAGAAAATTTTCATCTAGTCCCACACTTACTCATAAACCATCTAATATGACACCTCGTACACCATTATCTTTTAGAAAGATGAGAAAGCATTCTTTCTTAAAGTGGAAAGAATTTATTTCTGAGAATGAATATTTGTTTTATGTTCTGAACTTTTAGAATTCTTCAATTACTGACAAATTAAAAGAATTCAAAAATGAAGTTTATGAACATACAAAGAGTTATAATGCATAAATGAAGAAATTGCATGGGTTTGAGGTTCTCAAATATGAATTTTCTTATAGTTAAGATATTTGGATTTTTTTTAAGAAAAAATATTTAAGGAATTTTTACATCACACCTAAAAATATGAAAAATACATATTAAACAACTATACTTTCATATTTTTTTAAATACCACTTAAAACTCCCATTTTCATATATTCTCTCACGCTGTTTAAGCCCCGTGTAAAAAGCCCTACCGCACATCCTCTTCCCTTCGGTCATGAGAGAGTGTCTTCCCCATCAAAACCCTTGCCATCTCTGCCACGGACCATATTGCCTTCTTCTTCCCTTCAGTCGTGAATCCAAACCCTTGACTTCTCTGTCACGTTTGAAGGTTTCGCACGCATCGCATCTTCCCTTGGCCTCGCATCTTCTCGGTCATGTTCGAAGATCGATCAGAAGGTTTGCTTTTTGTGTTTTACATTTCGTGAAGGAAGGATGATTTTAATTTTCTTTCACCATATGAATGTCTTAGTTGTTATTTTCTCTTCTTCTTCTCCAATCAATCACACTTCACCTTCTTCACAGCTCACCTACATGAAACAACTAAAACATGTTGAAATTAGTCTGCTTTACATCTTATCATCTTTATATACATAAAATTCCTATTGTTTTTGTAATGATGAGAATAAGTAAATATACCAACATGGCAGTAGCAACAGAAAGGTTGAAGTGGCTTCAAATGGTAATAAGACATAGTTGCAGATGCCAACTTTTGGCTGAGAGCAGAGCAGCTTCACTACTCTTATCAAAACCATCCGTATATGATGGAGTCCTTAGGAAGTTGGAAACCTGTCAGGAATTTTGCAGCCCTTCAGGAATATAAAGGAGTAGTGCAAATGTTTAACTTACTAATATTTGATAACTAATTTATCAGCTTTAGTGCTATTAATTACTGAAACTTTTCATTTTTAATTTTGAAGGTGTATTTTAATTGCTTCTCAAGCTATGAGCCATTTTATAATGAGTTTGAGCTCGTCGGTGACGCCAATTAGAAACTCAAGTAATCGAATATATTGTCATTGCAATTTGCAATGTACAATATATATGTCATACAAATAGCATAGTTATGAAAGAAAATTCTACAGATGCTCCCGAAACAAATCAAAAAGCAATTTTCATTTTTTCTGTGGTGTGTTGAACTAAATGATTCACATAGTAGTGTACAAGTTGCGGAAACCAGCCCAACTCAAGGTGTTTTAGTTAGAGCCAAGATTGTACAAATAAAAATCTTGTCAGTGATTGTGGTTATTTAAATTTTGACTGTAGATGTCGTTGTGCTTATGAGCTGTAATTATAATTGTTGATTCACTTTTCCATTTGAATGAAGCAGAATGTTCACTATCAATTTTTCATTTGAATGAGAAGTCTATCTTTTGTGGTTATTGAATGAACAATGGCTTGGAAATATTTTACTCGCAACATTACTGGAGTTCTAAATTGTTGCTGAAGTGATCGACATTGATTTGCTAAAAATCCAAAATGGGAGTGATAGCAGGCATGATCATGCTTTGATGAACGTTCTAAGTTTCCTGGGAGAAATTGTGTGCTGGGGAAGTTCTTCAACCATTAACTGCTTGCTTGGGAATGTTTGTTTGGAAATATTTTTATCAGAACTTTTGTTTGGCCTGAATTCAAAATTTAATTGAAAATATTTTTATCAGAACTTTTGTCTGCACTTGATTTCAAATTTTAATTGGAAATATTTTTATCAGAACTTTTGTTTTCCTGGGAGAATCGGTATGCTGAAGAACTTTTCTTGAAAATTTTATATTCCAAAGACACAAAGCTATCCGTCAAAGCTAGCATTCAGTGTAATTGCTACCAGTCAAAGCCAGATATATTCTCATCACCATTCTCGTCACCTCCCATGTTTAATAGATTCTTATAGGTGCTTTTATGATGACCCCATAAGCTACAGCAACTACACATATGTCCAAGTTTTATTTTAGTCCCTTTCTCTATAAAATTCTTAATTCGTCTTTTTTTGGGTCTACCTAGCGGCCGAAGTGAAGGTAGTGTTGTAACTATCTCACCATTATTGACTGCAGCCCATAGATCCTTCCCAGGTAGTGTAGAGATTGCACCATCATAAGCCATTTTGTATCTAATCATTAAACATAAACTTTTAATATAACTAATGTAACAAGGCAATTAGGTGGTAATTGAACAAGGCAATTAACTTACTTATATAGGTAGTAGTGATCATCAACATATGTATGCCATAAAGTATGTTGTCTTGTTCCAATGAATGTAGTATTATTTATATAGGGTAGACCACTTAATTGCTAGAATCCATAACTACATTCCTTCTTTTCTATGTCCACCTCGTGTCTTTAATGAAGTCTCACAACTTTAGCTCTGCTTGAAGTTGATTGGAAAATTATAAAATGCTCTTTCCTTGTACTTATATTGCTTATGTAATCTTCTGTCATAGGTACTAGTTGACCTCTCCAAGAGCCACAATTAATCTTTTATTAAGAGCGTTGTTCCATAAGCTTTCCCCTAATCATGTCAACCAAATCAACTATAGGCTTACTTCTAGCTTCTTCAACCCATGCTAACGAAGAATCAGTTTGAGGTATGAAGAACTCATAGCTTGAATGCATTTATTTTGTTGTCACATATGTATGTAATGTAAGAGTCAGGATTTCTGTTGGTTAACTCATACCTCAGCATAGGCACCCACATATAGTTATTGTCGACATAGCCAAACATTATATCTCTTGCTAACTCTCTTGAACGCCAAAGTTTCATATATGGAAATGATAATCCGTGACTTATCTCCAAATTATTGCTAATATCCTTTGGCATGATATCAGGATTTTTCTTTACAAGGTCCTTGATTTCGTGAGCTACCCAAGTAGTTGTAGCTTGGTTGTTTTTGGCTCTATTCACCCCAAGACATAAATAAGTTGAATATATTTTTCTGATTTTGAAGGCAAGGTCCTTGATTTCATGAGCTACCCAAGTAGTTGTAGCTTGGTTGTTTCCGGCTCTATTCACCCCAAGACATAAATAAGTTGAATCTATTTTTCTGATTTTGAAGGAGTGCCCATCATGACACAATGAGGCACGTACTCTCCATGGACAACCTTTATATGCGCAAGTATCAATTACTATAGATTTGTCACTAGCATGTATCTTTATAGCATAATTCTGTAAAATTACAATAGACCTAACTACTTGCTTGAATGTTTAAGAATCCTCAAACTTCAAACCAACACAGATTATTTTCCTCATCAGTTTGAGGTTTGACGAACTCATCACACATAACATCTACAACAATATCATTAGTTTCTCTGATCTTTGAGTTAAACTGATGCATTTCAGTTAATTGGTTGACAATTTCAATTTAAATGTTCTATGATTGGGAAATATCTTCCTTATGATATTTCACTACAACTACCACCTCAAATATATTCCTTTCATGAAAACAGCCAAGCATGTCAAGTACTTCAGAATCGCTTGAAACCAACTTGTAATTCTTAGGTGATGTTTCATTGGCATGATAGAGTAAGTTGAATTTTTGACCCCTTAGCTAATGACAAAGTGCTTCAAACTTGTTCTTTTAGAAAAAAACAAACTAATTTCATCCCTCCAAAGCTTTAAGGTTTTCTAACTTCCACCCACATACTTTATTCGAGCTTGACCCTACACCTCACTCCAATATCCACCAAATTTGAGGACAATGCAACAAAAATGACTTGAATTTTTTTCTGTGTGTGCATATAATTAATGAGTTAGAAAAAGTGAATATAAAAAAAGAATCAAAATGAGTTAGCCAAAGTGAACAAAAAATACACTTTCCTATCAATTCAGAAACTTTAAAATCAACACTCAAGATAATTCATATAGCATGATATTCAACTACTCAAGAATTCATATAGCATGATATAACAACAACTCAAAAATTACAGTTTCCTGTCAATTTAGAAAACTGTAAAAATTAGTTACAAATTTTTACAAAAACTCAAGATAGTTCATATAGCTTGAACAACAACTCAAGATAACTCATATAGCATGGTATTCAAATCAAATTTGAGTCAGAACAACGATAAGGTAACACTACCTGCTTGAGCAAAGAAGTAGCTATGTTCGTCGTCGGAGAAGCTTTCACACGTGAACAGGAACCTAGGGGCACGATAATGGCTGAGCAGAAGAAATAGTATCACTAGAAGGAGAAGCTTTCATGCGGGAAGAAGGTAACACTACTTGCTCAAGCGAAGAAGAGGCCCCGATCGTCGTCAAAGAAGCTTTTGCGCGTGAATAGGTCATGGAGTGGTTTTGACGAAAATGTTACAGAGTGGTATTTCAAATGTTAGAAATGAATTTTAAGTGGTATATAAGTAAATATGATATTTTAGGTGTTTAATATATTTTTTCGATAGCTTTAGGTGTTATGTATGTAAAAATCCAAAAATTTTATCATGAAAAATTTAAGTATGGATGGACCTATGATGGATATAAGAAGAATATGTAAATAAGTTAAACATTTTTTAGAACTATCGATAAGGTTAGACGATCAAACTATTATAACCTTAAAAGAAAGGATACCATAAAGAATTTTACACAATTTCCTTAAGGATATAGTTTTATAATATTTGAGAAATTTAAAACTTATAAGCTTTAGTATAAACTTCGAACCCAGTCTTATCCTCTGAACCCAATTTATTTCAAAAAAATTTAGTACATTCAAGTAATATACAAAAATAATGACAAGAAACATTTTATTTATTATTTTACCAGCTATAGATTTTCTAAGCTTCACGAATATCTTTAATGTATATAACTTATAAGAAATGAAGTGAAATAAAGTTAGTTTTAAAGAAAAAATTTTGCCCATTATATGGTGAGCATGCTACCCTAGTTAAAACCTCTAAAACTTTAAGAAAATTAATTAAATGAGAAATTTATCATGTTTACAAAACTTCAAAGTGCATATAATACATTAGAGACAGAGATTTAGATTGTCATGAGAGTGAGCATAACCTTCAGGTTAATGAAAGAATTATTGAAAGTGCAATTGCAGAGTTAAGAAAGGATATCATAGGGCTTAAAAATTTTTCATCTAGTCCCACACTAACTCATAAGCCATCTAATAGAGCACCTCATGCATCATTATCTTTTAGAAAAAATAGTTTTTCATAATCTAGATTATTTGATTCATTCTTGGAGTTACTTAATATTTATGTGACATGGAAAGACATTGCATGAGTTTGCACACAAAGAGACTGAACAAATAGAGAGCATGTTGGTATGATTTTTAATTTTATAGATTGGCCCAATATACTAGTACTGCAAATTCAATTAATCGCATGTACGATCTATATCATAATGTTCGATTGACTAGAGAATGATTCTTAAGATTTCAGGCTTATTGTATTAAATGTAGTGTACAATCTCCTGATTAGAATATACAATCAAGTTGACATTCTATTAATCAACATTTTTATAGTTTCTATGGGAACCACCTTATATATTGATCTCTAAATAATCCTAAGAGTTCTAAGAAGTTTTTTATAGAGTTTTTCACATGTTTGCACTTTGCAAGAAGCTTTAGAGATAATTGTGAGATAAGATATTTAAGGAGATTGTGGAGAATTCTTTGTGTTGAGTGAGGTTTTCACATTGATTGTTTCTTTGATCATATCCTTCAATTCCTCTATGTTATAGCCAAAGCTCTTGGTGAAGAGCTTTAAGTAGTCTTATTATAAAGGCTTTGAATTGAATATCTATGGAAAGTTATGTATGCCCTATGAATCTAGTCAGGGTAGCTAAGGTTTATGAGATTTTTAAGGCATTATCCTAAGAAGGAGAGCAACTTCTCCAGCATGCTGGGAGTAGAAGGAGATTGCTTTAGTGGAATTCTCAAGGATAAGAGTACTTAAGGAGTAAAGATATGTACATTAAAAAAAATAAAATAATAAAAAAGGTACATTCATCGAACCCCAATAAATTAGTTTGCATATTTTACTTTTTCTAATTTTTATGCACTTTATTTAATTGCAATATGTCATATGTGATCATGTCTCGAGATGCGATATCAATGTTGGATAACAAACTTGAGAATCTCAATTTTATCTTGTATATATGATTTGTTATGAAAATTTATCTTTCTCTTAAATCTTGTCAAACAACATTGAATATGTATATTTTAAGAGAATACAAAAAAAAATGTTTTTGTTTATCACTTTAATATATTTTTCTCAAAAAAGAAATTTCTAATATATATTTTATACAAAAAATTGCATAGTATGAATTGTTTCACAAAAGATATAACAGACGTTGGAGTTCGAATCTCCTGAAAAAATAATTATATTTTTTAAAAGACACTAATTCACCCTCCCTCTTATGCGTGTCGTACACTTTCAAATAAATACAATGGTCATGTAATTTAAAAAAATGATTTTGGTGCATATTTCACTTATCTAATATCTCTAGTTTGTTCAAGAAAAATTGTTTAAATATCATTATCCTCATACTTTTTTAAATATATTAGATTATTTTTGGATAAAACATATTAATGATTATTTTAATAATTTTTTCTTCCTATCAAGATTCAACTAAATTGTAATTTCGTACTTAATCTTAAAATTCTTAATATTTTTAAAAATTTGATAAAAGTAATAAAGGTCCTAAATTAAAAAAATTAATAAGCTATAAATTTTGTAAATATTTTTTTTATTAATTTCTTTTATCGACTAGGCTAGTGGGTTTATAATCACCAACAAATTTCCTTTTAAAAATTTGGCCAATTCTAATTATCAACTAAAAATCTTATTATTGTTTATTTATACTTGGCAAGCCATTTTGCATAAACTTAGGCAACTCGAGGAGGATTTTTAGCATTCTGAAAGATGCGGGCTCTCTTATTTTTCTTCTGCTATTGACGGGCTCTTGAAGAGGACTGGAACAGTTTGAATATCTGGGATAAAATCTCATTGTGCACACTTTTTTTTACTTTTTATATTTCAGTATAGTCTGCTGCCTTTTTATATTTCAGTATGTCAAGGGCTTCATATCAGAAACATATATTACACTGATCATATATTATAATCTAATGATCTTTCATCATTTTGAATGATACTTTTTCTGCAGCAAATTTTGGGCTATGTTATCAAGTGGGTTCTGAGCCCTTTTATTTTGTATAGACTTACACATCTATAAATTTCATCTCTTCACTTTTATAAGATGTTACTCTTACTATTTAGATTTTAATGAAAATTTTATTTAGATCTCTATTTGCAGTCTCAAGGGTCCCTTGGTAAGGTTTTGGCTTTGTTAGGGTTTATTGTTAGTGTAAATTATGTATTGTGCATTACATTTGAATTTTAGTCAAAAGTGTTGTTTTAGTTATTTTTGTATAGAAAATTCTAAAAAATTATTGAAAATACAAAGTATCACATTGAACCATGACACCGAGATAAACAACACCACTAAGTTGAAATCAACTCCGTCGAAGCGCCATTTTAGGATATTACAGCCCCATCATCTCTATTTGCGAGCATTGCAATGGCATCACAAGCAACGTTGTTGCATTAATAGCATCAATGTATTGAATATTCAGCTTAGCAATATTGAGTTCTCGAGAAAATGAATGTCATAGTGCTATAATTCAAATGCTTCAGCATCGAAAACTCCATACATGTGCCGCAACGCTCATATCTATTTAGCTCCACGGCATAGCAGATACAACTTCCTAGAGCCATGACTAAAATATAGCGACAGGATGCATCTGTTCAATTAGTAACCATTCCACATCATCAAGCCATAGAGGAGCAAACCTGTTAGTATCGAGGCCCTAGTTCAACTTTAAATGTCGTGGTGCCACATTGTCAAGTGCCGAGGTACTTGAGGCTATTTCTGTGTTATCCTATAAATATATTTTCAGTTCTATTTATAAGAGAGTTTAGTCATTTAACTAAAATTTAGTAGATTTCCAATGTACTTATAAAGTACCCTATTAGAGTTAAAGCAAAGAGATGCTAGAGAAGCACAAGATACAATCTCTAGGAGAGTTTAGCCTGTATTTGTATAAGGAACTATGTAAGTAGAGGAATTAGTGTAGAGAAGATACTTTGATTATTCTTGGTGACAAAATTTCATTAATTCTCTTGTACTTTGATTCTTCTATGAATATAATAAAAATGAGTTTGCTTGTTATTTTTTATATGTATGGCTAGATCACTTATTTTAGATTGATGATGTAAAGAGCAAATTAAGTACTAATATAGACTTTTATAGTTTAAATACTTTATGGATGTTTTTAATATATCTCTTTCTTCATTTAATACATATGATGTCATATGTGTGATTAAAATTTAGTGTAATGTATAACATCAATGCAGGAATGCAAGAATAATCATGACTATTGAGATAGAATATTGGCATGCATAGGCATAAGATAATTGAATATTCTAGATTCTATGGAGATATTAAAACTATAGGAAGTTAGCATAAATCATTTTCACCCTTATAAGCTCATTAGAGATCTAGGGATGCATATGCTCTAATCTAAATCTAAAATTAAGAGTATCATTTTGAAAAATATGATATTTACATGCATTAATCTAAAATATTTTATTAAAACTAATTTACTTATTTTTATTTATAGGTATGAACTAAAAAATATCATTTTTATTTTAGTAGGATAACTTATGTAATTATAGTAAATAGTAGTAATTTTATTGCAAGTAAGCATAATTCTATCTAATGGGTTTGACACTCTACTTCATCGCTTAATTTCATCATTCGGCATATATACTCGCGTATATTTATGTGGCTTTAATTATTAACATATCAAAGAAAACCTAATTATATTAAATTTTGTATGTCACATTTAGTTAAGCTCAAATAGAATTAATCTCGATAATATACACAAGCCCCACCATATCAAATTTTTGGTACCATTATCAGGAAAGTAATTTACATCTTGTAATTTTAACTATATTATTAAAATAAGTGCATATTTAGACCTACTTATATTTTTTTTATCCCACTTTTCATATTTTTTTATATATTTTTATTTATTCAATGTTGTATGAATTGTAGATGTAGAAAGGATCCATTGTTATTTGATTCTGAGATAGAAAGGACCCTCTCAATAATTTGAAAAACCAAAAAGATTTTAGAGATTTCTAACCCAATGCTAGATCAAGATCATTCTAAACCTCTTAGAGAGTATACTATGAAATCCTTAAGAGTATTATTAGACCTACAATCCATAATAGTAATTTTAAATTAAAACCTGTCATAATTTAGATGGTTCAAAATTTCTAATTTGGGGGGACTTCAATTGAATATTCCAATTTAAAGTTAACCAGTTTTTTAGAAATATGTGTAACATTTAAGTATAATAGTGTCAGCATTGATGCTATTAGACTTAGATTATTTCTATTTTGTCTAAGGGATAAGGTTGAGATGTGGTTGAATTCTTTACTATCAAGCTCTATAATCACTTGGAATGAGTTGGCTAACAAATTTCTAGCTAAGTATTTTCCACCTTCAAAAACTACCAAACTTAGAAATAATATCACATCTTTGGCCAAATTTAAAGAAAAATCAATCTATGAAAGTTGGGAGAGATTAAGGAAATGCTTAAGAAATGCCCTCACAATACCTTACCAGACTAGTTGATTATTTAGACCTTTTATAATTAATTAATAAGATTTGTAAGGTCAATCATAGATGTTGTAGCTGGAGGATCTTTAATGTCTAAGCCATTTAAGGAAGCATGTGAATTAATAGAGAAAATGTCTAGAGTCTATGAATCATATCATTTGTTAATTTTGATTACACAAGTTACAATAATTTCAAGAAATTGAACATAATAAAAGTAAATTTAGAATCAGGATCTGGATCATCTATACAAATGAAATATCAAAATTTGAATTATAATGAAGATGATAGTGTGTAAGGGATTAAAAATGTGAACAAAATTGGAAGATAAAATAATCCCTACTTCAATACCTATAATCCAGGTTCGAGGAACCATTTTAATTTCAATTGGAACAATAATAATATTGGTGGTAAAAATCAATAGAATTCTCGTCAAATCAAGTTAAAAATTGGAATAATCCTTAGCGACCTATGTTAATCCTAGAACTTCTTATCCTTCAAGGTTAAATCAAAATAACCAGTTTGAAAAAATAAAGTGACCTTTGGAAGAGGTAGTGATTCAATTAGGAACTTAATTATAAAATTAAACTGCTTCTATTAAAAATTTGGAAACTCAATTAGGACAGCTTGCAATCTAATTTAGTAGTAGATCTCTTGGATCATTATCTAGCACTACTGAAGTTATTCCTAAGAATAAAGGAAAAGATCCTAGCTATAGCCACTTGAAAAGTGGTAATGATGCACTCCAGCTAAATTGATAAATCTAAGTAAGTATGGCAGAAGACTATAAACTTCATGTTGTTTGAGAGGCAACACATCTTTGTGTTCATGTGTGTTTTGTATATTGATATAGTTTTTATATTTATGAATTTAATCATTAATTTGTTTTTTTTTAATGGAAATCTAATCATCACCGCAATGCTAACATCAGCATTTAGAGTTTGTATGTGCCACAAACCACAACACTTATTTAGTTATATAAAGATAAGTTTTGTTAGTTTTTTTTTTTTTTTTTTTTTCCTCCAACACTATAAGAGTCCATCCTGTGTTAGTGTTCTTATTGTTCTCATCCATCTTGGGCTTCAAAGATAATAGGTGGAAATAAGAGAAAGTATTATTCCTTAAAGAGGAAAGAATTTATCTCTAAGAATGAAGAATCATTTTCTGTTATGAACGTTTAGAGTTCTTCAATTATTATAAATTAAAAGAATTTAAAAATGAAGTTTCTGAAGTACTAAGATTTATAATGCATAAATGAAGAAATTGCATAGGTGTGAGGTCCTCAAATATGAATTTTCTTATGGTCAATAAATTTGGCTTTTTTATTTTAGAAATATATTTTATCATGAAAAACATAAGTCTTGATGGGTCAGGCCATTTACTGTTATTAAAATATATTCATATGGTGTAGTAAAAATTCATGATAAAAAGTCATTTCACATTTTAAGATCAATGGTTATAGATTGAAACCTTAATGATGACGATAATAAGGAAGAGGAAGATCCTAATTTTTCCTAGGAGACTTTGTATTTCATGGATAGTAAGAGAGAGTGATGAGAGTGTTTTGTTAGCTTTTCTTACTTGGTTTGTTCATGTTTTTCTTGTTTCTTTTTCATTTGTTGATCAGATAATTACAGTTTCTTATGATGGGTTTGATGACTGTTAGAGTCATCTTGGATGTGATAGTAGAGTTGTGCCTTATGTACAAGTTATCTTGTTGTTAGTGTATCACATGTTATGAGCCTTTTTATCATTTATTTAAGAACCATGTATTATTAACTATAGTTACCATGTGTTTGTATTTACATTTGATTTTATTCCCCTATTGCTTTAAACTTGTTAGATTGTCATCTTTTAACATCTACACTTTCTGATTATTTATTTAGGCAACATAAAAATTATAAATTATATAAAATTAGAGTAATAATAAAATCCTATATTATAGTTTAAATAAACACTACTTTATAATTCATAATTTGAAAAACTTAATAAATAATAAACTTAGATCATTTAAGCTGTTTCTTGATTTTATAAGTTATGCATTAATACATTGAACTTTGAATTGAAAAATGAATAATTAAGGCTAAAGAATAGGTATGTGTAGCTTAAAATAAGAGTAACTTGAAATTGAAACTAGTGATCTTTTTTTTTTTGAAACAAGCAAACAGATTGCATTAATAATAAAGAAAACTATTACATACTACTACCATAATCTGATTCCTCCTTTAGAATCTGATTCCTCCTTTAGCACTTGCATAAAAGAAGGACGAATCTTATTGGAAGGCAAATCAAACCAACTAAAATTGCTAAAAATAACATAGTTAGCACATAAGTTTGCTAACTTATTACAATCTCTATCAACCCAACTAAAAGCAACACATTTGAAACTTCTAAGAATGCAAGATCATCCTTACATTGACCTCCCAATTGTTGAAGAAAACTGATTATGTTGTAGTTATCTCCTTCAATAATTAGGCCTTTATATTCTTCCATAAAGTCATTTTTTATATCTTTCAAAATCTAGACAACCAAGATGTGAAAAGTCCCAATGAATACAAGAATGACCATACTCCAGAATAAATCTTCCTTTGCTATCTCAGATAACTCCAACTCCTGCTTTGTAAGATTTTCAGTAAAGATGCATCCACATTTAATTTTATCCAACCGGGAGGAGGAGGGCACCAACGATTCGACAGTCTATAAGACTGATTGGAACCCCATTTTTCCAATTTGCATTTACCATTTTTCAAAGCTATGGATGTAAAACTTACAAAGTTTAACGCCATCAACATAGGGCTATCAACTTTCCCTCCATGTTCAAATTTTTTTCTAGCCCACCAATTTAGATATACATAATTGCAATACACATTGATAATGAACATGTGTTTGTTAACATTTTTATCCAACCATTCAAAGACATCATAAAATCTTTGGAAAACAGGAAACCCAAATCCCCAAAAGTTAAGCAGATTTAATACCTCCCGCAATTTTGCACAGCTGGCTGAAATATGATCCCAGTCCTCCCATTCATTGTATCTTCTCGGGCAAGCAAAATTATCCTTCATTCTTCTTTGATAGAGAAAATAAAATGTAGTGATCGCATTATGAAAGAGTCTCCACCAAAACACTTCCACTCGAGGGATCAACTTGAATTTTTTTCATCATTTTTGAATGATCACCTGAATACTCCACCATCACCAAAGCATTGTAAGCTGGAGTAGTAATAAATATACATGGCTTGAATTGAACAAGTTCCATTACATCTTCCTCCTTATCCACATGAATTGGGATCTTACAAATAATACAAATAAGCTCCTCTCCAAATAGTTTATTAAGTCCTCTACATTCCATTTCCCTTCAATAATAAGCTTATCCACCTTCAGTTCATTGTGTTCAGGATTCTTCATGAATGTTGGCCATTTATTTAGACATTTGTCCAAAACCCAAATGTCATTATAAACATCAATGGCTTTACCTGTTCCAACCCTCCATCTGATAATTTGATTGATGGACTTCAAACCACTATCAATGATCTTAGAAGAAGAACTGCTTTTATAACCCGTCACACCTCCATTTTGAATACCATACTTTGCTCCCAGCATTTTGAATAAGAATGAATCTTTATCTTGTAGAATTTTCCATGCTAATCTGGCTCTTAAAGGCCCAACCATATCCAAGCTAGAACGAAGACCTCTTCCTCCACGACTTAATGGTTTGCATAGATTACTCTAGCTAACATAATGAGTGCCAAATGTACCATTCTTTTTGTTCCTAATGAATTTCCTACAGATTTTATCCAACTCTTTCAATTCACTTTTAGGAACTAAAGCAAGAGTGCAATAAAAAATATAAATTGACATGAAAAAAATCTTTATAAGGTTGAATTTCCATGCATGAGATATAAGTTTAGTTCCCCAAATGTGAACTATTCTCAAAGCTTTCTCAATAATGAAATGAAAGTCTTTCGCCACCATCCTTCTCAACGCCACCTTAACACCAAGATAATTAAACTGTTTGACTACCTTGAATAGGGGTGTCAATTCGGGTCAACGGGTCGGGTTCGTGTCGAACCCAACTTGACCCGACCTTAAACGGGTCAACCCGAACCTGACCCGTTCTTACAAATGGGTCAGGTTTTTTAACCCGGACCCAACTTGTATGAGTTCCCGGGTAGTTCCCGGGTCGACCCGACCCGACCCGTGACCCATGTTGAACTGTCGTGTGGCTGTCATGGACAGGCAAACTCGGGCAACGTCGACGTCCATGAGCGACCGCGGAGTCACGGAATGTGGAGTCGCGGCCAGCACTGCTGCGCGGGGCGAGCCGGCGAGGTCTGAGGCCATCAGGCCAGCTCGACGAGCGCGTGGCGGGGTTATCGCGTGAGTGCGTGATGCCTTAACCGTGGGTGCGACCGTGCGAGACCAATCGCCAGCATGCGTGGAGGAGGCAGGGCGAACTAGCAAAGCTCCAGCACGAGATAGGGTCGAAAACCGGGTTATGTCAGGCTGATCTAGGTTAAACGGGTCGAACCGTGAGTTGTCGGGTCATCCCGAACCCGACCCATTTTTCTAAACGGGTCAAAAATCTGCACTCGGGCCTGACCCGTTTAACAAACAGGTTGACCCGAACCCAAATTTTTTGGGTCGTGTTCGGGTCGGGTTTTTGGGTCGTGTCAGAAATTGACACCTCTAACCTTGAAGCCCATAATCTTCTCAATAGATTTTTTCTTCTTCCTCCTCACAAACTTCCCAAAGAGAATGGCCAACTTTGAAGCATTGATTTTTTGACTAGTCCAATCAAAGAAATTAGATAAGATTTTCTTAATTTCTTTAACAACTTTCATTTTGGCTTCAGAGAAAATTAAGATGTCATCTGCAAAGAGAAGATGCGAAATCCTTTAACCATTTGGAGTTAACCGAATTCCCAAAGACAAATCATTTTGATTTAGGACATTTGAAAGTAATTGAGAGCAAAGAATGAATAGATAAGGTGATAGAGGACAACCTTGTCTATATCCATTATGTGCACTAATCCGTCTAGAAAGCCTTCCATTAATCACCAAAGAAAATCTTGGATCAGTTACACAATCCATGAACCAATCAGGAAATAACTTTTAAGATAGTTGCTATTTGCATGTTTTACATTATTACAACTTCTATAGTTTTGATGATTCCAAACATTATTGTTCAAATGTGTAGTTATCGCCTAAAAATTTTAGAAGATTTGTATTTGCACTTGTGTGTACTAACATTTCAGGAAAATCTAACTCCATACTACGAAGACTTCAAATCAAAATTCAGCATGAGATACTTTATGAATTTGAAGCTTGTATTTTTCTTTGAAATAAACTTAAAAGGGAGTGATTGTAATTGAGTGAATAAAAATATGCACACACACATAAGGAGATCATATAAAATTTATACTGATCGTACGGGATGATATTAGTTCGTACGGGACGATCAGACAGTTATCTCCTATTAAGATCACATGGAACGAATAGGAACTGGGCAGAAAAATTTTCTAAGTCCTATTCGTCCAGGACAAAATTAAATATCGTTCAGGACGATATGCTCTCTGAAAGATTTTCATCCAGACAAAATTAAATATCGTCCAGGACGATCTGCTCTCTGTAAGATTTTCGTCCAGATGAAATTAAATATTGTCCAGAACGATCTGGTCTCTGTAAGATTTTCGTCCAGACGAAATTAAATATCGTTCAGGATGATATGCTCTCTGTAAGATTTTCGTCTAGATGAAATTAAATATCGTCCAGGACGATCTGGTCTCTGTAAAAATTTCATCCGGACGAATCAATTTTCGTCCAGACGATACAACTAACTTAGAACAGTTTTTCTGTAGTTTTTTGGAACCGACCTTGTAATAATTATTCGTACCACACGAACTTGGTTCGTACGGGACGATCAGCTTGTACAAAAATATTTCGTACACATATACAAACAGGTTTGTTTCAAGGCTTTTAAGTAATATCGTCCAGGACAATCCACGATCGTACGGGACGATCAACTGCGTACATAATTAAAAACTTGCAGTTTTTGGGCGATTTTTCTTGTCTTTTGTATATATAGTCCAAATTAGACTGCCACCCAAACTTTTTGTCATTTGATCTTTGTGCCTCTTGAGAGAATAGCCAAGGAGAGAGTGTAAGAGTGCATTCAAAGGAGGATTCCTACAACTAGAGCGTGAAGGCTTCACTTGGAGTATAAAGGTAAAAATCTCAACTTATGAACAGGGATTACTTCACTCTTTTCTTTCTTCCTTCTAAATTCTTCTGAGAAGATCTGTCAAGGAGATCCGGTTCACTACCGACACTTGGAGAGTGTGAACAGATGAAGGGTTCTCTGCCCATACTAGGAGAGTGTGAAAGGACGAAGGGTTCTCTGCCCACGCTAGGAGAGTGTGAAAGGACAAAGGGTTCTCTGCCCATACTAGGAGAGTGTGAAAGGATGGACGGTTCTCTGCCAACAATAGGGATTGTGTAAAAGGACGAAGGTTCTCTGCCGCACCGGGTAGTGGTGAAAAGAGTGTTTTGTAAAGGCTTCTCTGCCTTGCTGTGGGTGCAAAAGGAGAGTCACTATTCGTATTAGTGCAATACTCAGAGGGTGCCTCTGGGGAGTGGATGTAGGTTTGGTTTAGACCGAACCACTATAAATCTGGTGTCATTTACTTTACTGTTTTTACTTTTTCGCATTTTATTTTTGGTTTAAAAAACTCTGTGGTTGAAAAACATTTTCTATAAAAACTTAATAAAAAATTTTCATTTCGGTTCAACACATTTTCAAAGAGGGATTAAATTTTTAAAATACCAATTCACCCCCCCCCCCCTCTTGGTAGCCTTTGGACATTAACTTAGATCTAACAACCTATTTACTAGACTCAACAAGTGGTATCAGAGCTTTGTTTCAAAATCATAAGTTTAAACTACTTTTTGATTAACGTAGATGGTTACATTCGAAAACCGAAACACACCTGAAGGTTACTCTATAACTAGACCTCCACTGTTTGACAATATACCTTTTGATTTTTGGAAAACACGTATGTCTACTTTCTTACAGTCACTTGATTATCGTATGTGGATCCTAGTCCAGGAAGGTTACACAAAACTAACTAGATTAGTTGATGGAGTTAAGGTAGAAACACCTTTTGCAGATTGGACTATAGAAGAATGTGACTTAGTATAACTAAATACCAAATGTTTAAATAGCTTCTTTTGTGCTTTAAATCTGAAGACTACATGCGGGTTTCCACTTGCAAAAGTGGAAAGGATATATGGGATAGACTTTGTATAACTTATGAAGGGACTAATGAGGTTAAGCAATCAAGACTCAATATCTTGTTACATGACTATGAATTGTTTCGCATGAAACCAAATGAATCTATTTCTGACATGTACACAAGATTCACACAAATTGTCATTTCTTTGCATACACTTGGTAAGGAATTAACTAATGCTGAAATGGTTTATAAGATTCTTTGTTGTTTACCTACTGCTTATGATGCTAAAATTACTGCAATTACATAGTCTAAAGATCTAAACATTTATTCTATTGACAATCTTATAGGTTCACTCATTACTTATGAGCAAGGAGTAAGTCAAAGAAAGATTGATGCAGGTGAACCACAAAAGGAGAAGAATATTGCACTGAAAGTGGAAGAGTCAGAGAGTGAACACTCACAACCTGAGGATGAAGACGATATTGCATTGATGACTAGATAATTTAGAAGCTTTTTAAAGAGGAAGCAGAAGAGACGCCAACAATGGAATAGAGGTAAGTATAACAGAAATGACAAGGTTTCTAATGAAGTGATTTGTTATGAATGTAGGAAACCAGGTCATATCAAGACTGAATGCCCAAAACTCAAAGCCACTCCTAACAAGGAGAAGGTTGAGGAGAAACCAATTGTAAAGAAGGGAAAAAAGAAGTTTCAAAGAGCTTTCTGGGCGGACTCAGCTACAGACTCATCTGAGACTGAAAAAGAAGAAGAAGTCACCAACCTTTGCTTGATGGCAGATAATATTGATCAATCAAATCAAGAAGAGGAATGTGACTTGACCTATGATGAATTATTTGAAGTTTCTGAACACATACATGATGCATATAGGAAAATAAAAAAGATGCATGCTAGAGTAAGTTTTGAATTGGAAGAGCTTAAGAAGGAACATGAAATCCTTAGGAAAGATCATGCATTAATAGATAACAACCACATGAAACTTTTTGACGAATATGATGACTTGAATAAGAATTTTGAGAATTTAAAATCATCCTATACTGATCTTGGAAAAGAATTTAAAAATTTTAAGGATGAATCTGAGAGCAAAACATATCGAATCAATTATACAAATCAAATCTTGGAAGATATGAATTCATTTTATAAACTGACAATAAGAGCTCTTGAGGATAATAGAAAACCCCCAAAACTTGAAAATTTTATAAATCCTAAATATTATCCTAAATACATGAAATCCCTTAGAAGACAATCAAATGAAAGAAAACTTATGAATACTTTTCCTAATGTTAAATACAATAATTGTGGATTTTTGGGACATATATCTCACACCTACACTTTGAAGATGAAAACAAATTTGGTGTGGAGATCTAAGATGCATAAACCTAGACATATCATACATGCATCTGATTATAAATTGCTAAAAGGTGAACCCAAACTTGTTTGGGTTCTCAGGTCTAACATTTGATATTTTTTTGCAGGGTTTCTCTCACACAAGACCTCGTGGGAGCACATGGTACCTGGACAGCATATGTTCAAAGTATATGACTGGAGATACTGCTCAATTCATAACGCTGGAAGCCAGGAGTGGAGGCAAGGTTACACTTGGAGATAATACCACAAAGAAAGTGGTTGGATCAGGTATGATTAGAAATTTAAAATACTTTTTCATAGACAATGCATTATTAGTTGAAGGCTTAAAACATAATTTGTTAAATATAAGTCAGCTATGTGATAAGGGCTATAATGTAAAATTTTTTACCTACTAGCTGCATATTAAGCCTAAATGGGAAAAAAGTTTTAAATGGAAAAAGGGTAAACAATGTTTACATGCTATATTTAAATTGTATTAAATCTCCTACTGCTTTTTATTTGAAAACTGTTTCTGATGAATCATGGTTTTGGCATAGGAGACTTTGTCATTCTAGTATGAAAAACCTTAGGAGAATTACCCAAAAGAACTTAGTGAGAGGTATATCAAAATTAGACTTTACTAAGGATCACCTTTGTGATGCATGTCAATTAGGAAAACAAGTGAAGTCCTCTTTTAAGTATAATAAGGATCTTAGAACTAGTAAACCATTAGAAATTCTTCACATGGATCTTTTTAGACCTGTAGGAACAGTAAGTCTAGGAGGGAAGGTATACAGATTTGTTATAGTTGATGATTTCTCAAGATTCACTTGGATTAGATTTCTTTTTCATAAGAGTGAATCGTTTGAGGAATTCAGAAATTTTTCGACTTGGATTCAAAGGAAACTTGGGAGTGAAATAATTTCTATACAAAGTGATCATCGAGGAGAATTTGAAAATGAAAGATTTGAAAATTTCTGTAAAGAAAAAGGGATTGATCACAATTTTTCTGCACCTAGAACCCCTCAACAAAATGGGGTAGTTTAGAGGAAAAACAAAATATTAATAGAAGCCGCCCGAGCAATGTTGGCAAAATACTCACTTCCTAGATATTTTTGGGCTGAGGCGGTTACCACTGCATGCTATGTTCTGAATAGGGTGAATGTGAGATCAAATTTAAATAAAACACCCTATGAGTTGCTAAAAGGTAGAACACCTAATTTGTCTCATTTGCATGTTTTTGGTTGCAAGGTGTTCATTCATAATAATGGAAAATCTGCCTTAGGAAAATTTGATCCAAAATCAGATGAAGGAATTTTTGTTGGATATTCAAGTGTTGGAAAATCTTATAGGGTATTCAACAAAAGAACTTTGGTCATTGAAGAAATCACACATGTTGTATTTGATGAATCTGGATATTTGGAAGAGCCAAATGTTGTTGAAGATGAGATTGAGGAAAACTCCCAAAAGATTGATAGAATAAATTTGGAAGAAAAAATGGAAGAGAATTTGGAAAGAGAAAACCCTTTGCCTAGAGATTTGAGATTTTCTAAAAACCACCTAAGGAAATTGATTATAGGTGAACCGAGTGAGGGTGTTAGAACTAGGCGTGGATTAAACAAGGAAGTCAATCATTCAGCCTTTATTTCAACTATTGAACCCACTAACATTGATCAAGCACTTTCTGATGAATTTTGGATATTGGCCATGCAAGAAGAGTTGAATCAATTTGTAAGAAATGAAGTTTGGGAATTAACTTCAAGGCCAAAATATCAAAGTGTTGTTGGAACCAAGTGGGTGTTCAAAAATAAAATGAATGACTCAGGAGTAGTCATTAGAAATAAGGCTAGATTAGTTGCTAAGGGGTATAATCAAATTGAAGGAATTGATTTTGAATAGACTTTTGCCCCTGTAGCTAGATTTGAAGCAATTAGGGTTTTACTTGCCTTTGCCTGTTTTAAAGGTTTTAAATTATTTCAAATGGATGTCAAAAGTGCCTTTTTAAATGGGGTAATTGAGGAAGATATTTTTGTAGAACAACCTCCAGGTTTTGAAAATTCTAAATACACAAATCATGTTTTCAAGTTAAAAAAGGCATTATATGGATTGAAACAGACACCTAGGGCTTGGTATGAGAGGTTGAGCACCTTCCTACTTGAAAGATATTTTGAAAAAGGAAGTGTGGATACAACTCTCTTTTTAAAGAAATTTGGAAAGGATATTCTCATTGTTCAAATTTATGTGGATGATATCATTTTTGGATCTTCAAATAAAAATCTTTGTGATGATTTTTCTAAAACAATGAGTAATGAATTTGAAATGAGTCTAATGGAAGATTTAAATTACTTTCTAGGTTTTAACATTAAGCAACTTGAGGAAGGTACTTTTCTTAGTCAAACTTAATATGTTAAGGACATCCTCAAAAAATATGAAATGGATTATGCTAAACCTGTTAGTACACCAATGAGTTCCTCAGTTCAGTTGGATAAAGACCTTAAGGGAAAATTTGTTGATCAAAAGAAATTTAGAGGGATAATTGGATCTTTACTTTACTTGACTGCTAGCCGACCAGATATTATGTTCAGTGTTTGCTTATGTGCTAGATTTTAATCAGATCCAAAAGAATCACATTTGACAGCAGTGAAAAGGATATTAAGATACTTACTAGGAACTCAGAACTTAGGAATTTGGTATCCTAAGTTTAGCTCTTTATTTAAAATTATTGGTTATTCAGATTCTGACTTTGTAGGCTGTAGAGTGGATATGAAAAGCACTTCTGGAACATGTCAATTCATTAGAAATTCATTAGTTTTATGATTTAGTAGAAAAACAAAATTCAGTGGCCCTATCTACTGTAGAAGCAGAATACATTGCATTAGAAAGTTGTGTGGCACAAGTACTTTGGTTAAAAAACCAGTTGATTGATTTAGGATTAACTATAGGCACTATTCCAATTTATTGTGATAATACTAGTGCTATTTGTATTTCAAAAAATCCTATTCAACATTCTAGAACAAAACATTGACATAAGGCATCATTTTATAAGGGATCAAGTGTCCAAGGGAGAAATTGAACTTACTCATGTTTCAACTGAAAATCAACTTGCAGACATTTTTACAAAACCTTTAGCCTTTGATACTTTCAGTACATTAAGAAAAAGGCTTGGTGTAATTAATTTGAATGCTTAAATAAAAATGTTTTTGCAACATTGATATTTATGTTTTCATAGTTTATGTTTTTATGATTTTTGTTTTTGTGATTTTTTTTAATGTGTGTTTTGAGTGATTTTATTTTTAGAGTCTGTGCTTTTGTCATAGTGTAGTGTGATCTGTGTTTTGTTTTATTTTCTTTAATAAAAATTCAAAAATCCAAAAATATGGAAATCGTCCGGGACAAAATTTTTCGTACTGGACGATGTATGTAAAATTTAGTTTGCGTGATATAAAACATCTTGAGAGCAATTTTTCATGTAGTTCGTCTGTACGATCTGAATGATCATCCAGGACGAAATTTTTTTTCTCAAACGTCAGGACGATTGAATACAGCAGTTGAATGGATAAGGCAATTTTAATTGTGAACTTCGTCCGTACGAACTTTTGGTTCGTCCAGACGAACAGACGTCGATTCATAGCAGGGAACGGTTTTCAACTGACATTAAAACGAATTACTTTTGATCGTCGGTACGAAATTTTTTCGTCTGTACGATCGGTCAAGTCAAAAAGTATGTACAAAAGGACGTATCGTAAATTGTGTTGATTACGAAAAGTCGTTACAATTTGGACGAATTTAATCGTCTGTACGAAATTGTTTCGTCCAGACGAACGATAATTTTCGTCTAGGACAAACTTTTTCGTCCAGGACGAACGTATCATTTTCTTTAAATTAGAAGGCTTTCTAACTCAACAATCACATCTCCAAACATCTCTTTCAATTCCTTTCGACTTCCAAATCAAAAATGGTCACCTCTAGCAAGCGACAAAAGGTGTTAGCAAAGAAACCACATAGGAATTCTTCTGAAAACTTTCTTTCAAAAGCAAATGAGGAATCCTTTCCTCGATTTGCCTCTGCAAAAATCACACCTTCTCCCATTCTGATCCAGAGCGAAATAAACTTCAAGGTAATGCACCTTTTTGCTTCCACTCAGTTTGGATTTATCTTATCTCTCGTCCACCTCTACAACAAACAGACCTTTCTTTACTTCCTAGCCAATATGAGTTTCAACTCCGATCACTCTTCTATCAGTTCTTATGTGTTTAAACAAAAAGTTGAAATCACTAAGCATGACTTAGGTGCTTTTCTTAACTTAAGAACTAAAGGTTCTAGAGCCCACACCCTTATGAACGATAACACCTTCAAGTGGTATGAAATCAATAGGGTGATTAGAGGAAATGGCTTAAATTATCATATTGCTAGAATTTCTAGAATGACCAAAAATGCTCGAATCATCAAGCACATTCTTAAATCTTCTATTATTCCAAAAGCTGGTGATAGGATCAACATTACTCCACTCCTTTCTGTTGTGACTTTTTTGATTATGAAAGGTAGTCCTATTGATGAAGCCCAACTTATCTTAGACCATCTTTATGGGCTTTCTGAAATTGGACATGCTGATCATAAAAGAAAAAGGAATATATCATTGGGTCACTTGATTACATATATTTTGGAAAAGAAATACAATCTAGTGCATCCTGATGAAGAATATGAAGAGCCGGTCTACTACAATGATGCTTCTTTTAGAACAATCTTCAAGGAGCAAAAAGAGAAAGCATCTGCCAGTGCTTCTAAAGAAGAAGAAGAAGAAGAAGGAGAGCAAACATCTGCACCTCAATCAAATTATCAGAATTTGATTGAGAAAATTGATAGACTTGAGACTCATTTTGATCAACGATTTGATCAAATTGATGCTCAACTTCAGCAACAGCAACAGGACATTGGTAGTATAAGAATGAAGTTCATGAAATTAATATCAATGTTATGTTGATGTCTTCCTACTTCAACTTATTTGGTGGCATTCGTCCTCCTCCTCCAGAAGAATAGAGATTTGGGTGATGATTTTCTAGATGTTTCTTGTATTAGTGTTTATTTTAGTTTGTTTTAGTTGTGTTAAAAGTTCAGTGTTTTTTTTTTTTTTGGTATTGATATTATGAAGTGATTTTGTAATCTTTTTCACTAATATCAATATATGTTGTATTTGCTTTAAATGTGAATTATTTTTGAAATGTGTTTAGTTTTTATGAATTTTATTAGTCTTGTTAATCTTAATTGTGCTTAAATTATATTGTAATTTGAGATTAATTTCATTAGAAAATCTAGCCTTCCTAAATTTAAAATTTGTTTATAACTTGTTATAATTAGAATTTTTAATTTCATGTCTATTCATTTAGACTACATAAAATTAATAATATTATTATTGCAATTTAGATGCTTTCTTATTTTATATTTCTTTGCTCAAGTGATATTTATGCACTTAGAAAAATTTGAAATTTTAGATTATTGATCTTGGAAAGAATTGATTTCAATTACTCTCAAAAATTGTACAAAGAGTACAAAAATTAAAAGGAATGCGCAAAGGTTCGCAAATGTGAAAAAGAGGCACAAAATAAGCTCAATGTAAAAAGATGCACAAAAATGTGCCAAAAAATTTGAAAAAGATGCGCAAAGCGCCACATGTGCTAATTCTCTTCTTTCCAGATTCTTTCAATCTCTTAATTCAAATTGATCTTATGTTCATTTATATTTATATTGAACTTTGAAATATAGAATTTTTATTCATCTCTCTTGTAATGATTTTCTATATCTCAAATGTCTAAATTGAATCATGTCTTTGATAAATTCTTTCTACTTACACTGTTATATCACTTCTTAAATTCTATGAATTTCTATGATTTACCTAATGTTATTAGTTTTAGATTGCATACCTTATGTCAATCACTCTTTAGATTAAATTTTTAAATGGATTTCATATAGTTACATACATTTCTTGTCTATTTCTTCTTCACTTTTTGTTGTTGTCAAAAAGGGGGAGAAATTATTGTGTTTGTTTGTATTTTGATTTTGTGTCATTTAGCTTGTGTTATTGTCTTATATTTTTTTTATTATTAATCACCAAAGAAAATCTTGGATCAGTTACACACTCCATGAACCAATCAGGAAATAACTGTTAAGATAGTTGCTATTTACATGTTTTACATTATTACAACTTGTATAGTTTTGATTATTCCAAACATTATTGTTCAAATGTGTAGTTATCTCCTAACAATTTTAGAATATTTGTATTTGCTCTTGTGTGTACTAACATTTCAGGAAAATCTAACTCCAGACTACGAAGACTTCAAATCAAAATTCAGCATGAGATACTTTGTGAATTTGAAGCTTGTATTTTTCTTTGAAATAAACTTGAAAGGGAGTGATTGTAATTGAGTGAATAAAAACATGCACACACACATAAAGAGATCATATAAAATTTATACTGATCGTACGGGACGATATCAGTTCATACGGGACGATCAGACAGTTATCTCCTATTAAGATCACATGGAACGAATAGGAACTGGGCAGAAAATTTTCTAAGTCCTATTCATCCAGTACAAAATTAAATATCGTCCAGGACGATCTGCTCTCTGTAAGATTTTCGTCCAGACGAAATTAAATATCGTCCAAGACGATCTGCTCTCTATAAGATTTTCGTCTAGACGAAATTAAATATCGTCCAAAACGATCTGGTCTCTGTAAGATTTTTGTCCAGACGAAATTAAATATCGTCCAGGACGATCTGCTCTCTGTAAGATTTTCATCCAGACGAAATTAAATATCATCCAAGACGATATGGTCTCTGTAAAAATTTTGTCCGGACGAATCAATTTTTGTCCAGACGATACAACTGACTTAGAACGGTTTTTCTACAGTTTTTTGGAACCGACCTTGTAATAACCGTTCGTACCGGACAAACTTGGTTCGTACGGAATGATCAGCTTGTACAAAAACATTTCGTACACATATACAAATAGGTTCGTTTCAAGGCTTTTAAGTAATATTGTCCAGGACGATCCACGATCGTACGGGACGATCAACTGCGTACAGAATTGAAATCTTGTAGTTTTTGGGCAGTTTTTCTTGTCTTTTGTATATATAGTCCAAATTAGACTGCCACCCAATCTTTTTGTCATTTGATCTTCGTGCCTCTTGAGAGAATAACCAAGGAGAGTGTAAGAGTGCATTCAAAGGAGGATTCCTACAACTGGAGCGTGAAGGCTTCACTTGGAGTATAAAGGTAAGAATCTCAACTTGTGAATAGGGATTACTTCACTCTTTTCTTTCTTCCTTCTAGATTCTTGTGAGAAGATCTGTCAAGGAGATCCGATTCACTGCCGACACTTGGAGAGTGTGAACAGACGAAGGGTTCTCTGCCCACACTAGGAGAGTGTGAAAGGACGAAGGGTTTTCTCCCCACACTAGGAGAGTGTGAAAGGATGAAGGGTTCTCTGCCCACACTAGGAGAGTGTGTAAGGACGGACGGTTCTCTGCCAACACTAGGGATTATGTAAAAGGACGACGGTTCTCTGCCGCACCGGGTAGTGGTGAAAAGAGTGTTTTGTAAAGGCTTCTCCGCCTTGCTGTGGGTGCAAAAGGAGAGTCACTATTGGTATTAGTTCAATACTCAGAGGGTGCCTCTGGTGAGTGGATGTAGGTCTGGTTTAGACCGAACCACTATAAATCTGGTGTCATTTACTTTACTGTTTTTATTTTTCCACATTTTATTTTTGATTTAAAAAACTCTGTGGTTGAAAAACGTTTTCTATAAAAACTTAATAAAAAATTTTCATTTCTGTTCAACACATTTTCAAAGAGGGTTTAAATTTTTAAAATACCAATTCACCCCCCCCCCTCCCTCTTGGTAGCCTTGGGATATTAACTTAGGTCTAATAACCTATTTACTAGACTCAACAATAACTGGGGAAATACAAACATCTCCAAAATTTGCCTTAGAGTACTCAAGCACATGCTATCATATGCTTGCTCCATGTCAATTTTAAAAGAGACCTACCTTTGGATGCTTTTGAAACTCTGAACTTATGAAAAATTTCCTGTGCAACAAGAACATGATCTTCAAGCGATCTACCATTTAGAAAGGCAGCTTGTTCAATTGAGACCAAATTGTGAATAACATGCTTCATTCTATTCAGTAGAATTTTGGTTATTAATTTGTATATAGTCCTACATAGACTAATCGGCTTGTACTGATTTGGAGTAGTCGGATTATCTACTTTAGGGATCAGCACAATTAGAGTTTCTTTCCATTCATGATTTATCACACCCATTTTGAAAAAAAGGTTGATAGCATTCCAAAGATCATCTTTGATAATATGCCAATAATTCTTAACAAAGAAATAAGGTATTCCATCATTACCTAGAGAAACATTTCTGCTGGTTTGGAACACCACATCCTCCATTTCTTTTATCTCCAATTTCTTAATCAAACAAAACTTGTCAGTGTCCTTCAATATAGTAGAACCAGTCGGCCAGCCATCTAATTTGCATTGTCTGTCTCTCCATTTTTCCATGAAAGAGCAGAGAAAACCCTCCTCTATTTGGTCTTGATTTTCCATTTCCAACCCTTCACTATTTTTGATTTTGTGAATCCAATTCAATTTCCTTCTAGATGATGCAAAACAGTGAAAGAATTTGGAGTTTGAGTCTCCTTCAACCAACCATTTAACTTTTGATCTTTGCTTCCACCAGATATTTAACCGAGCCATAACTAAATTAAGTTCATTCACACATGATTTGAGACTCCACAAGTCCACTTCTGAAAGCCAACCATCAATTGATTCTTTCATCTAAAGTTCCCATATACTCTTCTTCAATTCTTCCTTAAGAGAATTAAGATCCCTGTGTTTGGCTCTACTCCAGAAAAATAATGATCTTAAATTTCTCTTAAAATTTTTATTTAAAATTTCAGCACTCTCACCTACAGTTTTTCTATTCCAAACAAACTTAACAACAACTTCCAAAGCAGGGTAAGAAGCCCATACCTCTACAAACTTTGTGATCTTATCCAATTTGACCTTCTTATTCAAAAATTTCAAGAGAATAGGACAGTGATCTGATGCCACTCTAGACAAATGCTTTACCACCTATTGATTGGAAGAATTAAGAGCTTTGATATTCAATAAGCATCTATCTAGCCTTTCAAGAATCCAGGCTCCTCCCACCTTATTGTTACACCATGTAAACTTAGGACCAACTAATCTTATCTCATGAAAATCATTATTCACTAAGAAAGATTGCATATCCTTTGAAGCTTGATTAAACCAAAATATCCTACCACCCCTCTTATCATCCTTGGATAACAAATAATTGAAATCCCCACCTACTACCATAGGGAAGTTGATAGAATTAAATTCCTCTCATTTCTCCCAAAGGATTCTCCTTTGAACCGTATCCTTGATACCATAAACTGTGGCAATCCTCCAACTCTCTTTATTGGCTAACAAAAGGTCTCCAATAACAAATTGTGGAGACGAATCAACAATAAAAAATGAAGTGATATTATTTTTCCATAGAATAAGAATTCCACTAGACATACCTTCTGAGGGAATTTGAAAGAAATCCCAAGTATCACCAATCAAATTGTTGACTTCCTTTCTACTGAATGAGGAAATTTTTGTCTCAAGCAAACTCACAAAAAAACTTCATTGTCTTTAACTATTTTTAGATATAAAGAAGCTTGTTTTTTCTGAGCTCCTCTACAATTCCAAAACATCATAGAAGTCATTGAGAATGTATAGGGGAAAGTTTTCCCACCCTTTCACTTCCATCTCCAACTTTCTTTCTACTTCTAGACAAAATCTTGATAGGCCCCAAACACTTAAGTTCTTTGGCCAATTTGAATTTAGCATTTCTTGAATTGCATTCCACATTGGCATCCAATTTCAAATTCATTTTGGGTTGATCAACTGGAGACTTGACAATGATTAATTTCCCAATCGGATCTTCTGCAGAATCACCTGGCTCATCTTGATCCTGGTTATTCACTATGATTTCTTCATTGGAACCTTCTACTTCCCCTTCCTCAAGCAAATCAGATAACACAACAAATTTGTTGATACATTTTAGATTGGACGTATCATTCTTATTAGCATCACTATTTCCTTCTAGATTCATACCTTCTTTATCATTAACAATTATACTTTCTTCTTTCTGCAAACCTTCTTTATGAGTTTGCATCGGAGCCAATTGATCAGTGCTTTCCTTCAAGTTTTGAGTAACTGGTTTTGCTACATACCTTTGAGTAAACTGATTCCTTCTTTGAAAGCTTACAATATTTTGATTGAAGATCTTCTTCCTCCCATAACTGACATGGATCCACAGTCCATAAGAAGAATTGGTTTCCTTATAGCTACCTACATCCTTTTCTCCAGAATTTGTAGGATTGGAAACACCATCTTGCAAGCACTTCCTATCTCCATTATCAGTAGAATTTGTTACTACTCGATTTGTATCCATCACCATCTCAAGACATTTATTACTTGAATGACCAATTCTTCCACAACTAAAGCAAAGATTAGAAATCCTCTCATATTCAAATTTTTGAAAAGATCTACCAGATTCTCGTTCCACCCAAGCACCTAGAGGTAGTTTGTTATCCAATTGAATGTGGACACAAACCCTTGCAAATTCCCTTATCCCCCATTGGAACATATTATCATCTATTAGATAAGGTTTACCCACTTTCGAAGCAATTCTACACACATTGATATCATCCCAGCATTGAAGTGGTAAACTAGGCATTCTAATCCATATTGGAGATGTTAGACACTTTAGAGAATCCGGAGAGAATGAAGGAGACATCTTTTCCACACCAATAATTTGACCCTTTACATACCATGGTCCATTTGATAGAACCAATTCCATTGTTTCCTCATCTTCAAAGGCACAAAGCATCCAACCCTTACCAAGCTAAGTAAGATTGAATTTGCCTAAATGCATCCATTACCACTTCAGTTCAAAATTTATAACATATAAAGGAATGTTTTTCACAAAATCTTTCACCATAATGCCTTTTGAAGCTTCCTTGTAGTTTTCAATACATTTTCCTCAAATAATTTGATAGTTTCGCCATCCTCCATTAAGCAATCCCCAATTCCTAGGTTAGCAAAACTTCTATTGGATTTCTTATTCCAAACATCGGACATCCCATTACCTTTAGGCTCCTTTGCAATAGAACATTCAGCTTTACCATCATTCAGTACGCACTGATTTTGGTCTCCCGAAATACATTGCCGAACAACGTCCAGGTCTTTAATAGAACCCGTTCTATTTCTTTCAATTGAATCCTTAGGAATTATTGTTTCACGGTCTTCAGCAGACTTCTCTTCGTCTCTATTAGAACTCTTTTCTGATTGAGAATTAAAATTACCATTCTACATAACTTTATCATCCTTCTTTGCAGATTCACCAAAAAAAGCATTTGGTGCAGATTCAAAGCAGATTTTTGAATCATCATTTTTCTTATAGAAATTGAACTCTTCTTCAAACAAAGTTCTCTTACCTTTCCCAATGTCCTGATCAACTTTCTTCACTTTCAACAAACCTCCTTCATTGATTGTTAAAGGTTTTCCTTTAATGGCATTAAATCGAGCACCATCGATTCCCATCGAAACATATCCTAAAAAAATGGGAGGGGATTGTTTGAAAAAACCTTGAATTAGAGGATATGAATCTCCCTGAGTTACTTTGTGATCCATCCTTGCTCCTGTATTAGAAGATGATCGGTAATCAGTCGCCATCATCAGAATTCCTTGCCGACACCACAATTTAACTTTTTTGAAAAAATAATTTCTCTCTCTAGAATTCCCATACTTTCTATCTCTAGAATTCCCACAGTGATGGCTCTCAACTAGTGATCTTATTAAATTCTTATATTAAGATAATTAAGATTGCAAAAGGATATAAGTAAAACATATATTCAAAATTATTAATTATGTGCTCTATGAAAAAAAAAAAAAAAAAAAGGAAAAGAGTTCTAAAATGAATATTTGTAGAAAGAAAGAAAAGAAGAAGAGTACATTTAAAAATTAGTGTCAATTAAAAGCTTAAAGTCCAACTACAACCTTATACTTAAAGTTACAAAGGATAAAGTAAGAAAACTTATACATGTGATGGTAAACTAATAAAATTTTAATTTTAACTGCAAATACATCTAATATTTAAGGTATCTTATTCATTTCAAGATTTAATAGCAATGTTATATTCATACCATATAAATTAAAAAGAAGCAATGGCAAGGGTGATTGATTAGGATAATTGTTAAGAACTTTTTAAATTAGAATTATAACTTTGTTCGTTCCAAATTACTCCTAGATTGTGATGTATTATACTTTACTTTAGTAATTTTAAATTAGCAAGTTTTACTTTGATTATTAAATTGATAGAAAATAAATATTTTTTTGCTTGAGGATAAACAAGAGTTTAAGCTGGGGAGAATTTATTAAGTGTAAATTATGTACTATGAATTACATTTAAATTTTAGTGAAAATTATTAATGTAGTTGTTCTTGTATAGGAAATACTCATAAATGGTGAAAAATATAAAGCATCACATAGTGCCACAGTACCAGATAAAATAATGCTGCTGTATTAAAATCAACTCCATCGAAGCACCATTTTTTAATATTGTAGCGCCATCCTCTCTATTTGTGAGCACTATAGCCACATCAGAGATAATGTCATAGTGTGAATATTTAGCTTGGTAGTGCTATGTTCTAAAAAACAATGAATGCCACAATGCTCAGATTTTTTAAGCACCTTGGCATAGTAGTTATAACTTCCTAGAGCCACGATAGACATAGTGAAGGGACACATCTATTCAATTAGTAACCATTTCATGTCATCTAGCACCACAACAGAGCAAACCTGTTAGCACTAAGGTGCTAGTTCAGCTTTAAGTGCTTCAGCACCACCTTGTTAAGCACTATGGTGGTTGAGGCCATTTTTATGTTTTCATATAAATAGATGTTCAATCACTTGAGCAAATTTTAGTCTATTTCTAGTCTACTTCTCTAGTACCCTCATAGAGTAAAATCTAAGAGAGGATAGGGATGTGCAAGATATAAACTCTAGGATATTTTAGCTTGTATTTATATAAGTAACTATATAAGTGGAGCAAGGAGCATAGAGAATAAATTTTAATCCTTCTTGGTGATAAAATTTTACTAATTCTCTTGTACATTAATTTTTCTATGAATATAGTGAAAATGAGTTACTTGTTATTTCTTTTATATCTAGCTAGATCTCTTATTTTGGATTGATAATGTAAAGAACATATTAAGTACTAATATAGACTCTTATACTCTAAAAAATTTATAGATTTTTTTAATATATCATGTTCTTTATTTAATGCTACAATGGTCATATATATAGATAAAACATTGTGTGATATATAGCCTCGACATAGGAATGAAAGAACAATCAAGAGTATTGAGATAGAATGATGGCATGTCTAGACATATGATATTTTAATATTCTAGGTTCTATAGAGATATTAAAAATGTAAGAGATCAGTAGATAATATTTTCACCCCTAGAACCTTGACAAAGATTTAAGGATGTATATGCTTTGATCCACAACTAAATTAAGAGTATTATTAGAAAAATATGATATTTATATGCATAAATGTAAAACATTTATTAAAATTATATGAACTAATTTGCTTATTTTTATTCAAAGGTAGGAACTCAAAAACATCAATTTTATTTCAGTAGGATAGCTTAGCAATTAGAATAAATAGTAATAGTTTTATTACAAGTATTACTCTTCCCCATGGGTCTATCACTCTACTTCATCATTTTCTTACTTGATTTATCATATATACTTGCATATATTTAAGTGGGTTTTAATTATTCACATATCAAAGAAAAGTTAATCATATATAAATCTTGTATATCACATCTAGTTAAGCTTAGATAAAATCAATCTAGATAATCTACACAAGCCCCACTACATCACTTGTGAACCCTAGCCATCTTGGTTCCTTTGCCTTCTTCCTTTAAAGGAGAGCTCTCCACTTTGCTCCCCCGCTATCTCCCTATTGTCTCTTGTTGATGACCTAAACCCCCTTCTTAACCCTCCCCGTTTCGCTCACTTTCCTAATTGCCTCTAAATCCCATTCTCTAAACTAGAAGGGGCATCTAACAAACTATAATTCTTCTTCAAAAGATCTCCCACTCTCCTTTGTCCCTTCTTAAGATAAGGTTGTGTATTTCTCCAAAGATGAGATTTTTAACTACTCTAAAGAGTGGGGTTTTTTCCCTCATTGGTTACTCTATAGTTAGGAGGCCATATTATGAGGAACTTTATTCCACCATTTTAAGACTAAAAGGTTTTCTCACTCTTCTCTCTTTTAGTGACGATTTCATTTTGCTTAAGTTTTTATCCCCCAAAGACATTTACATAGCATGGACTTAGGGCCTTTCATCCTATATAAGTGGTCTTCGCTAGTTAAACCTAGGCATGAGGAGTTCTCTCATATCCTGCTCTAGATAAAGATTCATAATTTTTCTCTCACTTGTTTGAATTCAGTGGGTATCTAACAAATTGCTAGTTGTATTTGTACTCCCCTTGTTGTTGACCCCTTAAAGGCAAAAAAAAACTAGGTTAAATTTTATGTGAATCTATGTGCATATCCAAAACACATCACCCCTACTGAATAATATCTCTATTTGTATTATCAAAAAAAAAAAAAAAAAACTTAAAGTTCAATCAATATGACTAGAAACTTATCCCTTGCTCTTGTTGTGGTTCTATATTTCACACTACCACCTCTGCCACTTAAAGCCTCCAACCAATACTCCTAGAGATGAGGAGTCAAGGAGTAGAAGTAAGACCCAACTAAGGGGAAGAAGTATGAGCCATAAGCCAAGAAATCTAACTCCTCAACTTTTTATTCCTAAGGCCATATAACCTCAAGCCACCAACCCCATCACCTCTAATTCAGCACCCCCTATTGATATGGAGGTCCTCCTATTTTAGTTGCTTTTGTGTAATAGTCTAAAGCCTCTTCCACCTCTGCTAAGATAGTTATCCCTATCCTAAATACGCCCACTTAAAAACATCCATCTCCTTTAGTCCCTACTCTTCTACTTCCCCCTTAAGACCCCAACCTTATAATCTTCCAAAATAAGTTTTAAGCACTTCAGTCATATGATACAATGGTTCTTCTTACTTCTGTTTAGCCTCCCTTGAAACCATCCATTCAGGTGACCTCCATCCAACAAATCAAACTGCTAATCTTACCTAATCCAAAAATGCCAAGAACGTAGCCACCCCCACTGCAAAATCCCATTGACTTTTCCTAACATTGCTTCGTAGAATATTAAGGATTTCAATAGCCCCAAAAAATTCTTAAATTACAAAGAGGTTTTCCATTCTCATTAATTAGAAATGAAGTGTATTCTTGAAGTAAAGGTTCATAACTCTATGATTGTTGATCATTGATTTTCTTCCTCTCATAGAATTCTTTAGAATGAATCTTGTTTTAACAACTTTAATGTTTCTAACCCGAAGAGAATATGACTTAAATGGAATGCATTTTTTGTCACATTTAATCTTATTTTACTTATAATCAAATGATTCATGGCAGGCTCTCTCATGGTTCATCTACATCCATCCTGGTCACTGTGGTTTATGCTACAAATTCTCATGTTGAAAGGATGATTTTCTGGAAAGATATCCTTGATCGTGTGGATAACATTTCTTCTCTCTATGTCATTTTAAGAGAATTTAATTGTTATAGATTTAGTGATGAAAAGTCTAGGGGAACCTTCATTCTCAACAATAATTATGGGATTTAATGACCATATTTACAAAATTGGTGCTCAAAACATGGTTTATATTGGCAATTTATTTAACTTATTCAACCAATGAAGTGATAATCCTATATACATCAAAATGGATAGAGTGTTGGTTAACGATCAATGGATGGAACATATCCCTTCATCGTTTTATAAAATAAAAAATCTATGGTGTTCTGATCATAATCCTCTTATTTTTTGCTCCAGTCCCCTAGCCAGCAAAAATCACATATATTTTTTAAAGATTACTAGTGTAAGAAAACTAAAATTTTGGATGATATCAATTTTCGTCTCTGCTTTTTTGCCTTATGGTAACCCGATTTGAGCTTTGTATTCCAAACTGCACAAGATTAAAACATTATAAATTCCAAATGCTGGGCCTCTTCTAATTCTATTTCTTCATCCATTACAAACCTTCATCACAGTGAGGACTTATTAATGCAACAAATAAAGACTAATTTCTTTGACTCTGACCTTATTTCATCCCTAAATGATATTAATCTCCAGCTTAACTCATGTAATTAATTGCAGGCTCTTGGAGTTGTAAAATATCCAAAGCAAGGTGGTTATTCAGTTGTGAAGATGACCTTGGGTTTCTTTATGTGAAAATCTAATATAAGCATAATAAAAATAGAAAAAAAAGGAAAAAAAAAAAGAAAAGAAATGACACTTCTCATAGGATTTTTTCTAACACTCATAGTATTTCCTCTACTATTATTAACCACTTCAATTTTTTTTTTGAATTCCCTAAACCTCCATTCTTTTACTCCCTACTCATCCCTACTAATAACACTATCCCTCCCCATCATCTCCCCTCCCTACTTGCTATTATCCTTATTGATGAAATCAAACATATTATTTTCTCAGCCCCAACCTTCTCTGCCCCTGGTTCAGATAGTTATACATTCATGTTTTGTAAAAATACATGGGAAATTGTGGGGCATCATCTTTATATGACTGATAAAAACTCTTTCATTCTGGGTCTATGATGAGGCACGCCAAAGCAATAACTATTTCTTTTATTCCCAAGATCAACCATGCTTCCAACATTGTTGATTATGGACCCATCCCTTTATGTAATATTATGCATAAGATTGTAGATAAAATCCTAGCAAAATATGTTGTAGTTTATTATGCCTTTTATCATACATCCAAGCCAAGACGGGTTCATTTATAGAAGGATTTCTTCTTATAACATATTACTTTCCCTTGAGTTATAGGGTTAGTTTAATTCTTCTTCTAGAGAAAAACTTTTCCAAGCTAAATTTGATATTCAAAAAGCATTTAACATTATTTCTAAGGAACTTTAACTATCCAGGCTTGCTCAAAAAGGTTTCCCTACTGTGTTCATCTTTTGGATTAGAGGATGTATTGAAGATGTGTTCTTCTCAATTTGCCTTAATGGATATTTGGAATGGTTCTATGCTTCCACATCTAGTCTATGCTAGTGATGCCCCTTATCCTCATACCTATTATGCATTATCATAGATGCACTTTCTAACCTTTTATATGGTGCTGCTAGTGTTGTTTCTTTTAAAGGTATTATTGATGGGAGAAGTATTTTTTCACTTACTATATGTTGATAACTTTCTTGTTCTTGGGAGAGTAAACATTAATAATATAGAGAAAATTAAGAATATTTTAAGTCAATTTTCCTCTTTCTATGGCCTGCACATCAACGACAACAAGAGTTCTATTATTTTTTCTAATGATTGCTTAAATACTATTAATATAATACAACATCCTGATCATCAATCTTGTTCACTATACAATGAAATATCTTGGGCTTCCAATTTCCACAAAAAGACTCACCCATCTGGACTTCCAAATCCTCTAAAACAAAATCTCTGCTCTTCATGCTAGCTAGAAAGCTAAAACTTTATTTTCTGCAGACATACTATAATATCATAAATTCACCATTATCAACAACTTAGCCTATTGGATTATAGGTCTTATTCTCCTATGGCCTATTGCAAATTTATTGATAAAATATGTTCCAAGTTTCTTTTTTATGTAGACGCTATCACCAAAAAAATTCATACCAACTCCTGAAAAAATATTTATCGCCCCAAGTCCTTTAGGGGGCTAGGGATATTTGCCATTCACTCCTTATATTGTGTATTTTTTTGTTCTCTTATATGGAACCTTCTCAATGGGGACTTTATATTGTCTTATTAGGTTATAAACAAATACTCTTCAATTTGGTAAACCCCCTCCTAAATCCTCTAAATATTAGAAACTTATTTAGACAAACACTGAGAAAATTAAATGCAAAATAACCCTCAAAGTCCTCCCTAATAGCTCCATGTCTTTGTTAAGAAACCCCTAGTGTGAAGATAAGGCCTTTGAAATTTTAAACCTTGCTATTGCTTCTAGTTTTCATTCCTATTCTATGAGTAGCATTATTCATCATAATCATTGGAACAACCCTAGCTATTTTCCTCTACAAGTTGTCAATGTCATTTCCAACACTATCATTTATGTTCATGCTGCTTCTTACATTTGCTGGTGAGGGGTTGACAACCCTCCCTTCAATGTTTTTGCTGTTAATTATCATGCTGACTTATAGTTGGTGGATTGGCAATTTTTCATATGGCACAAAAAGGTTTGCCTTACAATATTCTTGCCATGCTTGAATGAGTATTTTCAAAGGATAAAAAACAACATAAGTTCTTTTAAAAAGAAACTTGTAGGTTCCTATGATGTGTTCTTTGTTACTAGGTAGATGAAAGTTATATACATCTATTTTTTTAGCGTGACTTCGCATTCTCCCTTTTTTCTTCATTTTTATATCTCTGCTAAGAATTTATTTTTCTTGACCACCTACTGCTCTTTATTTTTCTTATGGAGGGAGAGAAGCAACAAAAAATTTGATACTAATTTACATTGTAGTATATGTCTATTTACCTTATGATGAAGAAAGCTATCTTAACTCTAAGTCGAAAATGTTTGATGAGATTAAACAATTCATTTCTTAAGGATTTTCCTTCTTTTCTTGGTTGGATGTTGGCTGAGTTTTCTACTCATTTATCTTTCTTGTTGGGTTGGTAATGATTTGAATGAATCTACTCATTTATCCTCTTGGAAGATTGTCTTAGCAACAAGCTTCCGCTTCAGGAAATGTTTTTGAAGATTCTGATGTAATTTTGTCCATTTTGAGGCCATATTTAATTCTTAGTTTATTTGTTTTTCCTTAATTTAGCCCTTTTCTAAGCATTGCTACTTGTTTTGGTTGCAGCTACTTGTAAGCTTTTACTTTTCTTAACCTTCAGTTATAACTCTTTCTTTCACTAGTAATGAATTTATAGGTAATGAAATTGTGCTTTGTAGATAATAAAATTGTACTATGCCTATAAAAGGGTTTATTTTATAAAGGAGCATTTTAATCTTTTAAATTAGCCAAAAAGTATATTTAATATAAAATTTAAAAAGCAGCAAATTCGCTAAATAAAATAGCTCATTCAAAATATGCTAAAGGAAATATGGCATTATGAATGCACTATTTTATTTGACGCATTCAACTAAAAAAGTAGAAAGAAATAGAGCTAGGAGAGGAAAATGACCAAAGAATTAGCCAAAACTTTTGCCGTATTCTTCTTAGGATGAGAGAGAGAGGCAATGGGAGAAGAAAGAGGGCAGGAGAGAGATTTTTTTCTTTTTTCTTTTTATAATTTTAAAGAAAAAGTTTAAATAAAATTTTATAAAAAAAAAAAAAATAGTTATAAATATATAATAAATTTTCAAAAAATTAAATTATAATAAATTAAAATTTAAATTCAAAGAAAAAATATAAAAAATCATAAATATTGAATTTTTATTATTTATATTTTAAAATGCATGAAAATTTTAAATAAATTAAAATTTGATATTTATTATATATTTATAACTATTTTTTTAATAAAATTTTATTTAAAATTTTCTTTAAAATTATAAAAAAAGCAAAAAAAAAAAAAAACTCTCTATCCCTTTTTCTCTCTCCTGCTGCTTCTCTTTCTCACATCTTAAGAAAAATACACCAACAGTTTTGGCTAATTCTTTGATTTTTGTCATTTCCCCCTCTCTAGTTCTATTTCTTTCTTTTGCTTGAGCTGAATGCGCCAAATAATACAATACAATCAGAATACCCTAATTTTTGGCATATTCTGAATGTATTATTTTATTTAATGAATTTGTTCCTTTTTAAAATTTATATTAAAAATACTTCTTTTGCTAATTTAAAAGATTAAACTGTTCCTTTATAAAATAAACCACCTATAAAATCCCCACCCAAAAAAAAAAAAAAAAAAAAGACTAGTCAAATTTCTCTTTTTATTACCATACAAGAAAAAATACTATTACTTTGATCAATATATGAAAAAAAAGCTATTAAAGGGTTCAGGTGCATTTAATTTCTTTTTTTGGGAAATTTGGGGGAGGTGCTCTTAATTTCGCATTGCCTGCATCGTTAAAAATTGGTTTTGGTCAGCAAAAAGTAGATGTTTCACTGTACACAGTCGCTGTATTTTCTTTTGGTCATTTCCTACCGACTACTCATTCCAGTCGCTCTTCTCCAATAGCGTTGATCGTCACAATCTCGGTGTTGGTGAACTTACGTCGGCGTTCGACGCTGAACAGGCGAGATCGATGAGCGCGGAGTAGTTGTGATGGGCCTGATGCTTCTTTTAGATTCATCTGTGGCACATAAAGGAGGAGTGGGAGGAGAAGAAGGTGAGAAGGATAGGGTGGCGATTCGGATCATGGCGCGTTTCCTTTGCACCGCGGTGGTCTCTTTGGGTGTATCTTTCTTGCTTTCGTTCGTATTCGGGCTCCTGGCCATCGTGATGGGGAGCTTGTCGGCGCCAAATCCAGTTATGCTTCCGGCGATTTGTAGGATTGTATCTAGCAGTGAGTTTCCTGGTCTTTTGGGTGCGAGTTATTTAGTTCAAGTGAAATTTTTATGTAGATTTAGATTGAAAGTATTGTGGCTATTCCTTTGTATTTTGAATATAAAACCCTCGTAAATGATTGCTGACTTCAAGCTGACTTGTAAGCGTTCTAACCGCATATTTTCCCTAAAAGGATTTTGGAGACAGTTGAATATTACGGTCGGAAAAGATCTTGGTTACTTGATTTTGCCGACCTTAGATGCTTGCTGAAAAAAAAAGGATTTATTTTTCTACTGGTAATTTTTGTGAGATTATAAAGTTTCGACTGTGCTTTAAAGAGCGTCCAATGCTCGTGGAGCTTGTGGGAGTCCAATCCGGCTACTCTTGCGGCTTGTAGGTTTCCATCTGGCAGTATGCTTCTTTTGTGGCGATATTTTTGTTTTAGTGAATTTTGTGGAGATTTATACGGAAAGTTGTTCGCTTTGGCTCTTTTTGACTTTGGATGATAAACCTTGTAAATGATTGAATTTTAATGGGTAGGGGGCGCTGGTTAATTCATTGTGCTTGCCGAGGATTTAGCCTTTCTGAAACAGTAGGTTTAGTTTCTTAATTGGAGTTTTTAGAGCTTTTTAACCTTTGGGTAATGATCTTAAGAGTTATGGTCGTTACTAATAAGACAGGTATCTAAAGAAGTCTCGGTAATATTGAGATCTTTATTTATAAACCAAAAATTGCAAGGGGGCTGTTGTTTTCATCGATTTTTATTTTATTTTATTAATTTTATTTTTTATGCACTTTATGCTCTTCTTCTTTTTGTTGCAACATTTTGAGATTCAACTAAATGTTCAGGATCTCTTGGCAGAAAGTGGAGTTGTTGATTGATCCTTGTGCTTAATGATCAAACGTTTGGACAATTGGTTATTGTTTTTGGAGTATCTTTTAGTAAATTAGTATAGTTGCTCTTTGTATTTAGATAAAAAATGCTTATAGAAATTACCGAATTCTAGCTGATTGGTAGGTGGTCTCATGTTATATTTTCCCTGAGAAGTAATTGGGAATGATAATGCCAACTAAACTTTAACGGGCAGAAGAGTTTATTAGTTGTTTATGTTCACCAATATAATTTAGGAGCCGGTTTGAGGCCTTTAGGGGTTCCGGATTTCTGTAGAGACTTTGGTTGTTAAAAACCAAACATGAAATGTCAGTAACAAGTCTTGGTAGTACTGATATCTTATTAAAGAGGAGACTTTCAAGCGAAAATGATGCATGTTAATTGCTACCTTCATCAGTTTTTAGATGGAATTAGTCTTCATCCTTGCCTCCTTTCATACAACTGTTTTGGCTTTAGCAGCTGACATTTCACATAAACGGTATATCATGCTCTTTGAGATTAAAATAGATGCTGAGGATCACTTAGATGAATTGGTAGTTGCTGATAGATCCTTATGTTTAGTGATAAAATGCTTTGGATAAATAGCAACTACTTTTGGAGTAGATCTTACAAATAGGGAATATCTTTTAGGCTTCCTTCTTTGATGCAGATGAATGAAATTTCAAGCTAAGCGGTTGCCAAGGCATTGCGCAGCTGCCTATTATGATTTTTTTCTGGTAATTTTACCACCTTTTAACCACCAACCACTCATTGATTTTTATTGATTTCGATCTCTAAAATAGAGAGGTCGAAAGTTTGCCAATAAAATAATAACATTTTTTTTTGAAAATATGACATCACCGTCATATCCAAAAGATAATCAAACGAAAACTGAGTTTTATTATTGCTTTGTTTTTTAAGGATTTTATAAAAGGATTGAGGAAGTTTATTTTTTCAATGGAATGGCTAAACTTGAGAAGGTTGCTACTTTTGATGTCATAAACAAACTTCTAATCTTCTTAGATCATAATAAATCACAAAAGAAATGGACTTGCAGATAGTCAGAAAAAATGTATATCATGCAGTCCAGTGAGTCCCAGTTCAATTTATAAGCATTTCAACAGCCATAAAAGTACAAGTGCAATGCACCCTTCAATTACGGGTACTGAATTTGTTTGTGCTAATCTGATCCAATGATGTTAAACCTTCGAGGACTGTTTAAGCATCCATTTCTTCTCCATCTTGCTCTGACAATAGATTATCTTTAAAGCGACCTATTTATTCTTTTTTTGTGACTGTAAATAAGTTTTACAAATATTGTTATGCTCAGACTTTGAGGTTTCTCTGACTTTATGCTAGATCTCTTGCAGGTGTAGATATTAAATCGTCCAAGGTTTGTGAGGTTGGGTTTCTAAATTATAAAGCTAGAAATGTATTTCATCCTAACGAGAAAACAACATTCAGATGCCGTGATGATTATTATTGGGCTTCAGTATTTGAGGTGACTTTTGAGTTGCACAGCTCTTTTAGGCTTAATTATTCACCTCACTTATTTCTCCATGGAATTATTTAATTATTCCTGTGCTTCTAGCTCAAATTCTAGTTGATAGCGAAGGCATTTTATTTAATTTATGATTTTGTTGTTCTGAAAATAAAAATAATATATATATATATATTGAATCTGCACTAGTTTTTCTGTACTGCGTATTTTGAAGTTGTAGAAACTACAAGGATTTATAACGTCTATAGAGAAAACAAATGTTTCTAAATAGGTTTTTGTTAGACGCCTGTGAGGTAGAATAGGCTTCAGCCTATTTAATTGGTGTGGGGCCCATCAGTCCAGCATCTTTTAAGGCTAGCAATTACGTGGAAATTAAAGAGGGGATTAGGAGGGAAATTCAATTTAGGAGGGCTGTTTTGCCATTAACTATATTTTGTATGCTTTAAATATACTGTTTACCCTAGGGTTAGGTATTATCTCGTGTTTTCTAAAAATTGGAGAGTTCTTAGGTTTTGTTTGGGCTCTAGCCGCTGGCTAGAGATTTGGAGAGCTAGATCCTCCTCTCCAATTGAGGATCCAATTGTATCTTGTTTTTTTTTTCATATTCCTTATAATAAAAAGTTTTTGGTGTGTCTTCTTCATAATTGTTTCATTACGGTTTGCTGATTTGGTTGAAAGAGTACCTACTTCCTATCAGTTTTTTCGCAATATAATGTATCCAACCACTTATACACCATGTATTGCATTATATATATATATATGAATTATACAAGAAAATAATGTGCAAGAAAAAAGAAATTTCTTTCAATGATTGCTGATTTAGTCATCCTGATGGAATAACTTAAGAAAGACATTTAATCGGCCTGTAAAAATTGGCTGGAAATAATTTATATTATCTTTCAAACATCAGGACACCATAGGTGATGCAACACAAAAAGCTATTTTCAAACATGGACTTGGATAGCTCTGTCCACCATCTTAGGCATGATTCAAGGCTCCTCTCTCATTTCAAGACTTATGCATAACTCTATAGTCTCTTCTCCATTCCAGCCCATAGGGCTGTCAACTTTCCGCTTACTTTCAAGTTTAAGCTTTTTAATTTGTTATTTTTTAATAACTTTAATAATCCCTTTCTACAAGGGATAATTTTGAACTTGCTGTATTTTTATGTGGACTTTTTAATGCTTGAGGAGATAGATTACATGAATTATTTAGGTAAGTAATTCTTCACTTCATGCCCTCTCAAACCCTAACCAAGATTCCTCAGCACCTCCTCCCTCTATCCTCCTCATCAACTCTGGAAGCCACCTCAACCTCTCAATCTAACCTTCCCACTCAAAACCTTAAAAACTTCTCTTTTGGTTTTGACTTATTCCACGAACCCTAATCCTTCTGTTGACCTCTGCGGTTAAAACAAAAAAAGAATAAAAAAGTGTGCATGAATCATTACCTGTACCAAATCTTGCACAAATATTGCTCTGCCATTCGCCCCCATCCTTGTGCAATGGCGTCGTTTGCAGTCTGGTCACACGCGATTTGCCTCGACAAAGCCTCCACTCGTGTTGATAGAATGACAATGATGCTCCCATTCACTGGCTGCTTCCATTCGCAAACCCTGATTCCTCTTTGCCTTCCCATAATCGCGAATCATTGCTTCCTCCCTCAAGCTTTCGCCTCCAACTCATTTGAAGCCCGAACTCCTCAAACAATCTCTGGCCGGCCCTATTTCCTTTGCTTACCTCCTCTATTCAACGCCTCTCCCATGTTGTCTAGTTCGCAAGCCACACCCAAACCGAACCTCCACCCAAACTCCTACCCAGTCGACTCCATCTCCTCACTCCTTATTCGACGCAGCCGCAGTCGAAGTCGAGATCCCTCTCCAAGTCGCAAAACTATCCTCAACTTCAAAGCCTACAGGCCGACCGACCCTAACCAAACTCCTCCATCCCCTCTGCCTCTTCCCTCTTAGACTTGTACTGAATACTTGCCCATTCTCCTTGTTCCGGTGCCTCCACTCCACTGAAAATCCAATCGTTGCTTTCGACTGAGCTCCACAGCTATCCAACCTGTCAATCTACAGTCTTCGTTCCCTCTTAAGCCGAAAATCCTCTCCATCTTCCAATCCATGCCCAACCCTTTGGTCCATGCCCAACCCTTTGGTCCACAGAGAGAGAGAGAAAGAGATTTCTCTCTACCTAGTCGCCTCAATCGTGCCTCTCTTCCCGATCTCCATAGAGGTAGTGATTAGGTTAATTTTTTTATATGAACATTAGTTATGGTTATTGATGTTATGATCAAGGTTTTCAAAGGCGAAATCTGGAATCGAGGCGTTTTTTCTAAACGAGGCGAGGCGTAAGCCTCTAAACGATTAAAATAAATTAATTTAAAATTATAAATAACGATAAAAAATAACAAAATATTATGTCAACTATGAATTTGAAGATTTGTTTTAAAATAATATTACTGAAATACAAGATTTAAAATAAACTCACTTAAAAATAAAACATGCCCTTAGGATCAAGACCCAAAGCAGGCTCATCATTACTTTGATTGTCTTCATAAGAATCTTCATAATTAATGTCAAAGTCATCCTCAAACTCTTCTTCATCTATAATATTTTTTCCTTTATTTATTATATCAGTTAATATTTCATTAGCTCTAAAATGAAACAACAGTAACATACATAATAATTCATTATATTTAAGAATACCTTTGAATTTTTTTGAAGCTTCAATCTCACTTTGTTTCTTTCTTTTATATACGTGAGTAGTTGCTTCATTGTCTTCTTCATTGGTATGAGTTTCTACTTCTGCTTAAACTTTAGAAACATCAGCATTCTTAGAAGTAACCCATTTATCATCAGATTGTAACTCATCAACAAGCAAATGGTCAATTTCATTCTCAATATTTCCTTGATTTTGCAATTTAAGATATCTATCTTTTAATTTTTTGTTAAACATAACATAAACTAGTTTGTTCATTCGATCTGCCGCCAATCGATTTCTCCTCTTTGTATGAATTTGATTGAAGATGCTCCAATTACGCTCGCATGCAGAAGCCGAACACGTTAGGCTAAGAACTTTAACTGCAAAAGCTTTCAATTTAGGAACATCATCTCCAAATTGAGCCCACCAACGTTCTACATGAAGACAAATATAATATTTTATGAATATTGGTTGAAGTAAAAGACTTGAACATAAATATTAACATTAAAATTATACCAGTCATGCTAACAATAAGATATATTTTAACAATTATTTGTATTACCAAATACCAATAATAAAACAACATGAATACAAAAATATACCAGTCTGTCGGGGGTCCAAGGGGGCTGCACCCCTGCGGGAGTTTCTGGGTGCAGCGCCCCCGGAACAAAATTATATTATAAGAGTAATTTTGAAATTCTGCTTGTTGTATATGCTCAGTACCGAGCGTACCGAGCGTGTACCGAGCATGTACCGCTCGGTACTGTCTCGGTACCGAGCGGTACATGCTTGGTACCGAGCGGTACATGCTCGGTACCGAGCATGTACTTGCTCGGTACCGAGCATGTACTTGCTCGGTACCGAGCATGTACTAGCTCGGTACCGAACGGTACTAGCTCGGTACCGAGCATGTACTGAGCGGTACCGAGCATGTACTGAGCAGTACCGAGCATGTACAATCTGATGAAGCGAGACATGAAGCAAATAACTGGAAGAAAGATCGTTACCTAGCCTAGAAAAAAGAACCTTCAATTACAGGAAGCTGGAGAAGAAGAAGCGAGACATGAAGCAAATGACGGGAAGATTACGGGAAGCTGGAGAAGAAGAAGAAATAAATCGTTACCTTCGATCGCCTCCAGCTATGTTCGAACTCGACCGAACTGTGGTCGTCGAAGTCGGCGGAGTTCGCCTTTCTGTTCTCACCCAAAGCAGAAGCAGGTATGTTACCCTAATACTCGACTCTTATACGACTCTCACCGCTCGGTCTATATACTTACTAATCGAAGCGGTGCCTCATTTCGCTTCGAGGCGTTACGAACCGAAGCCTACGTCCCGTGCGAAATAAGCGCACACTCCGCCGAATCCAACGAGGCGTAAGCCTCAACGCGCAAATGCTTCGCCTCGCCTTGAGTCGCGCCTCAGTGCGTACGCCTCTTCCGCCTTTTTAATCGTTGATTATTAATAATATTAATTAATATTACTAATATTATTATTAACAAATATATATATGCGTGTAAAAAAAAGAAAAGAAATAAAAGAAAAAAAAGAAGGAAAAAAAAAAAGAAAAGAAAAAAAAAGAAGTGAGAAAAGAGAATTAAAAAAAATAAAGAGAGAAGTGGGGAAATCTTGTGCATTTTGTTGTCTTCATCACCATTGGTCCAATTGCAAAGGTATAATTCCTTAAACATTAAAACTCCAATAGCCTATTTTCGTCAATTGCGACGCACTGAAAGATCGCCCATACATACTTTTTTTAGCATGCTGGGATGGGACTGGTGCTGTGCCTACGACGAGGAGGGTAATCATCTAAAGTCCCATTTCGGCTTTCGTGACTTATTGGAAAACCTTCTATACATGCTTTTATTAGCGTGGTGGAATGGGAACTCGGTACGATGCCTACGCCGAGGCTGAATTACTTATAAGTATCCCGAGTTGGGGAAAGCCAATTGTCTTGTAAAATAGCTATCCTCAAAGACCACATTCACGCTTTTATTGGCATGTTGGGAATGAAGACTACGGCCGCGGTGTTTACGGACACCTACCATACACACTTTTAGTAGCGTGGTGGGAAGGCCCAAACTCCTGTAGTTTCTTCTAAACAAGGAAGACACATGGAAGCTGTCGAAAATTTTGTCTAAACAGAACGAAGAATTCAAATTGTAATTCAATGAATTTGAACTTAAGTAAATAATAATGAACAACGTTACATGGAACTCAAATGCGCATTGATTACAGGGGACTTGGACATGCAACTGAACTTGAATGATTTGGACAGTAGGGAACTTGAATTAACTTGCAAATCTGAGCCAAGCAATGAATCTAAATTGAACTCAAATGAATGGAATTAGAAAAGAATGCAAAAGAAACTAAGTAATTAGACTTGAATATGAAGAGACTCAAACTGAATGTGACTTAAACTATTTGGACAAACAACCCTCTTGCAACATATCCATGAAAAAGAAAAGATAAATGAGTATGATCTTAGAATGTGAACTTTGGTGCAAAAAAAAGGGGGTCACTGTAGATATGTTGAAACCCCTTCAAATGAAGAGGCTTGATTTGGAGGCACTTAATGCATGTCAAAGTCATCTCAAGTCTGAGACAATTTATAAGAAACTCTAACCTGTGCCAAGTGACATAAACAAGCAGGGGAATGTGTTTGTCCCTCTGGTTCTTGGAAGCATGGGAAATAGAATCTCACTAATAATTCTGAGGGATTATGTTGCACTGATGATTGCAAAAGTGATTAATAAGAAGAAAGAGATATTGCATTAGAAGGCTTAGAGGATGATGATTGTGTGCAGTTCCTCAACAACCATGCATTTGCTAAAGAAGGGAACCATGATGAGCACCATAAAAAGTTAAGGCCCATTGCTAAATGGATAGTTAATAAGCTTTTAGAATCTCTATTGATGACAAAAGTTATAAAATTCCTGAGGATATTCGACAGTTGTATGTTGAAACTAGCAATTTGAAAGTTCCCAAAAAGATTGGAAAGTTAAAAAATTCACTTGCGATATGCTCGACCTGATGATCAGAATATAATTAATATATTTATTGAGTAATTCAAAACATCAAGAAGCCCCTGCTTGTTTTACTCATATGCCAAGGATTTGAAGATGATACCCGAGATGATTGATACAACTCGCATATGGCTAACACCCTCTAGTTGTGATCGACAACGATTCAACTTCAAGAGGACATGTCAATTCTCCCTAGCTTACCATGAAGTAATAATGTCGGAAGTGTCATGAATATGACGACTATTATACGAACAAATCTAGGGGAACCATAGCAACACTATGAATACACTAAGACTATATGCAAAGGGTGATATTTCCTACAAAAATACAAATACAATATGCAACAAACACAAGTACATTTGTGTAGTCAATAGAAACTCAATGTCAAGTGAAATACATTGGTCCCCTGTAAGCAAAGACGGATGATATACAACAAATGTGAGTGCCTACGGGCCGCTATAGAAGACCCTTCATGTACTCCATATGTTACCTATGGGCAAATACAAAAGGATCAAGACAAACATAAAGCTTCTACGAGTTGTTGTAGAAGATCCATCAAATATTCCAAAATGCCCTCACACTTGTATTATAATATGTATACAATCAAACACAAAGAAATGCATACGTAATTGTATACCTGCATGGGCCCCAACGATTATGTTATGGGTACACATGTGACGTCTAGGGATGCTGCGTAGGTTAAATAATAAACCCAAGTTTGATCCCGATTCTTCTATGCAGGTAGATAGGAATCAACATGGCTCGAACCATTAAACAAACACACGACCGTGGAACCGACCGAAATATATATATATATATATATATATATATATATATATATATATATATATATATATATATATATATATATATATATATATATATATATATATATATATATATATATATATATATATATATATATTATAATTTATGTTAGGCTTTAAAGGTTTATTGAAGGAACAATTCATTAACAAAGGCATTAAGCCATCAACAAACCCGGTCCTCTGTTGGCAAGTTGACGGAGTCGACAAGGTTTAATCGACATATAAAAATGTCTATAAATGCCCTGATGATGGCCGTGTTGAACGTATATCTCAACCAGAGGGTTAATTCCAAATTCTCTATACTTTCAAATGTAACCCAAATACCCCTCAAACATTCAAAATTCCAAAAATTTCAAAACTCCAAATATTTAAAAATTAAAATTATTCACCAAAATGTTTAAAGCAAAATCCATTCACCATCCGCAATAATTTGCTGAGATGGACAAATCTGAAAATAACTTCAACTAAAAAAGAGCTAATGTCTGGTCAAGAATATCACTAGGATTCATTCACAAACAATCTCCTGCCAGTAAGGACGTGGCATGTGTCCTATAACCGACAATTTTCCAGTAAAATGGCACCGCAGAATAAACGTTATGATCGAGTCCCTCTGAACGGGATGATTTATCGTTAAATGACATCACTAAATTACGGTTCACTACATTACGGTTATGGCGAGAGCCCATATGCTCCAATGACTTCAAATCATTAAGATATGAATCATTATGATATAATCAATAAGACATAAAGCCATCTATTAGCAAAGGTAGATCCAAATTTGTCCCATTAGACAAGCATTTCCCCCTAGGTCTATAAGGTACCCTTTGGACGAAACAACCCATGGTTGTCGACAAGGATCCTTCTGTCAGGTTGGGTCGACTACCTCCTCTGATTAAGTAGACCAGTGATCACGATGGTCCGGGACGACGGAACCATGAGATCTTGATTGGGTCTATCATCCAATCCCCCACCATCTACTTTAAATGCAAGATGGTGAAATTTCTAGTTTTAAATATCAAATCTTCGAATACCAAAACCAATGCTGCTACTATCTGTCAAATAACATGTACTTCTACGTATCTGATCGACGATCAGCCTTAATAGAAAGTTTTCTCTCATTATCGGGAGGGGTAATTAACTATAAGGGCTTGCGCCTATAGGTAATCAGAACTCAAATCATAAAGTCCTCACAAAATGAGGGCATAATCTATGGGTAGTGTCTTATCTACGAACTCATCAGCCTTCCCAAAATTTACCCTTGAACTTAATCTGTTAAAACTCCCCCAAAAAGCAATGGGGAGGCCGGTACCGAATTTTCAGAGCCCACACCCTCCTATCTCCTTCAATAGTCTCCTTTCCTTTGCTACAATTTGTAAGCTCTCAATCAACTTTTTAAATAGCTACCTCAAGCCCTTCCTCTTTCCACATTTCCCTATCACATTGTACTTGAATTTGAAATAAAAGGTTTTAGAGGGCATGAAGGGAATATTTTCCCACCATTGAAATTCAAATATGGAGTGCCACCAAGATATCAAAACACAATTGAAAAATTTCAAATTAAATTAATCAATTAATCTATCTCCTTATGCATTAGCAAGTGCAAATAAATATACATCAAATTCCAAATTATCCCTTTTAGATAAGGATTCAAATAAAGTTCCTAAAACATAATAAATTATGAAATTTAGACTTGAAAATTAGTGAGGAGCCATTTCTCATGTGTGCCAAGCATTTTCCATAATACATTGTGCTTGAACTTGAATGGAAGCCTTCTTGGTTGATCTTTCTCTTCAAACTTGCCTTGTAAGAAAGGAGTTCATTCATTTAAGTGAGGGAAATTCACTCTTCCGTTGTATCAACATGCATGAAATTAATCGTGATATTCATTCTTGGTAATGTTTTTGTGTGCTACATCTAAGGGTGTAAGCGAGTCAAGCTAACTCATGAGTTGGCTTGATAAATGGCTTGTGAGCTAAGCTCGATGAGTTAATGATCCAACCTTGGCTCGACTTATTAGCTTGCGAGCCAACTTTATTTGTATCCCTTTTATTATTATTATATTTTTAATTTCTCATTCCTTTTATTATTTTGTTGTAATAATTGCTTTATTTGTATTTATTTTCTCTTTTATCATAAACGAACTAGCTGAAACTCATAGAATAAAGCTCAAGCTTGATTAATTAATCATGCTTAAGCTATAAGCCAGGTATGACTTCGAGCTTGACTTGCCTTGTTTATATCCCTAGCTACATCAACAGTACCATACCTCGAAAAACTATTCTCTATGGAGTTAAAATCAATGTAATATCCATAAAATGTGCAGCTAACTTCCTTGAATTTGTAGTGATCAAGCAAGCTTGATTGAAAGAGATTTGTGCTGTCATGGATGAATCTAAATTCCTGGAAGGTGGTTTGCTTGAACATATTTGCTATTATTTACTATTCTTGGGTGAATAATGGTAGCTGGAAGGCCTTTGAATTTTTGTGGGTTTGGAAATTCACATGCTGGTTTTTGTGAGCCTGGGGAAATTATATTATGAGTTGAAGTGCATGGAGCTGGTGGAGAAAATTTTTACAATGGTTTAGTAGCAATTCTACTGGGGTATTGTGGATTGGAAAGCTTTTATGTATGAGATCTAATTTAAGGTTTTGAAGAAGTGGAGGTGCTAAGGTATCAGCTAGTTTATGTGGAATGTAAGAAAGTTAATTCATTTTATTTTTCACGTCTTTCATCATATTGTATACGTTATCAAAGAGATGGTTAAATTGATCTGATGTGGGTTTCAGGTATGTAAAGTTTTGTTATGGTTTGAACAAATACCCATTGTGTATAGATATTAAGGTTCAATGATGATCAACGCAAAATTTATAATGGCTTTAAAAGGAAAAAAATTAAGTTCTTATACACTGCCAACAACCAATAATGTTCAACATAGAGAAAAAAAATTTGTAACATCTTGACCTTTAAGAGGAGATCACCAAAACTTGAAGCTTGATGTCAATTTATAAATGCCTTGATTGTTTCCTTCCTTCCAAATTGTTAAAATGCCTTGGTTGCTAAATATTCCTAGATGATCTGATACAAAAAATTGGTTGTGGTAGGTGGTGGAATTTTGAGGTGGATGGAACTCTCTTTTGGATGGGTTGGTGGAAAGATTTGGGAAGGATTTAAATTTTTTGTGGAGGGGTTGAGAGGTAGTTTGTTATGTGGGATTTATTTCTGTAAGTGAGGTAAGAGGAAGGGCTTGGGATTTTGCTAGAGGTTGCCGAGAGCATACAAAGTAGAATTAAGGTTTATAGTGTTCTGGGAGATTAGAGGAGGTTTTTTTTTTTTTTTTTTTTTTTTTTTCTGAAATTTTATTTATTTATTTATTTATTTTATTTTTTTTAGGAGATTTGAGGAGGCTATGAGAGGGGAAAAGGAGGAATTAAGGTTTTTGGAATAGGTCAAAATTGAGACAAAACCTCTTTAGGATTTTGAGTGTGAAGGGTTGGCCAACAGTTTAAGATGGTTTCTAGGGGCTAACGTAGAGGGTAGAGGGAGATGCAAAGGAATCAAGGGTTTTTGTTTGAGAGGGAATGAAGATAAAATTTCCTAACCTAAAGAATTTTGCTTTGAAAAATCACCAAGCCATCAAATCTCAAGATAAAAACGTCAAATTGAATTAATCAAGCAATATATCTCATGCATTAACAAGTCTACATAAATATGCATTAAGTTCCAAATTATCCCTTTTATAAAGGGATACAAATAAAGTTCCTAAAAAATAGCAATTAAAAAATTTAAACATGAAAAGAAGGGAGGAGCCCGCTGGCCATATGGAGAGAGCTAGCAATAACAGAATTGAGAGAGGAGCCTTGGATCAAGCCCTGTATTGTGGAAAACGCCTTGAACTAAGGAGAGAGGGCTGGCGACACCTATTTTGAATGATGGGAGATAAGCCAAGCATTATTCAAACAGCATTGCACATACATGTGAATGGAATCCTTTTTTATTGATCTTGCCTTCTAAACTTGCTTTGTGAGAAGAAGCCATTAAGGAAGAGAAATCCACTCTTCAATTATATCAATTAGCATGATATTAATCATCATATCCATATTTGATAATGGTTTACTGTGCTGCATCAATGTTTATTTTTTTACTCCTTAGTCTTGTATTGTGATAATTGTAAACATATGGTGCTTGTAAGTTCTTGCAAATTTTGTTTGCAATGCCCCTGAGAGCATTTTATGACGAAGTAACTCCATATTATTTTTCAGGTAGAGTTTAAAGAGTATTTTTCTGGTCAAATTCTTCATGCGGTTGCAGAAGCTCCAAAGGAGGCCCTTCCTCAGGACTGTAGGCCCAGTTTTGACACTGCTTGGATGACAAAAATGAAGTTTGAGGTTTGAATTTCCAAAGATGCTGTCTTTTAATGATCTTCCTTATTGAACATATGATGAAGATAAATTATCATCTGATTATTATGATCTTCCATTGAATAGTTGATAAATTTACGGTTAAAAAAAAATTCAATGGGTACTTAAATAATAAAAGTCTATCCTATCTATTTTCGGTTCAGTTTATGGTTTGGGTGTTTTAGAAGACAAACATATGAATCTACGATAGTTCACCTACATTGTTATGTACTAATAAATACTATGTTATGCATTCTACTTTGAGATGTTTATCTTATATATAACAATTGTAAATTAAATTAGGCTGAATGCAAACTAAATTTGAATCAATAAGTATAAATAGGACATTGATGATTCAATAGATTCCTTACTCAAGCTATATTAAGTAAGCCTGTATCATAGACATTGATATGGAAATAAGCACAACGAAAGAAGCTTGATGCTAGCTTCATCTATGTTAACCAACCAAGACTCATGTCCTTGAGAAAGCAAGAAGGAAAGTGATTAGCTTAGAAAATGATGTAATTTTGTGCAGGTGTTAATATATGCTGTTGTGGAATTGAGATAACTGAAGTAAATTTCAATGAATAGGCTTTCGTTTTAGTGACCTCCTTCCCTCCTTGAAAGTACTTCTCCAAGAGTCGTTCACACACCCAAGAAGTATTCTTGCACGTTGATTTTTTTTTTCCCTTTCAACTGAATTCAACGTAAATTGAAAAATTTTTATTGACTTTATCCAAGTAATTTCAACGAATCAAAAGTCATTTGGTAATTTTATAAAATACAAACTTATAGTTATGATATATAAAGTAATGCAAGAATTTATCACTAGAAAACTATTTTAAATTGCATGATACTCGGCACACTTGAGAACTTTTTCGTAAATTTAGCTATGAGGCACATGCCGCATTGCCTGGTACGTGAGGCCTACTCCTCACATAATGTGTGACATGCCTTTGTCATAATTTTTTGAGGCATGCACAATTTAGAGTAATTTTTTTAATCAAATATAGTGAATATATTTAATAAAATCCTCTATAATTAACCCTGTACCTCACACTCAAGCCTCACATCTCATGGTCTCTCATTTTCATGGAATACCTGCGCCTTGTCTCCTTTTCTCATGCATGCCTCAACATCCTTCATGTCCACCATTGTTGATGTTGTCTCTTCCTTACCAAGTTCTCTTTCTCGACAAGGAAGTCTTCCTCGATATCTCTTCTCAATTTTATGATAATTCCGAAACCCTAAAATTTTTCTCTTTCCTAAACTTACTTTCTTTAATTTGGTTTTGAAGGGTTTCTTATTTATTTGAACACTGCATGTTTCATTTATTTTAATTGAAATTTTCATTTTACAATTTTTATAAGAAAATGTCAAAGCTAAGGAGAAAAGTACAACTGGTATTAGAAAAGACCCGACATTGCGACATATTGTTCAAATTGATATTGGAGGGAATGGCATGATATATGTTTATCTAATTTGTAAATATTGCAAAAAGGTTATTAAAAGGGTTGTTATATGAATGAAAGGTTTTTTTTGGCCCTCGCAAGAGTATTGCACCATTTGCCAAGTTATCTAAGGTAGCTAAAGAGGAGATCCGTGCTTGTATGAACAAGTCGACTATGTCAAAGTACTTAGCACAATGATAGTTTGATGAAAAATAAATGTTAGTTTTTATTATGGTAGTGGGCCTAGTGATAAAACTCTTCATCTTCATTGCCACAACTCTCATGTTGAGGTGCAAGAGAACCTATGTATAAATTCATGGTAAATATGAAGGATGACGAAGATGATGCGTGAGGGTAGCCCATTGGATATTTCATGAAAATGTTATGCAAATGTGTTTTCGTATGAATATTGGTATGTTCTTTTACGAAAATATTTTTCCATTTAATGTGGCCTGCTACAACTAAATTTATCTCAAGATACGTTACCAAGTAGGTCGGAAGAAAGACAACCTATAGACACTATGTTCATTTGCACACAATGGCTTAACAGTCATTGATTAAAAAAAATAACACAAGTGAAATATGTATAACACAAGCGAACAAAAAATAAAATGAAAATTGCCTATAAAAAGTTAGGTATTTAAATTTCTTTTAAATATTAATTAATATTTTTATTTATAGATTAGGGAAAAATAAGATAATTAAATAAAAATTTGGAGGAAGATTAGGGAAATATTGACACAACTAAAGTTGGGGTGGGGTAGAAAGCAATTTATATATAATGATGATGACTCCAAGGAAGAAGCTTTTAGTCATGAGAGTGCTAAGGACTTTTGATTTTATAATTGTGTCTTTTTATTTGTTCTGTTCTTATTTGGATATTAGATATTAGGAGGAGAGAGCTCATGTTAAGCTAATATTGAATTATTGGGTTATAAAGTAGTTGGTAATCAATGTAAAATTTGTTATTACCAGGTCCCAAGCCTTAAATATGAAAAGTAGAGGGTTGCGTTAGGTATTCAACAAATAATAAAAAATTTGTTGAACAATCATAACATGAAGCCTTTAATTTATTGTGTTAATATTAAGAAGTTCTTTGGAAGCAACTCATTATATGGCCCGAATATAGTGAAAATATGCAAAGGCCGCTGCACTGACGCTGCAGTATATTGTTAAATAAGCAAGGGCTTCCATATCATGGATGGATGTAGGCTAAGAAACTAGTTCATAAAACTAAAATTAAGATAAGAACTTGAAATATAGGTACTTTTAGAGACAAATTAATGGAATTAATAAATATTATGATTTATAGGAAGATAAATAATCTATGTATTTAGGAAACTAAATGGTTGGGGAAAAGGGCATGGAGATTGATACTTTATGATTTTATTTTGATATTTAGACAGGAGTCGTACTAGAAATGATGAAAGTGTGATTTTAAATAAGGATTTGAAGGATAATATTATTGAGATTAATAAAATTGAGATAAAATTATAACTTTAAGTATTTTTTTAAATGCTAAGATTCTTAATGTTATAAGTGCTTATGCTTCTTAAGTAAGTTTGAAAATATGTTCAAAAATAAAATTTTAAAATGACTTAGAAGAATTAACATAAAAGATTTCTATTGAATAAAGAGTGAAGGAGATTTAAATTGACATTATTGATATAGTGGTGGAAGATTTTAAAGATATTTATAGTGGCTATGAGTTTGGAGAAATTAATGAAGGTGATAATACTTTATTCAAGAAAAAAGAGGATCACCTCATCATTTATAAAAATGAACATGTAGAACTCATATTGATTATTTTCTAATAAAAATAGATCATTTATATTACAAAGATTATAAAGAATGTTCGAGTAAAAGTTTATTTACTATCATTGCTTATTAGTTTTAAACTTTAAGATGAAGAGATAAAAAAATGTAGATAAAATTTTTTTTTTAAATGATATTCATTATAAGTGGATAAAATATTTTGATAATTTTTTTAATGAATATTGTGAGAATATGATTGACTTTAGTGACCTTAGTATCTTAAATAAAAATAAGGATTTTTAATTTTGTAATTGTATTAGTAAAATCAAAGTTGGAAAGGCTTTACAGAAATGAACTGTGAAAAAATAGTATGACCTGATGATATTTTAATAGAAGTGTGGAAATATTTTGAAGATCAAGGAATTTCTTGACTTAATAATTTTTTTAATATTATTTTAAAGACAAAAGATATCAGATGAGTAAAGGAGTGAGTTGGTTTCTATTTTTAAAAATAAAGGTGATGCACAAGAGTCAGCAAATTATAAATGAATTAAGTTAATGTGTGATACATTAAAATTATGGGAGAGTAATTGAGCCTAGATTATGATGTGATATTAATATTTCTCAAAATTAGTTTGGATTCATTCTGGGTAGATCTACTATGGAAGTAATTTATTTATTTAAAGTTTTGATGAATTATAGAGATATGAAGGAGGATCTGCATATGATATTTATTGATGTAGAAAAATAATATAATAAAGTTCCATGAGAAGTGCTACGGGAGTTTTAGAAAAGAAAGAAGTTAATAATGTTTATGTTCAAGTCATTAAGGATATGTATGCTGGAGTTATTATTTGTGTTCAAACACAAGCTAATTTGACTAAGTATTTTCTTATTTCAGTTGGATTACATCAAGGAACTGTTGTGACTCGAGTTCACGGGTTTATATTTTTGATGATAACAAACATTATGGCTCATGTTTCATTGTATTTTTCATTCTATATTTGTTTTGTGTGTATACTAACATTTCAGGAAAATCATATTCCAAACTACCGAAGATTTCAAAACAGATTAGATTAGGGTTTCTTGTAATGAAGTCTGTAATTTTTCTATTTTTTTAGTTTGAGAGAGTGTGATTGTAATTGGGTAACCGTGCACACACACTAGGGGAGTGAGTCAAAACTTTAGATTTGTTTAAACAGTTAGTACTGTACGATGTATGGTTCGTACAGACGACTCACATAGTATGAAATGTTATCGTACATAATCGTACCGGACGAACTTGTTCAGTTTTTGAACTGTTCGTACAGTACAATGTCTGTTCGTACAGACGACTTAAAGAGTACGAAATCAGGTTCATACAGGATCGTACATGGAATTTTTGAACAATTCATATGGGACGATATGCATTTTGTACGGATGACAAAATAGAGTTCATACCACAAAATTGAACTATTCGTACAGGACGTTATATGTTCGTACGGACGGATTGTTAAAGACTGCATGCGATTATACAGTACGATCGTAGGATAATTTTCTTGCAATTTTCAATTTTTGGATGATTTTTCATGTTCTTTCAATATTTGGAGTCCTGAAAATTGTCACTAAACACCTTTGTTGTGAATTTTTCTTGAGAGTGGCTATTGAGTGTGAGTATTTGGGAGAGATTGTGAGAGTGAAGTGTGAGAGATCAAGTAAGGGGGAGTTGTTAGGGATTCACAAGGTTGCCCGAAGCGAGGATCTTTTTGTCTCCTTCAAGTTTGTGCCCATCAACTCTGGAGGCTCTTAATTGAAGTTCTTCAACATTGGTCGTGGGTTCTTGCCTTCACCAGGAGGGTGAAAAAGGATGACGGTTCTCTGCCTTCACTAGGAGGGTGAAAAAGGATGATGATTATTCGCTTTCATCAGGAGGGTGAAAAAGGACGAAGGTTCTCTACTTTCACCAAGGAGGGTGAAAAGGGATGACTGTTCTCTACCGCATCAGGCTGTGGGAGCAAAAGAAGAGTCACTATGTTTAGTTCAATTCCTAAAGGAGTCTTTAGGGAGTGGATGTAGATCTAGTTGGATCGAACCACTATAAAATTTGATTTTCTTTTGTTCTATTTTATTTTCTGTATTTTTATTTTTTGCACTTTAATGTTTTGTGGTTGAATTTTTTTTTTTTTATGAAAATCATATCCAAACTACTGCATATTTTATGGATCAGAGATTTAATTTTCTAGAAACGATTTTAAAAATATATCAAGAAATTTTTAAATAATCAATTCACCATTCTCTTGGTTAGCCTTGGGATAGTTCTATTAGGTTTAACAATCTACATGAACATTCAAGTGGTATCAGAGCCAATCTTAAAAATTAAAGTTTATATTACTTTTTGAAAAATGATTATTGTTAATTTTGGAAATCGTAATACTACTGATGGATATTCGATCACTATATCACATTTATTTGAAAATATTTCTTTTGATTTTTGAAAAATTAGAATGTTTACTTTCTTGCAATTAATAGATTATCGAATGTGACATATAATTATAGCTGGTTATTCTGTACCGTCACATATTATAGATGAAATCAAAATCGATATCCCATTTTTTGAATGGAGTAGAGTAGAATAAATTTATGCTCAATTAAATGCTAAATATATGAATTGTTTGTTCTGTGCTTTAAATTCTAAAGATTATATGATAATCTTTACATGCACTACTTTTAGGAAAGTTTATGCACTACATACAAAGGTACTAGAGAAGTCAAGCAATCTAAGTTAAATATTTTTATACATAACTATGAACTTTTTAGCATGAAACCTTATAAAACCATCTTAGACATGTTTATTAGGTTTTCACAAATAGTAACATCATTGCAAGCTGTAGGTAGAGAAGTTTCAAATTTTGAAAAAGTAAATAAAATTTTACAATGTCTACATGAAAAAATTAATGCTAAAGTTACTGCTATAATTTAATCAAAATTTTTTGAATGATTATACTATTGATAATTTGATTGTCTCACTTATTGCTCATGAGCAAACTATGAGTCAAAGATTTTTGGATGCAGGTAAATGATAGTGCTAAAAATCGAATACACTGAGAAAAGCAACTCAATAGATGATGAAAGTAAGGATATATCATCGATAATGAGAAAATTTGAAAAGCTACTGAAGCGCAAACATCAACATCAACAAAAGAGAAACAAAGGTAAAAATAGTAATGATATTAAGAATTCCTCTAAAGTAATTTGCTTTGGGTATAGAAAACTAGGACATATGAAAAATGAGTGCCTGAACTTAAAAATATTTCCTGCAATGAAAAAGGTAAAAATAAGCAAATTGCAATAAGGACAAATGATAAAAATTAAAAAATCTCTTGAGCAAACGTAGCATCTGAATCATCAGAGCAGGAGCAAGATGATATTTAAAGTTTTGTTTGTGTGTTGTTAATATATGCATTCATTTTTTTTCTTTTGCGAATGTGTTTAATTTTGTGTTGTTTTTTTTTAAGATATGTTTATTTATGTTCTTTCTATTATTTGTAAAGTCACTCTGATTAACACATACACATGTCACACATTAGAGAATCAAATCACTTTTCAAAGGTCATTTTTTCTAAAAATGAAAATTTATCTCATATTTTTTTGAATTTTTATGTAAGTTGTGGTTGACTTCTCTAAAAATAGTGAAAAGAAGGAAACTCATGATTTTGTCTCTCTATCTCATTTCTTAATGAGGCTATTTTACTTTTGATTTAAAATCTTCATCAAATTATAAATTGAATTTTAAAATTGAACTTTTTTCATCTCCTCACATTTTTTCTATCTCATAGGAATTTTTTTACAAGTTGTTGAATTCACCTTATTATTTTCTTAATCAAGCAGTTTTTTTGTCACTTGAATGAGTTTGCTTTAGTTTTTAAAATTACATAAAGGAGGCATATTTATTAAAAAGAAAGGAGACACAAAATGAGCCCAAAGCTGAAAAGATGCGTAATGACACCAAATTTAAAAAAATACACAAAATGTATCAAATATCAAAAGATGCGCAAAGTTTGCCAAAAATTAATAAAGAGGCACAAAATAAGCCCATAATAAGTTTGCTTACCTTTCTTGTATTTCTTAAATCTTAAGAAAATCTTTATATCTATTGATATTTTCAATACTTGAGTTTGAAAATTGTGATTCTTGATTCACCAATTTTTGCATTAATCTTCTATTAGATATATTTCATGAAAGGAGTTTTAAAAAGATTAATGTTTTCTTCTTTAATTTGTTCCTTGATTTACATGTTGGCTTAAAAAGTTTTTGAGCCTTTAAAAGAACTTAAGTTAGGATTAACAAATTCTGAATCTCTAACCTTTCTGGTTTATGCATTGTCAATTCATGCTTTACTAAATTTTTGAATAAAATCAAGAAGTAACTTTCTCATTCTAAGAAAATTTGCTAAAATTTCAAACTGAATTATCTAAAACATCACTTTCACCTGGTCAGGGTCCATTTGTTCTTTAGTCTTTTTTTTTTTGTGTTTTTTGTGCTCTTCTTTTTGACAATGTCAAAGGGGAGAATGTGATGTTGTATTTATTTTGTACTTTTGTTTTTATTTTATTTATCCTTTTGTTATTAAAAAAAAGAGAAAATTATTTTAGTTTCCCCTATTTTTAAATAATTATCTTAATAAGTGGGAGATTGTGAGAGAGATAAAACTTAATTTGTAAATTCAACCAGTAATGTTTGCCATCATAAAAAAGGGGAGATTATTACAACTCGAGCTCACGAGTTTATATTTTTGATGATAACAAATATTATAGCTCACATCTTTATGTTTCATAGTATTTTTTATTCTATACTTGTTTTGTGTGTATACTAATATTTCAGGGAAATCATACTCCAGATTGCCGAAGACTTCAAAACATATTAGATTAGGGTTTCTTGTAATGAAGTATGTAATTTTTTTTTTTTTTTAGTCTGAGAGAGTGTGATTGTAATTGGGTAACCGTGTACACACACATTGGGGAAGTGAGTCGAAACTTTAGATTTGTTTAAATAGTTTGTACTGTACAATGTATGGTTCATACAAACGACTCACAAAGTACAAAATGGGATTATACATAATCGTAATAGACGAAATTGTTCAGATTTTGAATTGTTCATATAGTACGATGTCAGTTCGTATAAACGACTGATAGAGTACGAAATCAGGTTCGTACAATCGTATATGGATTTTGAACTATTCGTACGAGAAGATATACATTTCGCATGGATGACAAAATTGAGTTCGCACAAACAAATTCGAACTATTCGTACAGGTTGTTATACGTTCGTACGGATGGATCGTACGGGACTGCATGCGATTGTACAATACGATGGTTAGACAGTTTTCTTGCAATTTTCAGTTTTTGGACGGTTTTTTATATCCTTTCTATATAAGGAGTCCTAAAAACTGTTACTAAAAACCTTTGTTGTGAATTTCTCTTGAGAGTGGCCATTGAGTGTGAGTGTTTTGGAGAGATTGTGAGAGTGAAGTGTGAGAGATCAAGTGAGGGGGAGTTGTGAGGGATTCACATGGTTGCTCAAAGCGAGAATCTCTTTGTCTCCTTAATGTTTCTGCCCATCTCCTTTGGAGGCACTTAAGTAAAGATCTTCAACATTGGTCGCGGGTTCTCTGCATTCACCAGGAGGGTGAAGAAAGACTGCAGTTCTCTGCCTTCACTAGGAGGGTGAAAAAAGGACGATGATTCTTTGCGTTCACTAGGAGGGTGAAAAAGAAAGACAGTTCTCTACCTTCACCAGGGAGGGTGAAAAAATACGACTGTTCTCTACCGCATCGGTCTGGTGGGAGAGAGTTTGTAAGGGCTTCTCCGCTTTGTTGTGGGAGGAAAAGAAGAGTCACTATTGTTTAGTGCAATACCTGAAGGAGTCTTTAGGGAGTGGACGTAGATCTAGTTGGACCGAACCACTATAACATTTGGTGTTCTTCTGTTCTCTTTTATTTTTCACATTTTTATTTTACACACTTTAATGTTTTGTGGTTGAAAATTTTTTTGTGAAAATTATATTCAAACAACTTCAAACAATTGCATATTTTAAGGATCAGAGATTTAATTTTCTAGAAACGGTTTTAAAAAATTCCAAGAAGTTTTTAAATAATCAATTTATCCCCATCTTGGTTAGCCTTTGGACAGTTCTATTAGGTTTAACAACATACATGAACTTTTAGGATCAGCTTTAAACCCATATTTTTTTTGTTTTAATCATGGATTCTCTTACTAGAAATTTATAGAAGGATGTATCTTAGTGTTTGCTTTTTGCTGATGATATTATTCATGTTGATAAGAATAGAGAGGGAGTTAATGAAAAACTTGAATTGTGGAAGTTAAGAGTCTAAAGGTTTTTACTTGAATAGATATAAAATTAAATATATGGAGTTTAATTTTTGTAGACAGATCTAGTGGTGGGATTGTGACATTGGTGACCGTGTGACTAAAAAGAGTGCACGTTTTAGATATTGGGTCTATTGCTCAAAGAGATGGTGAAATAGATGGGGATATTATTAGTAGAATTCGAGTTGGATGGTTGAAATGGGGAATACATTAGGCCTGCTGTGTGGTAGAAAGCTATCCCTCAAATTTAATAGAAAATTTTAGAAGATGGTGATGAGACCTGAAATGTTTTTAACGTATAATGTTGGCTATTAAAAGAGAAGTATAAAATTAAGTGTTGCAGAGATTATGATGCTTAGGTAGATGAGTGGCTTTACAATTATGTGTAAAATGTGAACGAGTTTGTAAGTGGACCGGTTGGAGTAGCTCTAGTGGCAGATAAGATTAGAGAGAGTAGCCTTAAATGGTTTGATCTATAAAACATGTCTTTTGATGACCCTGTTAGGAGAGTAGATGCATTAGATGCGGCTTATGTTAAGAAAGGTAGGAGTAAACCTAAAAATATTTGGTTAGAAAGTATTAAAAATATCCCATTTTTTATTAGATTTAAGTGATAATTTGACTTTTAATAGGGCACAATAGAAAAAAAAAATTCATATAGCCTACCCCACAGTGGGATAAAGGCTTGTTATTGTTGTTTTTGATTTATTAGTTTAGTTTATAATCTTATTTTACTTCATGTTTGAATGACACTTAATGTTTTGTGATGCTAATATGCTACTTTTTAAGTCATCAAAATAAAGTCATAATGAGGTCCATAGAATGGCTAGGCTAGGTCAAGCATATATGCATGACACATTGTATGATTCACATGACAGACAACTCATTACTCACATTACAACTCAAATGTCATGGTAGTGACCAACAAATATGAGGTTAAAATAGATAAAAATGACTCAACACATAACACAAATGTTGCCATACCTATGATTTACAAGATTACTTACTACATGAGACTGATGTTTGAACTAAACTAGTCTTCAAAATGCATCCTCCATCATTATCAAAATTCTAGTCACAGTCGGCATTTTCTTTGCCTTGATTTTCTTGCCATTTATCCTCACTTAGCTTCAATGATAATATACGTGGTGTTCATATGTAATATCCTTGAATAATTTGCGTTGAAATGAATTCTAAATGATTCCATTTCATAAAGGTTTTAATTGGTTGAAATTGTTTCATGTACAAAAAATTCTTTTAACAAACGTGGATGAATTGCCTCTCAAGTTTTCTTAAGTTGTGAAGCTGAAGAGGGGGTGGCACCCATGCCAGATCTTTTATTGCTTGACGAAAACTCTGCACAATTTACTATATTAAAATTAACATGCATGTAGAAGTAATTATTTTCTTAATTTTTTCGTACTCCTTGATGATTAGCACAACGGTGCCGACGGTTGTTATTGGTAGCACCATTTCTGATGATCTGCATTTAAATGCATCTTTCCTCATCCTATCTTTTTAATCTGGCAAATTAACAGCATCAATTTAACAGGTAAATGAAACTTACAAATGTACGTATAAACTGGGTGGTCAGAAGGCTGATATCTATCCTGATAGCCTTTTCAACTGCAAAGCTAAAGATCCATCTACGGCAGAGATGGTCAGAAGATTCTTTGTGCTGTAAGCTTATCTTGAAATTTTCTCTCTTGTTTCTGGCACAATTTGAAAATTGGTATGAAACTAAGAAATAAATGTAGCGGAATTCAGCTCACATGACAAATAAATGTATTTTGTAGCAAGTGAAACAAAAAACTGAATGTTGCTGCTTTAAGATAGAGACACAAATAGTTGTGTATATAACCGAATCTGAATGCTATGGAAATGACAAATAAAGGTAGCTGCTGCTTCAGATATAAATGCAGCTAGGTTTTGCTGACACCTTCAGCTGCAGATTGCATACTGATTGTTTTGCTGGGATCTTATTGTCTGCCACTGATGCTAATCCGTACTGTGGCAAAAGAGCGGATATGAGAGCTACCGCCAGGAGTAACACCCTTGAATCCATTTTTTTCCGTTCAAGATTACTTTTGTTGATGATTCCATTTTGCTGCAGAATTCAGTTAACCTAAAATTTTCTTACGAAACTTGAAACCAGAATTGCATATTTTGGCGCTTTAGGTAGTTTTTTTCGTATGCTTTCATTTCAATACACTGAGTAATTAGGGCTGAAAATTGACGATCAGTATCCATTGATTTTGAAGTTGAAAACTTCTTTCAGTGTTTGTTTTTTAGATGAGGATGCACATATTGCATATATTTTAGTTTCCTTCAATGTAAGACATCTGAATAATTAACTTCTTTGTAATTGCATATCCATATTGAGCTGGATATGTGGTCAAGTTGTTCACTTGATGTCTGTATCCAATTTTTTCCTTCGGACAAATGAAAAATGATATATGTTATCATTATCTTTTTGTAACCAATCCATTTTTAGCTCCATGCAAAATTGTTGCAATGTTCTTGCAGATTCCATTTTTATTGAAAGGAGTTACAGTTGGCATCTTGAGAGGAATTCTTGTTACTTCGATAATTTCAGATGGGATGGTGAACATTTATGTTTTCATGTAATCAAAGTACAGTGCATACAAATGTTATTGCATAAAAATATTATTTGATTTATTTATGCGGTTTTCTGGAGGGTTATGCCTTGGAGTGCTCTATGAAGCACAAACATGGAGGATTGAGGGTAAGTTATAACATTGGATTAATTAAGATATTAAAACACCCGGAATTTCTTAAGCCTCACGATAAATAAAAATTAGGGTCTAATAGCAATATAGCTATCAAGTTACAAAATCACAAATATTAGCAGAAATCATATCCCATCACTAAATGGGTCTTCAAGTGAATCTTCTTCGTAATTATCTATGCATTCATCATCATCATCAATATGACTATGGATAGCAAATGGATGAACATCATATCTAGAGATTACACTTGCAGAGCTAGCAGTGGACCCGTTTGATCTCTTCGGAGTAAATCTGATAATGCTCTGCCTCATCATCTATGAACCACTCATTATCAGACGACACATGGGTATCATCTTTCATGTATTATGTTACGAGGGAGTGAGTGTAGATATGATTTCTTCAACTATATGTAGCTCAATGAGGCCTCTTGCATCCACTAAGCGTAAAACCCCTAATGGTACACTATACTTCCAAGAAGGGTAGACGTATCAAATGTCATCAAATACACTAAAAGTTAATTTCAAACTTGCAAAATATATTCCTAAACTTAATAAAAATACCTAAAATCCAATGCTCCTATAGGGTTTGTTGCGTAAGGGCTTGCGAAAATTTTGGCGAAGGAGACGGGTGAAAGAGATAAAAAGACCTCCAATTGCTCTCACAAGCGGAGGCGCGCTTTGAGGCCTTTCTTTTTTCTCAAGGTTCGTCAGAGATTAAGAAGAGAATAATAATATCTTCATATAGCTATTTAGACGCTTATTTTTCGAGGAGACATAGCTATGAATTTCAAAGTATTTTGGGTTTTGAATGAGACAGTCTCTCCGCGGACCCTTTCCTTTCTTTTTTCTGGTCGTCGTGGAGAGTTGCCTAGAGATTTTGCCTTCATTTCGTGAGGACTTTATGATATGAGTTCAGGTTTCCTATGGGCGCAAGCACATATAGTTAATTACCCCTCCTGATAACGAGAGAGAACTTTTGATTAAGGCTAGTCGTCAAATGAATACATAGTATCCGACGTATAGTAGCAACAGAGTTTTGGTATTTACAAATTTAATATTTAAAAAGTAGAAATTCACCACCTTGTACTTGAAGCAGATGGTGGGTGATGATAAACTCGAACAGAGGAGGTAGTTGACCCAACTTAAATGAAGGATCCTTGTCGGCAATCATGGGTTGCTTCGTCAAAGGGTACCTTATAGATCTGGAGTGAATATTTGTCTAAGGGAATAAATTTGAAACCATCTTAGCTCACAGAGGATTTTGTGCTCTATCAGTCATATCCTATTGATTCATTGCTCAAGTATTTAACGTCGTTGGGGAACATACCAGTTCTGACCATGACTGTAATATAATGTTGTCATTTGGCGGCAAAACCACTTGGTCATAATCGTTTACCTATGGTGTCATTTGGCGGTGAAACCACCGATTAGAGGACACATGCTATATTTTTATTGGTAAAAGTCAGATTAAAACTGAATCCTGGTAATATTCTCGATCAGACATTTGCTCTTTATGAGCTAAAATAATTTTCAGATTTGTCCACTTCGACAAATTATTGCGAAGAGTAGATGGATTTTGCTTTAAGCATTTGATGATTTATTTCATTTTAAATATCTTAATTTTGGGTGATTATTTTAATTTTGGATTTTCATAGGTATTTGGGAGGCTTTTTTTTAAAAAAAATATTTGAGGTTCCATTCGGTTGAGATAAGCATTCAACACGACAATCATCGGGTTATTATTGGTTGAATCTTATTAACTCATCTAGTTGCCAACAGAGGACCGGGTTCGTTGTAGGCTTTGTGTCTTTGTTAGTGAATTTTCTTTGTTATAGACCTTAAATGCCTAATATGAATGTATAAAATAAATACCCCAGTCGACGCCGCGATAGTACATTTGTTCATTGGTTCAAGTCATGTCGACTCCCATTCTATCAAAGAGAAGGATCAGAATTGAACATAGATTCAGATTTGTCCCGCGTAACATCCTCAGATGCCACGAGTGTACATATGACACGCTCGTCGGGTCCTATGCTAAATCATATTTTAATGCATGTGTCTCACACTCCAGGATCTATATTGGATGAATTGCATATGTTTTTTATTTTAATCATTTAATTAATGCTTACCAATGAACAACGAAAAGAAACATAATTGTATTCTTGTCTTGTCCAGAGTATCATATTATAGGACCCTTATGCATTTATGAAAATATGTAAAATCTTACAGCTGAAATCAATGCTAGATAAAAGCGAACAATATTCTATAAATCATATAAAAAATATATACATCAATATATATACTAATTATCAACAATATGCTATAAATCATATAAAAAAAATACATCAATATATATACTAATTATCAACAATATGCTATAAATCATATAAAAAAAATACATCAATATATATACTAATTATCTGTATCAATTTTTCATTTTATAGTTCATCACATCTCAATCTATTACATCATCAATTACAGTATCAGTAATAGTCAACAATATTAATGCCAACAATAATATTAATATCGTGATCAATAATGTTAAATAGTGTTAATGATAGTAAACAATATTAGTGTCAGCGACAATATCAATACAATATTTTTAGCAATGTCAGCATTAGTATTCTAATCTTCAATGAGTATATCTTAAGAGTATCTTGCTCTTATACTTATGACTCCCAATTAGTCTCTCATTATAACTTCCAATTAATATATTCTTTATAACTCCTCTTGAATCACTTGAATCAGTTACCCCGACTCCTTATAATTCCAAATCTATCTTTAGCTTCTTATGACCCCAAATTAGTAAATCACGTGGATGAGTAGGGTTTCATTGGAGTTATCATATTATGTATCTAATATCATTTAGTGCTTTATTTAAAATATAATAAAATCATATTAAATCGTTCAGAATAATCAATCTATAACATATTCAAATTTTATATAAAGTTTTTGAAATCAGGAGATAATGCAATGTTTGCAGATTTAGGAGATAAAATTCATAAAAATCAAATTATCCAAAATAGAAGTAAGAGATTGGTTATTTATAATGAATAAAAAAATTGTAATAGGAATGATTGACAAATATGATCCAAAAACTTTTCTCTCTCCTCTCTCTTCTTCCCCTCTTCAATTTCTTATGGCCAAGTAACCAAGTGAGGGAGTCTGTCGGGTGAGGAAGGGATATTTATAAATATATATATATATATATATATATATATATATATATATATATATATATATATATATATATATATATATATATATATATATATCAGCACCAAAATACTCCACTTTAGAATTTTCATATTTTTCAAATAAATTTATTTGACATATTTTAGTTATTAATCTCTCCACCTTCGAAAAATATCGTCCTCGACAATTTTATATCAGTTAGAGAGAGAGAAATGCTCAAAACAAAATTTTAAACTCAAAAATCAAATTTCTATTCCGCTTATAAGCTATAGTTATATTTCAATTCTTCCAATAACTATTGCTTTGATAGCATTTTGTCACATTCCAGTATCTATATTAGAAGAATTATGTCTTTCATTTTAACAATTTAATTTGAGCTTACCAATGAATAGCGGAAAGAAATATGTTTACTTTTTCTTCTTGTATGGAGCCTCATATCATAGGATCATTACGCTTTTTTGAAAACATGAAAAACCACGTAATGAGCTCATAACCTATCAAGTAATTAAAATCTTATAACTGAAATCAATGCAAGATAAAAGATAACAATATACTATAAATTATATAAAAATATATCCATCAATATATATACTGATTATTAGTATCTATATATCATTCTATAGTTCATCACATCTCAATCCATTACATCATCAATCACAGTATTAGTAACAATCAACAGTAGTAATGTTAATAACAATATTAGTATCATGATCAATAATGTTAAATAATGTTAATGGTAGTATATCGTATTAGTGTCGGCCATAATATCAATACAATATTTATAGCAGTGTCGGTTTTAGTATTCCGATATTTAATGAGTTCTTAAAGGTATTTTGCTTATGCACTTATGAATCTCAATCAGTCTCCCCTTATAACTCCTAATTAATATACTATTTATAACTCCCCTTAAATCACATGAATAAGTTGCCCCGACTCATTATATCTCCCAATCAATCTCCAGCTTCTTATGTCTCTCAATCAGTGAATCATGTGGATGAGTAGGGTATCATGTGGAGTTATCATATCATGCATTTGATATCATTCAAAACTTCATTTAAAATGCAAAAAATATATCAAATCGTTCAAAATAATCAAATTTATAACATATTCAAACTTGCATGATATAACTTTATGAAATAAGGAGATAATGCAATGTTTGTAGATTTAGGAGAGATAAAATTCATAGAAATCAAATCATCAAAAACATAGGTAAAAGATTAGTTACTTGCAACGAAAAAAATGAAATTTGTAACATGAATGATTGACAAATACAACAACAACATCAAGCCTTTATCCCACTACGTGGGGTCGGCTACATGAATCCTTTTTCGCCATTGTATCCTATTAAAAGTCAAATTCTCGTTTAAATCTAATAAAGAAGGGTCATTCCTAATATTTTATAACCAAGTCTTTTTAGTTCTACCCCTACCTTTCTTAACATAAGTCAAATCTAATACCTCTACTCTCCTAACCGAGTCATCGGAAGGCTGTCGTTTTATGTAACCAAACCATCTAAGGCGACTCTCTCTAATCTTATCTTCTTCTGGAGCTACTCCAACCTTTTCACGTATATGCTCATTTCGTATCTTATCTCTAAGGGTAAAGTCCACTCATCCACCTGAGCATCCTCATCTCTGCCACACTTAACTTAGTATTATGCTTCTCTTTTAATGGCCAACATTCGGCACCATAAAGCATTGCAGGCCTCACTATCATCTTATAGAATTTTCCCTTAAGTTTGAGGGGTACATTTCTATCACATAACAAGCCCGATGCATTCCTCCACTTCAACCATCCAACTTGAATTCTGCTGATAATATCCCCATCTATTTCACATCACTCTGAACAATAGATCCAAGATATCCAAAACATGTACTCTTATTAATGACTTGATCGCCCAAAGTCAATCCCCTCACTAGGTCTATTACTACTAAAATTAAACTCCATATATTCCGTTTTAGATCTACTCAAGCGAAAACCTTTAGACTCTAAGGTTGATCTCCATAATTCAAGTTTACCTTCAACTCCCTCTCTAGTCTTATCAACAAGAAGAATATCATCAGCAAAAAGCATACCCCAAGGTACATCCCTTTGCAAATGTCTAGTGAGAACATCCATGATTAAAGAAAAAAGATATGGGCTTAAGGCTGATCCTTGATGTAACCCAACTAAATAGGGAAATACTTGGTCAATCCACCTTGTGTTTGAACACAAGTAATAGCTCTTGCATACATATCTTTAATGATTTGAATATAAGCATTATTGACTCCTTTCTTTTCAAGAACTCTCCATAGCACTTCTCTTGGAACTTTTTCATATGCCTTTTCTAAATCAATAAATATCATATGTAGATCCTCCTTATTTTCTCTATATTTCTCTATCAAACCTCTTAATAAATGTATGGATTCCATAGTCGACCTACCCGGCATGAATCCAAATTGATTTTGAGAAACATTAGTATCACGCCGCAACCTATGCTCCATAACTCGCTCCCATAGTTTTAAAGTATGACACATTAACTTAATATCTCTATAATTCGCACAATCTTGTGCATCACCTTTATTCTTAAAAATAGGAATTAACACACTCATTCTCTATTCATCTAATATTTTTTTAGTCTTCAAAATAGTATTAAAAAGTTTAGTAAGCCAAAAAATTCCTTCATCTCCTAAGCATTTTCACACGTCTATTGGAATATCATTAGGTCCAACAGCTTTTCCACCCTTCATTTTCTTTAAAACCTCTTTAACTTCAATTTTACTAATACGTTGATAAAAATAGAAATCTTTATTTTCATTTAGAGAGCTAAGGTCACTACAGTCAATCTTATTTTCACAATTTTCATTAAAAAGTTTAGCAAAATATCTCATCCACCTTTGTTGAATATCATCTTCTAAGAAAAGTATTTTTTGATAATACACTTTACTTGAACTAAATCCTTACTACTCCTATCTCTTTGTTTGGCTAACTTATACATATATTTTTCTCCCTCCTTAGTGTCTAATATATTATATAAATCACTAAAAGCTAAGGTCTTTGCATCGCATATTGCTTTCTTAGATTCCTTACTAGCCTCTTTATAACTTTCCCAATTATCAGAATTTTTAAAATTAAACCAATTTTTATAACAAATCTTTTTATTCTTAATATTTTCTTGCACATTTAGATTCCACCAACTATTTTTACTATCATGAGCTTTTCCCTTTAATACTCCAAGCACATCTTTTGAAATATTCTTAATATCACTAGTCACTTTTTCCCACATGAAATTAGCATCCTCATGCACAGATAAAATCTTAAGATCTAAAATATTTTTGTTAATATTCTTTAAATGCCCCCATCTAATCCTAGAATATCGTTTTACTTTATTTTTTATTATCTGCCCCTTTATCTTAAAATCCAAAACTAATAATTGATGTTGGGTAAATATGATTAAAAAATCTTTCTCTCCTTCTCTCTTCTTCCCCTCTTTAATTTCTTCCTGACCAAATAACCAAGTGAGGGAGTCGGTGGGGTAAGGAAGGAATATTTAAATGAATATATATATAGATCAGTGCCAAAGCGCTCTAATTTAGAATTTTCATATTTTTAAAATAAATTTATTTCAATATTTGAGTTATTACAGTCTCCCCATCTTCGAAAATTATCTTCCTTGACTTTTTTTTATCGGTCCGACAAAGAGAGCATGTTCAAAATAAAATTTTAAACTTATAAATCACATTTGTATTTTGCTCATAAGTTCTAGTTATATTTCAATTCATCTAATAATCATTATTCTGAAACAATTTTATCACAATCCAGGATCTATATTGTAAGAATTACATTTGTCTTTCAATTTTAATCATTTAACTAAAGCTTACTAATGAACATAAAAAATAAACATGTTTGTATTTTTGTCTTGTCCGGAGTCTCATATCATAAGATCCTTATGTTTTTTTTTGAAAGTATGTAAAATCATGTAATGAGCACATAGCCGAGCAAATGATTAAAATCTTTCAAGTTTCAACTGAAATCAATACAAGATAAAAGAGAACAATATGCTATAAATCATATAAAAAAACATATGCATCAATATTTATGCTGATTATTTGTGTCAGTTTATTATTCTATACTTCATCACATATCAATCCATTGCAATCATCAATTGCAATCAGTAATCGTCAATGGTGCTAATGTCAGCAATAATATTAATATCATGATCAATAATATTAAATAGTGTTAATGATAATAAACAATATTAGTGTTGGTAATAATATTAATACGGTGTTTGTAGCAGTGTCGGTATTAGTATTCAGATATTCAATGAGTATATCTTAAGAGTATATTGCTCCTGCATCTATGACTCCCAATCAAACTCCTTAATAATTCCCAATTAATGTATTCCTTATAACTCGCCTTGAATCATGTGAATCAATCGCCCCGACTTCTTATAACTTCCAATCTATCTTCAGTTCTTTATGACTTCTAATAAGTGAATCATGTGGATGATTAGGGTATCACGTGGAGTTATAATATCATGTTATTGATATCATCAAGTACTTCATTTAAAATATAATAAAATCATATCAAATCATTCAAAATAATCAAATCTATAATATATTCAAACTTACACGGTGAAAGCTTATGAAATCAGGAGATAATATAACATTTGCAGATTTAGGAGAGAGAAAGTTTATAGAAATCAAATGATCGAAAACAGAAGTAAGAGATTAGTTATTTACAATGAATAAAATAAAATCTGTAACTGGAATGACTGATTAATATGATCCACAAGCATCGCATCAGGTTCTCTCTTATAACGCTACAAGAGCGTGTAGGGTAGTCCCTCGGCATGCCACGAGCGCCAAAAGCGGGATTTGAGGTTTTTGAGTTTGAGGACATTTATACCTTAGTGAGGGCGATGGAGGCGACGACGTCGAGACAATGGCCAAGGCGAAAGAACTTCGATGCACAATGCAAAATTTTTTTTAGTTATGCCATTTAACTATATTTATATATATATTTTTTTTTGGGGGGGGGGGTAGAGAGAGTGCGCGCTCTCTCTAGAGAGATAAATTGAGGGAAAAAGAGGGTTTTTGGTGGAAAGAGGTGTAGGATGTGTAGGAGAATGGAGAGTGAAGTTTATAGAGAAAATCCCTCTCCAACTTTTGAGAGAGAAAGAGGGGTTTTTTTTCTCTCTCTAGGAGGGGAGATATGGTAGAGTGGTAGTGAAAGAAAGTGTTTGTGAAGTAATTTCTTTCTTTCTAGAGAGAATTTTCTCTCTCTATGCTAGAGAGAGGAAGTGGAGGGTGAAGGGGTTTTTTGTTGGGGATTTGTAGGAAGTGTGTGAGAGTGTTTTTTGTGAACGGAGATTGATGGTTTGAGTTTTTATTTATTTTTTTTTTTTGTGGTTTGAAGGGTGGATTTGACAAAAAAAAGTAAAATTAGGGTTAGAGTTTGTTTTAGGTTTGGGAAGAAAATGGTAGAAGAAGAAGAAGATGAAGGAGAAGAAGAGGGGAAGAAAATGAGGAGAAAGGAAGAAGAAATGGAGAAAGAAAATGGAGGAAGGAGGAAGAAAAATGAAGGAGAAAGAAGGAAGAAAAATGGAGAAGAAGGAGATGGAGAGGAGGGAAGAAGAAAAGAAGAAGAAGAAGAAGAATAAGAAAAAGAGGAGAAGAAGATTTTTTAACCTTAGAGAGGCTTGGAGGGAGCTTGGCCATGCAAGAGAGAGGAACCGAGAGTGTGGGGGGGGGGGGGGGGTTGCACTCTTGTGTGCGTTGGAGTCGTGGGAGTGTCGAGTGGAGTGAGGGGGGTCAGTTAGCGTGAGAGATTATGAGGGTGAGGGCGGTATTTTATGTATTTTTTTTTTTTTTTTAAATCTCTCTTTAAATTTTATTTATAATTATATGAAAATTAAAAAAGAAAAATATTTTTAATTAATTGTGCTTCCACTCAGTCATCACGTCGTAATCATTCATACACGCCGATGCCTTGATTTGCGCGTGTGAAATTTAAATTTTCGCCGATCGATGACCCTAATCAATATGGGTGTCGATCATTGCTATTTTCGTTGCTCCGGAAACATTGGCCTTGTCCATTTTAAGAATGGAGGTCATTTTGGCGATTTGGGTTTTCGGTCAACACGCGTTAGGTGTGTTTTACTTTCAAAATTGGTCGTGCGTGGTCAACCCAACCCCGTCACTAGTATTGAGGTCAACATTTGCATGATCTCAAATGATAAATGAGAAACACTAATTATCCTAATAAAGTTCCTTATGCTTACCAAATCGTATTAGCTTTCAATTTGTATTTAAGTTTTTTATTTTTAATTTAATTTTATTTTTATTTTTTTATATTTTAAAATGCTATATGCCAGAGTAGTATTTGATACATTTCATGGCTCTTTTGGTTGGTGACTCGATGTTTTAGAAAATGATGATTAATTTTCTCTTAATTTAAAGTGTGAAATAAAAATCGTCATTTTTGCATCGGTGTTAAGGTGTTTATAAAATTGTAAATATTGATTGACTTCAAACCGCACATAACCAAAAGATGAATTAATTCATCTTTTTTCAAAGCTTTCGTTGTAAGCTCAAGCAACCAAATGAGCCTTTCAGGATATTTAAGCAATATGTGAAAAAGATAGATATCTCTCAACTATAGCAGTCTGAATACCTAATAAAAGGCTCCATAAAGCTATATCAAGACGATTTGTGGTTCGAACCATAAATAATTATTCTGGCATAAACGCAGTTGCTGCTGCAAGCTTTCTTCCGGACCTCAACCTGTGCAAGATCAGATCTGCATGGAGGGGCAAGCCCTCATATTGAGAACTGGATCAAGCAATGGCTTTGTGAGGAGAAAGTGGCTGGACTACTTATGGCTTGCTAGACTAGAGGAGTTTTGCTTATTTTGCATTGGCCGTGAATGAGCAACCAGCTGATAGTAGCACAACTACATGCAGTGAATCACTGTGAGCTGGGTGCGGTTTTGAATTAGGTGTAATATTTTACCTATTAGGAAACATGTTGACATTGACTTTTTTGTTTGAAAAAAAATCATATTGGTGAATTTTTGTTGAAATTTGCTTGTAGTCCTAAGCTCGGTTCTTTGTGAGTTGCTTTGTCCTTAGGCACTGCTGCATAAATACCAACTCGTGAATATTGACCACAAAATTAACTGAATATATTGATCCCTAGAATTTATTTTGGATAAGCTGATTTGATATTATTGTTTTGTAGTAAGGTGAAACATATTTTCGTTGTGTTCAAAGCCTTCCATACCTAATATTCTGATCTTTCTTTCAAACAAGCAAAAAACATTCCTCTGCATATAATCCATTCCAGCCACCAACACACCATCAAACAAATTTATTAGATCATACCTAATAATATATAATATTTGTTCTTTTTTGTTTTGTTTTGTTGAATCCGTTGGGGCTGGTTGTCTGCTTCGTTTGTTTTCCCAGTTAAGCAGTTGAAACATTGGTTAATTTTGTTTCTACTTCTGCTTAAGATAAAGATGATGCTCTCATGCCCTCTTGTGAGTGTTTGTTTTAAGTTGCAGGCAAGCACAGTCATGCTTGTGCAATTAAAAAAGGAAACTTTTATTCTTCAATGAATCCAACCATTTTTGCTTCTCCGACTTCATATGTCTTGAATAAGCTAGTTCCCCTCATCATTTCATGCCACTTGTCTTGAAATTTCGTAGTTGGGGCTCGCCTGAAAATCCCTCTGCTACCAGCTGAATGTGAAATTCACATTCTTCAAATACATTGGCTTCTTGAACTCCTGTACTAGATGAAGTTAATTTTTCCCTTTTACATCTGAAGAATCTCCTGTTCTCCACTACCTCTTATGTGGTTAAAATGCTAATAATTGTTAACAATTTCTTTTCTTCATGGTTCATTGTTTTAATATAAATGCTATATTACCATGTTGCAGGTTCACAAGATCACTTTCTGAAAAGAATACCGCAGGACGCCGGATGGGGTATACTGTAACAGGCATTGTGTTGGGAATGCTAACTTCTATGTTCTGCATCATTCTAATCAAGATACTTCATGCTGCTGTGCCTTCCCTTGCCAGGCAATGGAACTCTACGAAGTACTTGATACAGTCTTTCCGTCGAGCATGCCTGCTTGTTGCCTATTTCTCTGCTGTTGGTTTGCTTCTATTGCAATATAAAAAAATAATCGGCCTCAGACAGCTAGATATTAACTCTAATATGTGAGGCCAAATCATCTAATTATTTCAGTGAATCGTATATTTGTTACATATGATTAAGAAAGTCATGTACATGTATCAGGTAGCTTTATAAAAAATATCTTTACTTTGGAGCAAATGGAAGCAATATCATTAATTTGGGCTCTTATGAAATACTGGCAACAGTGCTATAGTGATTACCAATTTCTGCTTCAATCAGCCTTCTTTGTAGAGGGAAGTGTTTCATGAACTCTTCTTTGCCATTCTGTTTAATTGTTTACTTGTAATTTAATTGCTTGACTAAATTAATTATAAAATAGAAGAAGTCTGTGAATTAGAATGTTAATGACTTGGCAATTAGTGACAATTTTGGATGGAGATTTTAATGGAATGATCCAATTATTTCGGAAGCATTAGAGTACCAGCATATATGCAGTCCCATCTTTAGCTTATTTTTGATGACTTGAGTTTGTGAAGTCCTATCTATAGCTTTCTTCGATTTTGAAAGAAAAAAAGGGGTGGGTTTTCTCCTTCGTTAAATCTTATGCTTTGTTGTGGATTGATAAAATGGAGGCAGTAGAGGGAGAGATTTTTATCCTAGCGATGTATGAATATTTAGCGCACAAATAAATAGTTCAAAGTAAGTGAATACTAGGAAATTTTTGAGTAGAAAATTTGAAAAGGAAAAAATGATCGGGCTTTGCTTTTGAGTTTGAATTAAATTGATTTTGATGTTGTTGGGTTTGTCTTATTGAGAAATTTAATTTGATTGTAAGTTTGTTGAAATTAGAGTTCTGTGGGCTTTGAAAGTTCGCGCCCTGGCTTCTCTGTGGATCTCTTTCTTTTTTCTTCGGGTTGTCGAGGAGAGTTTAAACGCTCAAGTTTTTAGGAACATTTTCAAAATGCATATTGTGTTTTAAATAAGGCACTATTTAGATATTTCATCCTCATTTTTTGATGATTTTATGATCCGAGTTCATGTTTCCTATAAGTGCAAGTCCTTATAGTTAATTACCTCTCTCGATATCGGGATAGAACTTTCATCAAACGGATACGTGGTATCTAGCGTATGGTAGTAGCAGGGCTTTGATATGCCACATTGCATTGAAATTGGATGGTGGGGGAATGATGATAGACCTTATAAGGATCCCATAGTTTCATAATACTAAGTTATCATGATCCCTGGTCTACTTGGTTAGAGGAGGTAGTCGACCTAACCTAATAGAAGGATTATTGTCAGCAGTCATGAGTTGTATTTTCCAAGGGTATATTGTAAACCTAGGGTGAGTATTAGTCTAAGGAGATAAATTTAAATCCACCTTAGCTAACATAGAGCTTTGTGCCCTATTAATTATATCCTATTGATTCATTATTGAAAGAATTAGCAACATTGAGGAATATACGGGCTCTTACCATGACCATAATATAATGGTGTTATTTGGCGATAAAACCATCCAATTAGAGGGTTTCGATCATAACCATTTACATATGGTGTCATTTGGCGGTAAAATCACTGGTTGGAAGACACGTGTCACGTCATTTCTAGTATGAGACAAATTGAGAATGAATCCTAATGATACTCTTGACTATATATTTACTCTTTGTGAGCTGAAGTGTTTTTTTTTTTATATTTTTTCACCTCAACAAGCTATTGAGGGTGGATTTGTATTTTGCTTTTAAGCGTTTTGGTGATTTATTTTAATTTTAAATATTTAAATTTTTGGGTAATTTTTGGAATTTTTTTATTTTCATGGACATTTGGGAGTTTGAGAGGCATTTTTTAATGTATATGGTCCCCTCCGGTTGAGATTTTCTATTAACACGGCTATCATCGGGGTATTTATGGGTATTTTTATTTTTTTCGGTTGAACATTGTCGACTACATCAACATTCCGATAGAGGATCGGGTTCATTATTGGCTTTCTATATTTTTTAATGAATTTTCTTGTTATAGACCTTAAAGGTCTGATATGAATGTTTAAAATAAATATCCCAATCGATGTTGTGACCATGTATTTGTTTGATAGTTTGAGCCATGTCGACTCCTATTTATTAACATAGAAGGATTAGGCTCAAACTTAGGCTCATTTTTTGACTCGCGCAACCTTCTCAGAAGTCACATATATTAAATATGCTCGTCAGGGCCCATGTGGGTCTATACGTTTATATGTGTCTTGAATAATGCATTTGCATGACATGTTTATATAGTGGTGTTGTGTGCAATATAATGGATATATGCATCATATTTGTATGTGTAAGCATATATCAATATTTCACATTTTTGTGTACCGACTTAGTGTGGCAGCATACGATATGAATATATAATGCAGATTTGTCTTGCGTATTTTCTTTCATAATGGTGATGCGTACATGTGCGATACATTTGCACGTAAGTATGATATTTTTTGGTAGCATAACACATTATATGATATTGAGTGACATGCTTACATGAATTTTTATGTCTATCGCAATGTATGTACGAGGTTATTTTAAAATATTTGGCACTAATCAATCATGTAGGTGAATATCATTTGAATGTGCGCAACATTCTATTTAGAAGTCAATAGACACCTTATGTTTGCTTGTATGGACGTTGCGAATTCAGTGGCGTAGTGCTGTGCTATTGGTCCACACTTTTTTACTTCAAATTTTCTGCTTTTGCTTACAGGTGAATTGTAGTGTTTTTTTAATTTTGTTCAACTTGTCCATGATAGTGCTCCATCAACAGACATTCAGAAGTCGTCCGTTGTTGCATGCAGATGAAGTTCATTCAACATGTATTTCTCTTGTGGGCTGGTTGTAGTGTTGTGCTACGGGTCACCCATTGCTTCTTGCAGGTGAGATGCGTTGATTGTAAATCCTTTAATACCACTCGTAGACATTTGCAGACATAGTTATGCATTTTCTCATGTATGGTATGTTGAGTCCTGTGTTTGCAGGGGATGCGTCATATTTGCAGCATTGTTACCATTGTTGCTTGTAAATAGGATTGTAGTACGCATTGCTAGACTTCCGCCATCACCTCAGGTCAGCTGTTGTATGACTGTTGAGTTTTCTATAGTGGCTTGCAGATACCTACATTTGATGTACATTGGCCGCCTATTTTTCTTGTGGGGGTTAATGTATTTTGCCTAACACCGAGTTGCTATTGACATACTAATGTCTTAGCATTTATTGCATGTTACTCATCGTCGCATATAGGCAGATTATTGTATGCACGATAAGTCTTCTATAGTTATTTGTAAGTACTTGTATTCATTGCAAATTCTTGGTTTTGCTTATATATAGTGCATGCATTTGTTTCCATAGGGGATCTTCCATGTCCACCATAGTTATCCACAAATGGATCATATCAGCCGTTATTGCTCACAGGGATTGGTCTTATTCATCTTCAAATGAATTGAAATTAATTGCGAGGATATTACAACACTCACTACATGCTACTTATTATCATTTGTAAATGCGCTGCTATGTGTTCACTTGAGAATTGACTAACATTGGTAACAAAGAGGCCATCTCCTTTACAATCTTCTCATTTTGTTCGTACTTGCTTGTCGGAGTTATGTTGAACGTCACAATTCATTCACTGCCCTTGAAGGTAGATTATGGCTTGTATATTATATTTTCTCGTTGATGTTTGCATTTTAGCAGGCATGATAACTCCATGATGCTTCATTGGAGATTCATTATTATTAATTATAGACATGTCCGTACATTTTTCGTTTGATCCTTGCTTGTAGATGAACCGTCAGTTGGTAGTTGCATTCATTGAATGTTGCACTACATGCATCCACTTATATTGCTTCTTGATATTTTCTTGTAATTGTTTAAATGTTGCAAGTTAATTACATTTCATCATTTGTCATTTGTATGTTTTTAAAGTTTGGTTCTCCATTTCCCCTTGGGATTAAGCATTGACATTCAATTATATGGTCAGGATTATTGTTCATCATTTGTACTTTAATCATGATTATACATTTTTTAACTTAAACCTTGCACAAAAGTTGATGGCGACAAAGTCGATGAAGGAGAGGGCTCAAACTCACAATTACTCTCTTTTCTTTTCTTTTTCTTTCCTACTTTTCTTTTTTATTTGAATCTTTCTTCTCTTTTTTTTTCACCTTTTTTTAATAAATAATAATAATAATAATAATTAATATAGTAATGACAGTAAAGGAGAGGCCGTGAGGGAAGCTTCGGTTTTCTGTTTGAGAGGAAAAGTAAGTTATTAAGTGCTTACCTCTTTCTTGGGTGCAAATAAAGGGAAGTAGGAGGGAGCTATGATTATAGGAGTGTGAAGAAGTTGTAGAGGCATCATTTATGGAGTGTAGGGTCAGGTGAAGATCGGTTTGGTTGTGGATGGGAAATGGAAAAGAGGAATGCAAGGTCCAGTTACAGCTTGGTCGGATGTAAGCAAAGGAAGAGACGGGCAGTGGAACTAGAGTTTGGGATTTATGTGAAGGAGGTCGAGCGCTGCTGTAGTGGATCCAGAAGCTTTTACAGACAACTTCGGTGGGATTTGTTCGTGAGGTCAGATCGGGAAAAAAAGTTATCCGGGGGTTCGAACAGTTGGATGTTTGAATCTAAGGAAGATGTTGTGATTGTTTGAGGGGTCATGAACTTAGAGCTTTAGAAAATAGAGATCGGTGTGATTGTTTGCCTCATTTTGTGTGCCAATTCTCTTATTTTATGTGCGAATTTTCCCAATCGAGTTTTCTTGAGTGAAATTATAATTGTTCTGGGGTATTGTCGATGTTTTGAATGCATCAGTGAAGTCTATTTTGAGATCGAACGTCATTTAGGTTGAATCACGAGTACATTTTGGGTGTTAGTCGACAGGTTTGACCATTTCACCCGATTTGATTGCGATGGGTTCTCTCTTAGAAAAATTTGATGCTCTTGTCACAACATCATAGTCAATTTGGTAATTAGAGGTACATGTCGTGCTGATAGGCGTGTCACTTAAATCACCAATTTTGCTTCTTTAGTATGTTTTGCGTTTATGAGTCAACAAATGCCCCCCAACAAATGTGGTGCTCATTTAGAGCCCGCCATATTTGTTGTGACAATGTTGATCATTATTTGTGGCTTTTCTTTCATGTATTTAGTCCAGTTATATTTTCTCCTTACGCATTTTCATCTTATTTTTGTGCAAGAAATGTTTCGTTGTTAGAGACTAGATGATTTAGGAGGATATTAATTAGCATGATCCTCGAGGAAAAGATGATGTCCTGGATAGGCTCAAGTAGCATTAGGTCTTGTTACGAGGGCATGATATTTTTTATACTTCTTTGCTCTCCTTCTTCTAGTTCTAGCATGTTCTACAAATTTAGTTGAATTTGAGGATTCCAATGAGTGGGCCAATAGTCTCATATTGAAGTTTGGGGAGTATAACCCACTGGAAAGTACTATTGCTCATATTAGCTGCAGTATGTGTGACATTCTAGAGCCAATAACAGGCACACTTGGACTAGTGGGACAGTCGAGGTTACTTAGCCATCGCTAGATACAATCATCAACTCTAGAGTGTCCATAGGATTCATTAGTTGGATAGGTCTAGAGTTCAATTAGTGGATATATTCATTGGGCTCTATGAGGTAGTGTACACCACATTGTTTGACTATGGGTGTATTCCCCCTTTTATGGGCTCATGATCTGGTGGAGTATTGGGATGCTTGAAGCAACACTTGCTGGATTGGGGTAGAGGAACTAACAATTACACTCTTGGACCTACATGTAGTGTTAAGGCTACCTATCTTTTGCCACCATTTTGAGGAGTGGATCCCTCATGATGAGTTATTTTGTAGGGGGCCCTCATCGGATTGGAATAAGAGAGGGAGATTAGTTCTACTAGATGTTTATATAGCTCTTCTTAAACACTACCAACAAATGTACATGTCATTAGGTTTATCAAGACGAGTCAGAAATTCCATGCCAATAGATGTTTGGGCTCGTAATTTTCTTCTAGATAGCCACCAGTCTTCTATTACGGGTTTTAGCTTCAATTTGGTCCATCCCTCCAGCAAGACAAGTATTAACTATAAGCAGATGACTTGATTAAGGCTACTTTTCATCTCTTCTTTGGAGCATGATGCATTGAGTACGAGTGCAAGGTTAGGGTGCTAGGAGTACTTAGGGGCTATAGACCTTATTGGGACTCTTCAGAGGTTAGAGATGATAGAGATACTTTACATACTCTTTTTTTCTTACTCTTTTGCAAGTAGTTGGTTTATGGATATTTTCATATTAACTTGGACTTATATCTCCCTTAATCTTTAATGTAGAGAGTCACACTAAGGGTTATACTAATGTTGAGTGTTTTGTACCTTCTCTAGTCAAATACAGGATGTAACGCCTAAGCTAGATCATATAGAGGCACTCAGGTCTTATCGTGGACACACCAGCTCTCAGTGTACTACGCCTCCTCAGATGTCAATGGACATACACTCTTCTTCTAGAGGCTTTGGAGAGAGTTCCTAGGAAGAGAGGATGTCGAATTTTGTTTTATATGACATCAGATCCTTCCACAAGACTTCTACTTTTTGGTGGACCCTTATGGATCATGTTGTACTGGTGAACCATCTGGAGCTGGTGTAGCCTCACTAGTAGATGTGCTCGATATACCAACATACACACCGACCATTCTGTAGTTAGCTCTGATATCTTCAATGTCCCTTATTGAGAGCTACTATGTTGACTTAACGAACTCTTCCTAAGGTACATATTTATTGTATTTTGATTTCATTTCTAATAAATTATTGCTATGCTCTTTGGCATGTTTGTCATTTATGAATTCTCATACAGTGCCTGAGGGGGAAAATTACACGTTAGAGATCCACTGTCACATTCCATCAGCTATGTTGACATGTATGATAATTATACAAACTTTGTGTGGGATCTAATATCCCGTGTTGGCCCTTGGTTCACTAAGTCCATTGACCAATTTATTGCCACAACCAACCACACCCTTAGCTTACTAGCACATCTTGGGCTGGACCGTATAAACATGTTTTGTTGGGAGACTTTGTGTCATGAGGCAGAGTTCCAATTCAGATGGATGTGGTCACTCTCCATTTTGCTGACTAGAGTTACACTACGAGAGCTATAGGCGAGGGTTAGTAGGTGTCAGGTGGCGGTTAGTGTTGCCCATGACTAGTTTGATAAGAGTAAAGAGGCTCTCAAGAGGCATCATTAGAGCCCTTCCAACATGAGCAACAAGATAGAGGGATTGTTAGCTCATAAGAAGGATCTTTGGAGGTATATAAAGGGGGTGATGTCGAAGAAATTAGATCAACAGGAGGAGAGCGACTGACATGATTGCCTCATCAGAAGAGAGCAGCCGAACTACTAGAAATTACACCAGTTGATGTTAGCTAATAACACTTAAATGACACAGGATGTGGAGAAGATCCAAATTATTGAGGCTGAGTACCAGACTCTGACTGAGATTGTTACATAGCCAAGGGACTTACAGGCTGGCCTCATTTGATATGTTTTCTTCATTTTCTTCTCTCTTATGTGATGTACTTAGTCATGCTCATTAATTGTATTATGCTACAAGTATATACCTCATGATGATGATTATATATTGGATTTATAGATGATTTTTTTGTTTTTCTCTTCTTTGGTTGCACTTTGAGTGATGTGAGTAGTGTTATAGAGGGGTTTAAATTATTTAATTTGGGATCTCGGCATGCAACGTAATGTCGACTCAAAGAAATATTTAATGTCCCATGTCCTTAAGGATAGTTGTTAGTGTCATGGTTCCAGATTATTGTTAGCAGTTGTACTCTCTACATAGCTTTAACTTGAGTTTAGAGATTTTTGGCTCCTTCAATCCTACGCTTTGTGAAGCAAACTTAATGGGAAATTTGTAGGTTTTATGTTTAGTTGGTTGCACCAAATATAAGCAATACCTTGACCCTTTTCCAGTTGAGAAGACTTCAGTCTGAGTTACTTGAGTTTATCAGCTCATATGAGCTAGGATTTTATAGTTTTTCATCATCCGACTGCTGAAATGGGGGTTTCTCTACTATGACATTTCTTATGGTTTATTAAGTAGACACATCTCTTAGTGACTCAACCATATCTGGGCTAGTTGACACCCATTTAGGCTTTAGACTTGAGATATAAAGACATATGCTCTCCAAGCCGAACTTATTGAAGTTGGTATATTTGAAGTTGCCCTTCGTGGATAGATTTTGGTTCCAATGTCCATTCGGTAGCTGATTGAGTCTCATCCTTCCCACTGTAACTAAGAGTTAATTAAAAGAAATTTGCGAGCTACGATTATCTAAACTTATCGAATTAGAAAAGATTTTGTTCTTTTTACAATCCATACTAATGGGTTAACGAAGTGAGAGTTCCTCTACTATAGATTTTTTATGGATTGTTGAGTAGATGGAGATGCCAGCGATTCATCCATATTTAGGCTTATTGAATCTGGCCTCATACAACCATTCAAACCTTAAACTTTAGGTAGTAGAATAACTTGTGCCGCTCTAGCTCAACTTATTGGAGTGTGTAGTCACAAAAATCTTCTTTCCCAACCTTCAAAGTCTTAGTATGTTGGAGAAGGGAATATCCGAAACTTTTTGTATAACCACGTGTATATATTTGAAAGAGAAGTTTTTATATTCCCTTATTTGAAGGAATATTCATATTATATAATTTTAAATATTCATTTGGAGATCTCACAGTGTAACATGACATTGACCCAAATAAATATTTAAAATACCCTTATCTTACGGGGAGAATTAGATAAGTTTTGTATTTTGGGATTTTAATTATTTATTTTGGGATCTTGAAACGTATTGCGATGTGCAGCTATTAAATATTTAAAATTCCCTTTATCTTGTAGGGAGATATTAGACAAATTTTAATAATGAAACTAAAAAAAATGCCCCTTTCTTGGACGGGTTTTTTTTAGGATATTGAAAATGCATTCTTGAGCATAAGAGAATTTTTCGACCATAAAATGTATTTATTAATAATCATGTATGAAATATATAGTACATTAAATATAATAGTTTCTTAAGAAATTTTATGCATGGTACTTCTTTAAGTATCAACTATTGATCAGCAGCATGAGCCTCTTACCATACAGATCAATAAGCTGGTAGGATCTTCCCCGATATACCTTCTCGATGATGAAGGGCCCCTTCTAGTTGGATTCAAATTTATCACTCATTCTTTTGAGTGGGATGATTTACCTTTTTAGCATTATGACCAATCCCCCAATGCAATATCCAGTCAAAAGAATTTGGCATCCTTTCCTGATAAATCTCCAAGTTCTATATAGCTTGAAGTCTAGTTTCATCTAGTGTATCAAGCTCTTCCATCCGCATGTGAGCATTTTTCTCATGAGTGAGATCATGTGGGACAACTGTTAGGAAAGTTGCTATTTGCATGTTTTACATTCTTGCAACTTGTATAGTTTTGATGATTCCAAATATTATTGTTTTATGTGTTGTTATCTTCTAACATTTTTTGGAAGATTTGTTTTCGCTCTTGTATGTACTAATATTTCAGGAAAATCGAACCCTAGACTACAAAGACTTCAAATCAGATTCAGCATTAGATACTTTGTGAATTTGAAGCTTGTACTTTTTATTTAAATTAAATTTGAGAGGGAGTGATTGTAATTGAGTGAATAAATTTACACACACTTAAAGGAGATCTTGAAAAAGTTTTTGTACTGATCGTACGGGACAAACATTGTTCGTACGGGACGATCAGATCAGTTATCTCCTTGTAAGAGCAATGGAACGGACATGAACTGAACTGGAAAATTTTTTCTAAGGAATGATCGTCCAGACGAAATCATTTTTCGTCCCAGGACGAGTTTCTCTGTAAAAATTTCATCCAGACGAAGTCCAGTTCATCCAGGACGATGGGAACCGACTATGGCAGTTTCTAGCAACGTTCTGCAGTTTTCGAAACCAACTTTTGATATAACTGTTCGTACCGGACGAAATATTTCATCCCGGGACAAACCAATTTCGTCCAGGACGAAATTGGTTCGTACAGATGAACAAATGGTTCGTACGGGACGATCCAGTGCGCAGAAAAATATATTTTTAGCAGTTTTTTGGACGGTTTTTCATGTCCTTTCTATATAAGGAGTCCTAGAAACTATTACAAGTACCTTTGGAGTTGTTTTCTCTTGAGAGGGATCATTGAGAGGGAGAAGATCCTTGGAGGGGATTTCAAGGGAGTGTGGAGGGGATATTCACACGGTTGCTCCGGCGAAGTCTCTCAAGTGAAGTTCAACAACATTGGTGCGGTTCTCTTCCGACACTTGGAGAGTGTAAAAGGACGACAAAGTGTATCTTTGACAACCATTGTGTCTTCGTTCTTTTGGAGAAAACTAGAAGAGAGAACTTGAAAGGGAGAGAGGAAAGGGTGGAGTTTGAGAGGGAGAAGATCCTTGGAGGGGATTTCAAGGGAGTGTGAAGGGGATATTCACACGGTTGCTCCGGCGAACTTGCACCTTAGTACCATCGGATTCAAGGGTCGTCTCGAGGGAAGTTTTGGTGAGAAGAAGATCTCTTTGGTGTCAAAGAACCCGGCTACTCCGCCGCACCGGGGAAGGTGAAAGTGATTTTGTACAGGCTTCTCCGCCTTGCTGTGGGAGCAAAAGGAGAGTCACTTTGTGGAATTAGTGCAATACTCGGAGGGTGCCTCCGGAGAGTGGACATAGGTCTGGTTATAGACTGAACCACTATAAATCTGGTGTGTTCTTTCTTATTTTTCTTCTGTATTTAATTTCATTGCAAGTTATTTACTCTGGTTGAAAAGTTTATTTTTTAAACTTTAAATTTAACTTGCATTAATAATTAAAAAGGTTTTTTAAAAATCCAAGAGTAGAAGTATAATTTTTTAAATTACCAATTCACCCCCCCTCTTGGTTAGCCTCGGGACATTTAATTAGGCTTAACATCCTAATTCATATTGAACGAGTTCCAACAAGTGGTATCAGAGCAAGGTTTCAAAATCATAAGTTTTGACTACTTTTTGAAAAATGAGTATGGCTAATTTTAGAAACCGTAAAACATTAGAAGGATATTCAATTGTTAGACCACCTTTAATTGAAAATATTTCTTTTGTTTTTTGGAAAATTCGAATGTCTACTTTCTTGCAATCAATAGATTATCGAATGTAGCATATGATTCAAAATAGTTATTCTGTACCGTCACGTATTATAGATGTAATCAAAACTGATACCCCTTTTCCTGAATGGAGTAGAGTAGAACAAATTTATGCTGAATTAAATGCTAAATGTATGAATTGTTTATTCTGTGCTTTAAATTCAGAAGATTATATGAGAATCTCTACATGTACTACCGGCAAGGAAATTTGGGACAGTTTATGCATTACATATGAAGGTACTAGTGAAGTCAAGCAATCTAAGTTGAATTTTTTGATGCATGATTATGAACTCTTTAGCATGAAACCTTATGAGACGATCTTAGACATGCATACTAGGTTTATTCAAATTGTAACATCATTGCATGTTTTAGATAAAGAATTTTCAAATTATGAAATAGTCAATAAAATTCTACGTTGTTTACTTGACAAGTTTGATGCCAAAGTTGTTGCTATTTGCGAATCAAAAAATTTGAATGAATATTCTATTGATAATTTGATTGGCTCACTCATTGCCTACGAGCAATATTTGGGTCAAAGACTTTTGGATGCAGGTGAAATAATAATGCTAAAAGCAGAAGACATAGAGAAAAGTTGCTTAGTTAGTGAGGAAAGCGATGACTTAACAAGCAAATTGAAAAGTCCACTAAAGCACAAGCATAAGCATCAACAAAAGTGGAATAAAGGTAAAAATGGTAAGAATGTTCAGATTTCTTCAAGTATTATTTGCTTTGGATGTAGGAAATCTGGACATCTGAAAAGTCAGTGCCCTAATTTGAGAATTCTTCATGCTAAAGAAAAGGGCAAAGCTAAGCAAATTATAAAATGGGAAAATAATGAAAAGCAAAAAATCTCCTGGGCAGATCTAGCTTCTGAATCATCAGACCAGGAGCAAAATGATATTTAAACCCTTTGTTTATGTGTTTTTGTGTGTATGTTTTTTATTTGTTGTGTTTTTATTTTTGTTTGTTTTATGTGTTTTTCTATATTTAATTTTTGTGTGTTTTGTATGATTTTGAGATATTTTCATATCGGATTTCATGTTTCTTGTTGTGAGACATTTGGAATGTGATATGAAGATTTTTATAGTTTGTGTACTTGTATTTTGTTTAGTGTTTTTCAATTTTTTATTGCTTTAGATTTTTTTTTTAGATGTTTAAGTGTTTTTGTTATGTGTTTGAAATGTTCGTTAGCCTATATGAAAAACCCTTAAATTTTTGATCTTACAAGTGCTATACTTTGAACTGCAACATAAAATTGAATTCATTAGAAAATTTAATTTTTCTAAATTTAAGTTGTGTATATAACTTGATATTATTAAGATTATCAATTTCATGTCTCTTATTTAGACTAAATTAATTTTAATATTATTATTACAATTGTGATGTTTTCTTATTTTATATTTCACTTATCAATTAATATTTATGCACTTAGAAAGATTTGAAGTTTTAGATTATTAATTTTGGAAAGAATACAATTACTCTTAAAAATTGTACAAATGTACAAAAATCAAAAGAAATGTGCAAAGATTTGCAATGTGAAAAATAGGCATAAAATAAGCCCAACAAGTGAAAAGATGCACAAAAATGTGCCACAAAATTGAAAAAGTTGCGCAAAGAACCACATGTGGTAGTTATTTCTTTTCTTAATTTTTTAATCTCTTAATTCAAAATTGATCTTATGTACATTTATATTACATATTGAAATATGAAATATAAAATTTTTATATCATCATTTTTACAATGATTTTCTCTATCTTAAATGTCTAAATATACTCATGTGTTGATTAATTCTTTTTAGTTTCTATGTTATATCTCTTCTTTAATTCTATGAATTTTATGATTTGGCTAATGTTTTAATTTTATTTGCATAACTTATGTCAAACACTTTAAAGGTTAAATTTTTAAATGATTTTCATATGTTTGCTTACATTTCTAGTCTTTTTCTTCTTCACTTTTTGATGTTGTCAAAAAGAGGGAGAAATTGTTTGTTATGTCTGTGGGCTCCAAAAATTCAGCCCCGGCCTCCGCTCGCTTTTCTTATTCGGCGAGGGAGTTTTAACGAACTAAGTTCCGAGGTAAATTTTGGAAGGTAGATGAGTTTGTAGATAAGACACTACCCAGAGATTTCGCCCTCATTTTGTGAGGACTTTATGATCTGAGTTCTGGTTTCCTATAGGCGCAAGCCCCTATAGTTAATTACCCCTCCCGATCACGAGAGAGAACTTTCGATTAAGGCTAGTCGGCAATCAGATACGTAGAATATACGTGTTATCTGGCATATAGTAGCAGCATGGGTTTGGATATTTGAGATTGGAGAACTAGATTTGGATTTGAGAATTTGGAGAATTGGATATTTGGATATAGTTGATATTTAAAACAGAAATTTCACCATCTTGTACTTAAAGCTGATGGTGGGGGAATGGATGATGGACCCGATCAAGATCCCATGGTTCCGTCGTCCCGGGCCATCGTGGTCCCTGGTCTACTTAGTCAGAGGAGGTAGTCGACCCAACCTAACAGAAGGATCCTTGTCGGCAGCCATGGGTTGCTTCGTCCAAGGGGACCTTGTAGACCGGGGTTGGATGTTTGTCTAAGGGGATAAATTTGAATCCACCTTAGCTAACAGAGGGCTTTGTGCCCTATCGATCATATCCTATTGATTCATATCTCAAGGATTTGATGCCAATAAGGAACGTATTGGCTCCGGCCATAACCGATATTTCGTGGTGCCATTTGGCGGCAAAACCACTCGGTTTAGAGGGCCCCGGGTCGTCGTAACCGTTTATCCTGCGGTGCCATTTGGCGACTAACCGCCGGTTAGAGAACACGTACCACGTCCTTACTGGCAAGAGATTGTTTGAGAATAGATCCTAGTGATATTTTCGACTAGGCATTTGACTCTTTGTGAGCTAGAGTTTATTTGAATTTGTCCACCCCGGCAGACTGTTGCGGAGGGTGGATGGATTTTGCTTTGAGTGATTGATGGATTGATTTCATATTTAAATATTTGGATTTTTGGGATTGATTTTTGAATTTTTGGAGTATGGATTTTGTGTGGACTTTGGGTATTTGGGAGACATTTGAAATATTTGAGAACCCCTCCGGTTGAAATCTTTAATCAACGCGGCCATCATCGGGGTGTTTAGGGGTCATTTCCATTTGATTGAACCTTGTCGACCCTATCAACTTATCGATAGGGGATCGGGTTTCTCGTAGGCTTTGTGCCTTTTGTTTAGTGAATTCTTTTGATTTTAGGCTTTGAAGGCCTAAAAAGAATGTATTTAGACAAATACACCGGTCGCTACAACCGTGTATTTTGTTAGGTAGTTCGAATCTTGTCGACTTCTATTGATCCGTATAGAAGGATCGGATTCGAACTTGAATTCACTTGTCAACCCGCGCAGCATCCCTAAGCGTCACGTGTGTACCAATAACACGTTCGTCGGGGCCCATGCGGGTGATTTTTATATACCTCTTTGGTGTACCTATGTGTATACAATTTATAGTGTACGTACAGGGGTATTTATTTCAAATCTTATTGACGCCTTCTGTCTGCTAGTAGGAGTGTTGCAGATCCGGTGGCATTGAGTTGTGGATCGTAGACGCCTTCTGTCTGCTTGTATATGTGTTGCAGATCCGGTGGCGTTTGATTTTGATGTTGACTCCCCTTTTCTCAATCACCGGGGGTGACTTTCTTTTGGACTTTGAAGTCCACTGATTGCTGCTTTGCTTTGAAAAGATCTCCTTTCGAGATCTTTAGTATAGTAGAGTTTTTTCGTACATCGGGTTGCTATTGTACCCGAAATACTTGAAGATCTTGATCACCGTTGTCGTAGGTGATATTCGTACTTGTGTCCACAATGGTTCGTTATGCTTACGATGTACACACTGTTTGTTTGAATAGTTGCTATTTGAATGATTTATATTTGTGCAACTTATGTAGTTTTGATGATTCCAAACATTATTGTTCAGATGTATAGTTATCTCCTAACAATTTTAGAAGATTTGCACTTGCTCTTGTGTGTACTAATATTTCAGGAAAATCAGACTCCAAACTACGAAAACTTCAAATCAAATTCAACATATGATATTTTGTTTATTTGAAGTTTGTCTTTTCTTTGAATTAATTTTGAAAGGGAGTGACTGTAATTGAGTGAATAAAATCTCACACACACAAATTAGGAGATCTTAAAATTCTATACTGATCGTACAGGACGATATTTATCGTACTGGACGATCTGTTAGTTATCTCCTGTAGAGCACTTGGAACGAATAGGAACTTGCTTGAAAATTTTTTTTTTCTCTAAGTCCTATTCGTCCAGGACGAATTTTATTTTCGTCCCGGACGATGGGTTCTCTGTAAAATTTTCGTCCAGACGAATTTTATCATCGTACGAGGCGACCAGTGCTCTGGAAAATTTTCGTCCAGACGAAAATAAATATCGTACCGGACGATCAGCTCTCTGGAAAATTTTCGTCCAGACGAAAACAAATTATCGTCCGCGGCGATGGGTGCTCTGGAAAATTTTTGTCCAGACGAAATAAATAATCGTCCAGGACGATCGGCTCTCTGGAAAATTTTCGTCCAGACGAACATATTTTCGTCCAAACGATGAACCGACTTAGAACAGTTTTCAGCAGTTTCTAGAACCGACCTAGTAATAACCGTTCGTACTGGACGAACCTAGTTCGTACAGGACGATCAGCTGTACGAAGTCATTTCGTACACATATACAAATTGGGTCGTTTCAGATCGTTTAAGTAAAATCGTCCAGGACGATCCAGGATCGTACAGGACGATCCACTGCGTACAGAATTGGAAATTTGCAGTTTTTGGGCGGTTTTTCTTGTCTTTTCTATAAAAGGTCCGAATTAGACTGCCACCCAATCTTTTTGTCATTTGATCTTCATGCCTCTTGAGAGAATAGCCAAGGAGAGAGTGGAAGAGAGCATTCAAAGGAGGATTCCTACCACTGGAGCGAGAAGGCTTCACTTGGATTGCTAAGGTAAGAGTCTCTACTTGTGAAATTGGATTTCTTCACTCTTTTCTTTCTTCTTTCTAGATTCTTGTGAGAAGATCATTCAAGAAGGTCCGGTTCTCTGCCGACACTTGGAGAGTGTGAACAGACGAGGGTTCTCTGCCCACACTAGGAGAGTGTAAAAGGGAGAAGGTTCTCTGCCTACACTTGGAGAGTGTGAACAGCCTTAGGGTTCTCTGCCCACACTAGGAGAGTGTAAAAGGACGACGGTTCTCTGCCAGCACTGTGGATTGTGTAAAAGGACGACGGTTCTCTGCCGCACCGGTTAGTGGTGAAAAGAGTGTTTTGTATAGGCTTCTCCGCCTTGCTGTGGGTGCTAAAGGAGAGTCACTTTGTGGTATTAGTGCAATACTCAGAGGGTGCCTCTGAGGAGTGGATGTAGGTCTGGTTATAGACCGAACCACTATAAATCTGGTGTCATTTACTTTATTGCTTTTACGTTTCCGCACTTTGAATTTCAGTTTTAACAACTCTGTGGTTGAAAAACATTTTTCTACTAACTTTAAAAGAAAATTTTATTTCGGTTCAACTTTATTATTAAGAGGGTTTAAAATTTTTAAAACTACCAATTCACCCCCCTCTTGGTAGCCGTGGGACATTTACTTAGGCTTAACAACCTAATTACTGGACTCAACAAGTGGTATCAGAGCATTGTTTCAAAATCATAAGTTTGAACTACTTTTTGATTAACGTAGATGGCTACATTTGGAAACCGAAACACACCTGAGGGTTACTCTATCACTAGACCTCCACTGTTTGACAATATTCCTTTTGATTTTTGGAAAACACGCATGTCTACTTTTTTACAGTCACTTGATTATCGCATGTGGATGCTAGTCCAGGAAGGTTACACAAAACCAACTAGATTAGTTGATGGAATTAGGGTAGATACACCCTATGCAGATTGGACTATAGAAGAACGTGACTTAGCACAATTAAATGCAAAATGTTTAAATAGTTTCTTTTGTGCTTTAAAATCTGAAGACTACATGCGAGTTTCCACTTGTAAAAGCGGAAAAGACATATGGGATAGACTTTGTATTACTTATGAAGGGACAAATGAGGTTAAGCAATCAAGACTCAATATCTTGTTACATGACTACGAACTTATTTCGCATGAAACCTAATGAATCTATATCTGACATGTACACAAGATTCACTCAAATTGTCACCTCTTTGCATGCACTTGGTAGGGAATTAACAAATGCTGAAATGGTTAATAAGATTCTTCGTTGTTTACCTACTGCATATGATGCTAAAATTACTGCAATTACAGAGTCTAAAGATCTGAACATTTATTCAATTGACAATCTTCTTGGTTCACTCATTGCTTACGAGCAAGGAGTAAGTCAAAGAAAGATTGATGCAGGTGAACCAAGAAAGGACAAGAATATTGCACTAAATGTGGAAGAGTCAGAAAGTGAACACTCACAACCTGAGGATGAAGACGATATTGCACTGATGACTAGACAATTCAGAAGCTTTTTAAAGAGGAAGCAGAAGAGACGCCAGCAATGGAATAGAGGTAAGTATAACAGAAATGGCAAGGTTTCTAATGAAGTGATTTGTTATGAATGCAGGAAACCAGGTCATATAAAGACTGATTGTCCAAAACTCAAAGCCACTCCTAGCAAGGAGAAGGTAGAGGAGAAACCAATGGTAAAGAAGGGCAAGAAGAAGTTTCAAAAGGCTTTTTGGGCGGACTCAGCTTCAGACTCATCTGAGACTGAAAAAGAAGAAGAAGTCACCAACCTTTGCTTGATGGCAGATAAATCTGAACAATCAGATCAAGAAGAGGTATGTGATTTAACTTATAATGAATTGTTTGAAGTTTCTGAACACATGCATGATGCATATAGGAAAACGAAAAAGATGCATGCTAGTTTAGTTATAGAATTGGAAGAGCTTAATAAGGAACACGAAATCCTTAGGAAAGATCATGCTTTAATTGATAGCAACCACATGAAAATACTTGATGAATATGATGACTTGAATAAAAATTTTGAGAATTTAAAATCATCCTATGCTGAACTTGAAAAAGAATTTAAGAAATTTAAGGATGAATCTGAGAGCAAGACATATAGAATCAATTATACAAATCGAATCTTGGAGGATATGAATTCATTTTACAAACTTACTATAAGAGCTCTCGAGGATAATAGGAACCCCCCTAAACTTGAAGATTTTAAAAATCCTAAATATTATCCTAAATTCATGAAATCCCTTAGAAGACAATCATATGAAAGAAAACATAGGAATATTTTTCCTAATGTTAAATGTAACAATTGTGGATTTTTGGGACATATATCTCACACCTGCACTTTAAAGATGAAACCTAATTTGGTGTGGAGAACTAAGATGCATAAACCTAGACATATCACACATGCATCTGATTATAAATTTCATAAAGGTGAACCCAAACTAGTTTGGGTTCCCAGGTCTAACATTTGAGAATTTGCAGGAATACTCTCACACAAGACCTCGTGAGAGTATATTGTACCTGGACAGTGGATGTTCTAAGCACATGACTGGAGATACTGCTCAATTCATAACGCTGGAAGTCAGGAGTGGAGGCAAGGTTACACTTGGAGATAATACCACAAAGAAAGTGGTTGGATCAGGTATGATTGGAAATTTGAAAAACTTTTTCATAGACAATGTTTTATTAGTTGAAGGCTTAAAACATAATTTGCTTAGCATAAGTCAGCTGTGTGATAAGGGCTATAATGTAAAATTTTTACCTACCAGCTGCATAATTAGCCTAAATGGGAAAATTGTTTTAAATGGAAATAGGGTGAATGTGAGATCAAATTTGAATAAAACACCCTATGAGTTGCTAAAAGGTAGAACACCAAATTTGTCTCATTTGCATGCATTTGGTTGCAAGGTGTTCATACATAATAATGGAAAATCTGCCTTAGGAAAATTTGATCCAAAATCAGATGAAGGAATTTTTGTTGGATATTCAAGTGTTGAAAAATCTTATAGAGTATTCAACAAAAGAACTTTAGTCATTGAAGAAACCACACATGTTGTTTTTGATGAAAATGGAAACATGGAAGAGCCAAAAGTTGTTGAAGAAGAAATTGAAGAAAACTCCCAAAAGATTGATAGATTAAATTTGGAAGAAAATGTGGAAGAAAATTTAGAAAGAGAAGACCCTTTGCCTAGAGATTTGAGATTTTCTAAAAACCATCCAAAGGAATTGATTATAGGTGAACCAAGTGAGGGTGTTAGAACTAGGCGTGGATTAAACAAGGAAGTCAATCATTCAGCCTTTATTTCAACTATTGAACCCACTAACATTGATCAAGCACTTTCAGATGAATTTTGGATATTGGCCATGCAAGAAGAGTTAAATCAATTTGTAAGAAATAAAGTTTGGGAACTAACTACAAGGCCAAAAGATCAAAGTGTTGTTGGAACCAAGTGGGTGTTCAAAAATAAAATGAATGACTCAGGAGTAGTCATTAGAAATAAGGCTAGATTAGTAGCTAAGGGGTATAATCAAATTGAAGGAATTGATTTTGAGGAAACTTTTGCCCCTGTAGCTAGACTTGAAGCAATTAGGGTTTTACTAGCCTTTGCCTGTTTTAAAGGTTTTAAATTGTTTCAAATGGATGTCAAAAGTGCCTTTTTAAATGGAGTAATTGAAGAAGATGTTTTTGTAGAACAACCTCCAGGTTTTGAAAATTCTAAATTTCCAAATCATGTTTTCAAATTAAAAAAGGCATTATATGGATTGAAACAGGCACCTAGGGCTTGGTATGAGAGGTTAAGCACCTTCCTACTTGAAAGATCTTTTGAAAAAGGAAGTGTGGATACAACTCTCTTTTTAAGGAAAATTGGAAAGGATATACTTATTGTTCAAATTTATGTGGATGACATCATCTTTGGATCTTCAAATAAACATCTTTGTGATGATTTTTCTAAAACAATGAGTAGTGAATTTGAAATGAGTCTAATGGGAGATTTAAATTACTTTCTAGGATTTAGCATTAAGCAACTTGAGGAAGGTACTTTTCTTAGTCAAACCAAATATATTAAGGACATCCTCAAAAAATATGAAATGGACAATGCTAAACCTGTTAGTACACCAATGAGTTCTTCAGTTCAGTTAGATAAAGACCTTAAGGGAAAATCTGTTGATCAAAAGAAATTTAGAGGGATAATTGGATCTTTACTTTACTTGACTGCTAGCCGACCAGATATTATGTTTAGTGTTTGCTTATGTGCTAGATTTCAATCAGATCCAAAAGAATCACATTTGACAGCAGTGAAAAGGATTTTAAGATATCTACTAGGAACTCAAAACTTAGGAATTTGGTATCCTAAGTTTAGCTCTTCATTTGAAATTATTGGTTACTCAGATTCTGACTTTGCAGGCTGTAGAGTGGATAGGAAAAGCACTTCTGGAACATGTCAATTCATTGGAAATTCATTAGTTTCATGGTCTAGTAGAAAACAAAATTCAGTGGCACTATCTACTGCAGAAGCAGAATACATTGCATTAGGAAGTTGTGTGGCACAAGTACTTTGGTTAAAACAACAGTTGATTGACTTAGGATTAACTATAGGCACTATTCCAATTTATTGTGACAATACTAGTGCTATTTGCATTTCCAAAAATCCTATTCAACATTCTAGAACCAAACACATCGATATAAGGCATCATTTCATAAGGGATCATGTATCCAAAGGAGAAATTGAACTCATACATGTTTCAACTGAAAATCAACTTGCAGACATTTTTACAAAACCTTTAGCCTTTGATACCTTCAGTACTTTAAGAACAAGGCTTGGTGTTATTGATTTGAATGCTTAACTAAAATGTCTTTGCAACATTGATACTTGTTGTGTTTTGTTTTTGTAATTTTTGTGAATTTTGTGTGTTTTTAATGAATTGTTTCTGGATTTATGATTTTTGGTTTTATGTTTTCTGTGTTTTTGTTGATTTTGTTGATTTAAAAAATTCAAAATTAAAAATTTTTTTTTGAGGAAATCGTCCAGGACGAAATGTTTTCGTACGGGACGATATGTGAAGGAACAGTTTGCGCGAATTTAAACCGTTTTGAGAGCAGTTTTTAATTTGATCGTCTGTACGATATTTAATCGTCCAGGACGAATTTTTTCTCTCTCAAACGTCGGGACGATTGAATGCAGCGGTTGAGTGGATAAGATAGTTTTTAATACGAACTTTGTCGGTATGAAATTTTTTCGTCTGTACGAACATGTGTCGGTTCATTGTAGGGGACGGTTTTCAAGAGTCATTAAAACGAAACACTTTTCGATCGTCTGTACGAAATTTTTTCGTATGTACGAACGGTCAAGTCAAAAAGCCTGTACGAAGGGACGCATCGTAAGTTGTGTTGAATACGAAAAGCCGTTACATTTTGGACGAATTGGATCGTCTGTACGAAATTACTTCGTCCAGACGAACGATAATTTTTCGTCCAGGACGAATATTTTCGTCCAGGACGAACGTATCGTTTTTCTTTAAATATGAAGGCTTTCAAACTTGACAATCACACTTTCAAACATCTTTTTCAATCCCTTTCTACATCAAATCAACTATGGCCTCCTCTAGCAAAAGACAAAAAGTTTTGGTGAAGAAACCTAACAGGAATGCCCCAGACAACTTTCTTTCCAAGGCAAATGAGGAATCTTTTCCTCGTTTTGCATCTGCAAAAATCACTCCGTCTCGCATTCTTATCCAAACAGAGTTGAAATTTCGGGTATTGCACCTCTTCGCCTCAACCCAATTTCAGTTCATTCTTTCTCTTGTCCACTTCTACAATAAGCAAACCTACCATTACTTTCTAGCCAACATGAGTTTCAATTCTGACCACTCTATCATTAGTTCTTTTGTTTTTAAGAAAAAAGTTGAGATCACCAAGCACGACCTTGGTGCATTTTTAAACTTAAGAACTGAAGGATATAGAGCCCACACCCTAACATGTCAGAAAACACCTTCAAATGGTTTGAAATCAATAGGGTGATTAGAGAGACAGGCATAACCTATCATGTTGCTAGAGTATCCGGTATGACCCAAGATGCCCGAATCATCCAGCATATCCTTAGATCCTCAATTATTCCTAAAGCTGGTGATAGGATTAACATTACTCCTCTCCTTTCTGTTATAACTTTTTAATCATGCAAAGACATCCTATTGATGAAGCCCAACTCATCCTAGATCATATCTATGGGCTTTCAGAAATAGGACATCCTGATCAGAAGAGGAAGAAGAACATTTCATTAGGTCACTTAATTACTTATATTTTGGAGAAGAAGTACAATATAGTGCATCCTGATGAAGAATATGAAGAACCAGTTTACTATAACGATGCATCATTCAGACTGCTCTTCAAGAAAGAAAAAGAAAAAGGAAAAGCACATGGCAGTGCTTCAGAAGAAGAAGAAGAAGGAGTGCAAGCTTCTGCTTCTCAATCAGATTACCAGAATCTGATTGAGAGATTTGATAGACTAGAGACTCACATTGATCAAAGATTTGATCAATTTGATGCTCAACTTACGCAGCAGCAACAAGACATTGGTAATATTAAAGATGAAGTTCATGAAATTAATACCAATGTAATGTTGATGGCCTCCTACTTCAATCTCTTTGGCGGCATTCCTCCTCCCCCTCCAGAACAGTAGAATTTTTTTTATGTGTGTCTGTTGTATTTTTTTTGTTGTTTGTTTTGTTTTTGTTTGCTTTTATGTTTCTAAGTTCAATTTTTTTGTTGTGTAATCCGTTCCTTTAATTTTAATGAAAGTTTGTTTTTATTAGATTTGTTTTGAAATGTGGCTAATGTTTATGAATTTCATTAGTATTTTTTTTAATCTACATAGTGCTTAAATTCGATTGTAATTTGAGATTATCTATATTAGAAAATCTAGACTTTCTAAATTTATAATTTGTTTATAACTTGTTGTAATTAGAACTTTTAAATTCATGTCTATTCATTTAGACTACATAAAAGTTAATATTGTTATTGCAATTTTGATGTTTTCTTATTTTGTATTTCTATGCTCAAATGATATTTATGCACCTAGAAATATTTGAAATTTTAGATTATAGATTTTGAAAAGAATTGGTCAAATTACTCTTGAACATTGTACAAATGTACAAAAATCAAAAGCAATTCGCAAAAATTTGCAAAGTGAAAAAGAGGCACAAAATAAGCCCAACCAAAGAAAAATGCACAAAAATGTGCTCCAAAACTTTGAAAAGATGTGCAAAGCACCACATGAGGTAATTCTCTTCTTTCCAAATTCGTTCAATCTCTTAATTCAAGTTGATCTAATGTTCATTTATATTCTATTGAACTTTGAAATATAGAATTTTTTTTACATCTCACTTGTAATGATTTTCAATAATCAAAATGTCTAAATTGAATCATGTCTTTGATAAATTCTTCTTACTTACAATGTTATATCATTTCATAAATTTTATGAATTTCTATGATTGACCTAATATCTTTAGTTTAAAATTGCATACCCTATGTCAAATCACAATTTAGATTAAATTTTAACAATGAATTTCATATAATTATTTACATTTCTTGTCTTTTTTCTTCTTCACTTTTTGTTGCTGTCAAAAAGGGGGAGAAATTATTATGTTTGTATTTTTGTGGTTTTTGTGTTTTCTATTTTTAATTGTTCTGTTTGCAAGTTATTTATTTGTTTGTGTTAAAATTTTTTGAAAAACAAAAATATTGTTCGTTAAATATTGTTCTTTAATGCCTCCTTATTTTAATGTACTCATAAATTCAAGGGGAGTTTAGGAGATAAGAGATTTGTTTTAACTTGAAACCATACTAATAATAATTGTTTTGCCATCATCAAAAGGGGGAGATTGTTTGAATAGTTGCTATTTGAATGATTTATATTTGTGCAACTTATGTAGTTTTGATGATTCCAAACATTATTGTTCAGATGTATAGTTATCTCTTAACAATTTTAGAAGATTTGCACTTGCTCTTGTGTGTACTAATATTTCAGGAAAATCAGACTCCAGACTACGAAAACTTCAAATCAAATTCAACATATGATATTTTGTTTATTTGAAGTTTGTCTTTTCTTTGAATTAATTTTGAAAGGGAGTGATTGTAATTGAGTGAATAAAATCTCACACACACAAATTAGGAGATCTTAAAATTCTATACTGATCGTACAGGATGATATTTATCGTACTGGACGATCTGTTAGTTATCTCCTGTAGAGCACTTGGAACGAATAGGAACTTGCTTGAAATTTTTTTTCTAAGTCCTATTCGTCCAGGACGAATTTTATTTTCGTCCCGGACGATGGGTTCTCTGTAAAATTTTCGTCCAGACAAATTTTATCATCGTACGAGGCGACCAGTGCCTCTGGAAAATTTTCGTCCAGACGAAAATAAATATCGTACCGGACGATCAGCTCTCTGGAAAATTTTCGTCCAGACGAAAACAAATTATCGTCCGCGGCGATGGGTGCTCTGGAAAATTTTCGTCCAGACGAAATAAATAATCGTCCAGGACGATCGGCTCTCTGGAAAATTTTCGTCCAGACGAACATATTTTCGTCCAAACGATGAACCGACTTAGAACAGTTTTCAGCAGTTTCTAGAACCGACCTTGTAATAACCGTTCGTACTGGACGAACCTAGTTCGTACAGGACGATCAGCTGTACGAAGTCATTTCGTACACATATACAAATTGGGTCGTTTCAGATCGTTTAAGTAAAATCGTCCAGGACGATCCAGGATCGTACAGGACGATCCACTGCGTACAGAATTGGAAATTTGCAGTTTTTGGGCGGTTTTTCTTGTCTTTTCTATAAAAGGTCCAAATTAGACTGCCACCCAATCTTTTTGTCATTTGATCTTCGTGCCTCTTGAGAGAATAGCCAAGGAGAGAGTGGAAGAGAGCATTCAAAGGAGGATTCCTACCACTGGAGCGAGAAGGCTTCACTTGGATTGCTAAGGTAAGAGTCTCTACTTGTGAAATTGGATTTCTTCACTCTTTTCTTTCTTCTTTCTAGATTCTTGTGAGAAGATCATTCAAGAAGGTCCGGTTCTCTGCCGACACTTGGAGAGTGTGAACAGACGAGGGTTCTCTGCCCACACTAGGAGAGTGTAAAAGGGAGAAGGTTCTCTGCCTACACTTGGAGAGTGTGAACAGCCTTAGGGTTCTCTGCCCACACTAGGAGAGTGTAAAAGGACGACGGTTCTCTGCCAGCACTGTGGATTGTGTAAAAGGACGACGGTTCTCTGCCGCACCGGGTAGTGGTGAAAAGAGTGTTTTGTACAGGCTTCTCCGCCTTGCTGTGGGTGCTAAAGGAGAGTCACTTTGTGGTATTAGTGCAATACTCAGAGGGTGCCTCTGAGGAGTGGATGTAGGTCTGGTTATAGACCGAACCACTATAAATCTGGTGTCATTTACTTTATTGCTTTTACGTTTCCGCACTTTGAATTTCAGTTTTAACAACTCTGTGGTTGAAAAACATTTTTCTACTAACTTTAAAAGAAAATTTTATTTCGGTTCAACTTTATTATTAAGAGGGTTTAAAATTTTTAAAACTACCAATTCACCCCCTTCTTGGTAGCCGTGGGACATTTACTTAGGCTTAACAACCTAATTACTGGACTCAACACTGTTGTTATCCACAAGTCATTTGTAGCCATTTGCAGGGGATTGTTGTACTCACTACGACCTCCTGAAGGTATTTGTAGGAGACCCATTGTTGCCAACATCATGCCCACCTATCACCAATCTCAGGTGGTTTGATGATTACACTTGCTTGTAGGGGACGGTCCTTCCATTATTGGTCTCCCATATTGCCTTCTCAATCAACAGGCACTTGTAGGGATTGTTGTAGGAATTAACACATCTTTCGTGTGCACCAGGATTTCATCCCCCCCGCTTGTAACTTATTGTTAATTTAGAGAACTGTGCATTTAGACTCTGATTGGTTCATTCACCCAAAGTCTCAATTCTATGTATTCCATCGGACCCGAGTTCAAAGTTCAAGTTCAAGTGTCCTATGCAGTCCAAGTCTTGTATTTGCTTGAGTTCAAATTGTTCAAGCCATCAACGCTCAACTTGGGTCCTGAGTGCGAGTTCAAGTTCCAAGAACTAGTTCAAATTGACTGTCAAGGGTCCTCTGAAATCTTTTGAGTTCAATTTCTTGTTCAAATGATTTGAATTGGGCTTCAGCTTGATTTTATTTCATTTGAATTTGGTCTTTAGAAATCATTTGAATTTTGGTTCTGATTTAGGTCCACAAGTCCTCTGTTCTTGTACAGGTCCTCTGCTCATTTTAGTTCAATTTCTGTGCTCTTCTGTTCAAGTATAGATATTCTATATTGTTGCCCAAGAAGATTTTTAAATTGTTCAAGTCTTTGTAGATTTCAGTGAAAATTTCGGCAGCACCCCGACATATCCCCCGTTTGGGGGAAAATTGGGGAGCTGGGCCTTCCCACCACGCTACTAGAGCGTGTATGGTAGGTGTCCTTGGACACCGCGGCCGTACAAAAATTTCATCCCACCATGCTACAAGAGCGTGTATGGGGCCTTCAGCAGTACCCGTACCAGAACAGCAGTGACGTACCAGAACAGCAGTGACTCCCCACCACGCTACAAGAGCGTGTATAGGGCTCTCCCGCCTCGTCGTATGCTTCGCACCGGGCTCCCTCCTACCGTGCTACAAGAGCGCGTATAGGTGGTTATCCGGTCCGCTGCAAACGTCGAGAATGAGATTGGAGTTAGAAATTATACCTTACGTAACAGTCGTCGGCGGTGTCGATGTCGAGGTCGAGGACCATCCCCACCACGCTACAAGAGCGTGTATAGGGCTTACCCGCCTCGTCGTATGCTTCGCACCGGGCTCCCTCCTACCGTGCTATAAGAGCGCGTATAGGTGGTTCTCCGGTCCGCTGCAAACGTCGAGAATGGGATTGGAGTTAGAAATTATACCTTGAAGACCCGACGGACTGGCAGTGTAGGCTCGTGGATCGAGGTAGGAAGAGCATTTTTGTGAATTAATTATAATTAATATTAATTAATTATAATTAATTAATAAATTATTTTTAATTAATTACTTTAATTAATCATAATTAATTAAACTAATTAATTAAAGTTTATTAAATTTAATTAAAATTATTAGTTATAATTAATTCACAATTAATTATAACTAATTAAATTTAATTAATTTTAATAAATTGTAATTAATTAAAATTATTAATAATAATTAATCTTATTATAATTAATTAAAATTAACTCTAATTAAAATTAATTAAAATTAAATAAATTAATTATAATAATTTAATTAGAATTAAATGTAATTAATTACAATAATTATAATTAATTAAAAAATAATAATTATAATTAATTATAATTAATATATATAATAATAATAATAAAATAACCCTCCCTCTCTCTGTTCGGGATTCGGCCAAGGAGTCGCGTGCAAGGGAGATGGTTACCTTCACTGCCGACGAGCTGTCGACGTTGCTTCCGTTCAAAATGTTGTAACCTCCGATCCGCAGGAGGGGAAAGTCGTCCAATGAGCCAAGTCGCAAGCTCCCGTTGTGCTTCCGATCGAAATGTAGTAACTTCCGATTCACAAGGAAGGAAAATCGACGAAGGAGCGACGTTGAACAGCCACGGAGAGGCCGGAGTAGCGCGTGTGAAGGGAGAAAGTTGCCTTTCACAGCAAGCGAGCGCCTGTTTTTGCTTCCGATCAAATGTCCGACTTCCGATTCAACAGGAAGGAAACGTCGTCGAAGCAGCGAAGTCGAACAGCACAAGGAGCCGAAGAAGCGGCGAAGGGTAGAGAGTTTCTTCGACAGTTGTTTCTGATCAAGATGCTGTGACTTCCGATCCTTCAGGGAGGGAAAGTCGTTGCAGGGAGCGAAGTCGAACAGCAGGGAGGAGTCGGGGGAGAGATCAGAGCGGAGAGAGAGGAAGAGCCAAAGCCGAATACCTCTTCTCTTTGGTTACTTAATGTCGCGTGAGGAATCGTGCGTGAAACGACTTGAGGGTGGCTTCGACGTGTGAAATGCGGCGACGACGTGCGGGCAGGTACGAATTTTTTTTCTTTTTGATTTTTTTTTTTGTTTTGCTCTCTTTTGTTTTATACGGCAGGTCAACAATGTCTTGTGTATTCGTATCGTTGTGTGTTTGTTTTGTTTAGTGTATGTGTGTTTGTTTTGTATTTCTAAAAATTTTGAAAACAAAAATAATTTTAATGCCTCCTTATTTTCATATGTTAATTAATTCAGGGGGAGTTTAGTAGATTCTTAGAATTTGAAATTATACAAACAATAATTGTTTTGTCATCATCAAAAAGGGGGAGATTGTTAGGAAAGTTGTTATTTGCATGTTTTACATTCTTGCAACTTGTATAGTTTTGATGATTCCAAATATTATTGTTTTATGTGTTGTTATCTTCTAACATTTTTTGGAAGATTTGTTTTCGCTCTTGTATGTACTAATATTTCAGGAAAATCGAACCCTAGACTACGAAGACTTCAAATCAGATTCAGCATTAGATACTTTGTGAATTTGAAGCTTGTACTTTTTATTTAAATTAAATTTGAGAGGGAGTGATTGTAATTGAGTGAATAAATTTACACACACTTAAAGGAGATCTTGAAAAAGTTTTTGTACTGATCGTACGGGACAAACATTGTTCGTACGGGACGATCAGATCAGTTATCTCCTTGTAAGAACAATGGAACGGACAGGAACTGAACTGGAAAATTTTTCTAAGGAATGATCGTCCAGACGAAATCATTTTTCGTCCCAGGACGAGTTTCTCTGTAAAAATTTCGTCCGGACGAAGTCCAGTTCGTCCAGGATGATGGGAACCGACTATGGCAGTTTCTAGCAACGTTCTGCAGTTTTCGGAACCAACTTTTGATATAACTGTTCGTACCAGACAAAATATTTCGTCCCGGGACGAACCAATTTCGTCCAAGATGAAATTGGTTCGTACAGATGAACAAATGGTTCGTACGGGACGATCCGGTGCGCAGAAAAACATATTTTTAGCAATTTTTTGGACGATTTTTCATGTCCTTTCTATATAAGGAGTCTTAGAAACTATTACAAGTACCTTTGGAGTTGTTTTCTCTTGAGAGGGATCATTGAGAGGGAGAAGATCCTTGGAGGGGATTTCAAGGGAGTGTGGAGGGGATATTCGCACGGTTGCTCCGGTGAAGGCTCTCAAGTGAAGTTCAACAATGTTGACCTCATTTTTGTATGAGGTCACTAAGACCCATCCAGAATCCAGATTTAATCCTAGACCCTAGGATCCACTCTAGACCTTAGGATCCTTCTAGATCCAAGACCTTAGAGCCTATTCTAGAGCCTAGGATTCCCTTAAATCCTAGATCTTAGAATTCTTCTAGATCTTAGGATCACTCCAACTTCAAATCAATCTCCACCCTTGATCAACCTCAACTTTAAATCAATTCCTATATTTGATCCACTCCGATTTCAATTTGATTCTTACCTCTGATCAATTTAAATCTCAAACTTTATTCAATTCAAATTCAAATTATTTCAAACTTTGACTCAATCCACTTGAGAATCCAAGTTTCAACCTAGACTTTAATCCCACCTTTAATCTAGCTTTGACCTTATCCATACATTAACAATCACAACATGATTGTAAATGACTTGGATAATTCAATATTAATCATTCAAACTTGAAAGTTATTCCAAATCCAGAAACCCAGACTCAAATCCAAAGCCTTAAGGCCTTGTCCTAAAGGCCCTTTTCAGAGAATTTTCAAACATTCTAAAATCCAGTCTGATGGCCTCTGATTCAGGGTCTGTCACTTACAAAGTGATAAGACATGTCTCTAGAGGCTACCTCCAATTTTGAGCCCATTCTGAGGTCTTTAACCCCAGAATTTGAATTAAAATCCAAAGGCTGTGAAACCTTCAAATATTTACAGCCTATGCCACTGAGCCTAACCCCTTTGAGATCTTGATCTTGGAATCCTTATCAAAGTCTCCAATCACTTCCAGACTCTTGATTTTAATCCATTGAGCAGTAAACTGCATTTTTCAGAACCATTTTTGACCCTAGTTGACCAATAGGTCAAAATTGACCAAAATACCCCTACAGGATTT